>JARWIR010000036.1:6935666-7430666 GCA_029959085.1 Nemophila menziesii | reverse complement strand
GATATTTCAGAACATAAACGGGTCAATTTGTAGTTGTATACTTATGATTTTGTATTATTTTTCTAAAACGCTCCATTTTGTTGGTTAACACTCACGCATTTTATCAGACTGAACCAAAAATTAACGTTTCTGGATTAACTGCCTTGAGGATATGGTATTATGATATTTAAGAATAGAAACGGGTCAATTCGTTGTTATATACTCATGATTTTGTATTTTTTTCTAAAACACGTCATTTCGTGGGTTAACACTCACGTATTTTGCCAGATCTTATGACGAAACCATAAATTTACGTTTCTTGTTCATTAGCTTGTGGATATCGTAATAAGAAATTTTAGAACAGAAACGGGTCAATTCGTGGTTATATACTTATGATTTTGTATTTTTTTCTAAAACGCGTCATTGTATGGGTTAAAACTCACGCATTTTGCCAGATTTTATGACGGAACCAAAAATCAACGTTAATGGTTTTATAGCTTGAAGATATCGTATTATGATATTTGAGAATAGAAACGGGTCAACTCGTGGTTATATACTTATGGTTTTGTATTTCTTTTCTAAAACGCTCCATTTTGTGGGTAAACAACACTCACGCATTTTGCCAGATTTTACGACGGAACCAAAAATTGACGTTTCTTGTTTATTAGCTTGAGGATATCGTAATAATATTTCAGAACAGAAACGGGTCAATTCATGGTTATATACTTATGTTTTGTATTTTTCTCTAAAACACGCCCTTTTGTGGGTTAACACTCACATATTTTGCGAGATTTTATGACGGAAAAAAAATTGACGTCTCTTGTTCATTAGCTTGAGGATATCGTATTATTATATTTCAGAAAAAAACGGGACGATTCGTGGTTAACACTCACGCATTTTGACGGAACCAAAAATTCACGTTTCTTGTTTACTAGCTTGAGGATAAGGTATTATGATATTTAAGAACATAAACGGGTCAATTCCTTGTTATATACTTATGATTTTGTATTTTTTCTAAAACACGTCATTTTGTGGGACAACACTCACACATTTTGCCAGATTTAACGACGGAACAAAAAATTAACGTTTCTTGTTCATTGGCTTGAGGATATCGTATTATGATATTTCAGAACAAAAAACAGGTCAACTCGTGGTTATATACTTATGATTTTGTATTTTTTTCTGAAACGCGTCATTTTGTGTGTTAATAGTCACGCATTTTGACGGGTCAATTCCTTGTTTTATACTTATGATTTTGTATTTTTTCTAAAACACGTCATTTTGTGGGTTAACACTCACGCATTTTGCCAGATTTTATGACGGAACCAAAAATTTACGTTTCTTGTTTATTAGCCTGTGGATATAATATTATGATATTTCAGAACAGAAACGGGTCAATTCGTAGTTATATACTTATGATTTTGTATTATTTTTCTAAAACGCTCCATTTTGTTGGTTAACACTCACGCATTTTGCCAGATTTTATGACAGAACCAAAAATTAACGTTTCTGGTTTATTAGCTTGAGGATATCGTATTATGATATTTCAGAACAGAAACGGGTCAATTCGTAGTTATATACTCATGATTTTGTATTTTTTTCTAAAACACGTCATTTTGTGGGTTAACACTCACGTATTTTGCAAGATTTTATGACGTAACCATAAATTTATGTTTCTTGTTCATTAGCTTGTGGATATCGTAATATGATATTTCAGAACAGCTACGGGTCAATTCGTGGTTATATACTTATGATTTTGTATTTTTTCTAAAACGATTCATTGTGTGGGTTAAATCTCACGCATTTTGCCAGATTTTATGACAGAACCTAAAATCAACATTTATGGTTTATTATCTTGAGGATATTGTATTATGATATTTGAGAACAGAATCGGGTCAACTCATGGTTATATACTTATGATTTTGTATTTCTTTTCTAAAACGCTCCATTTTGTGGGTAAACAACACTCACGCATTTTGCCAGATTTACGACGAAACCAAAAATTGACGTTTCTTGTTTACTGGCTTGCGGATATAATATAATGATATATCATAATAGAAACGTGTCAATTCATGGTTATATACTTATGATTTTGTATTTTTTCTAAAACACGTCATTTTGTGGGTTAACACACTCACACATTTTGCCAGATTTATGACGGAACCAAAAATTGACGTTTCTTCTTTATTTGCTTGTGGATATCGTATTATGATATTTTAGAACTGAAACGGGTTAATTCGTGGTTATATACTTATGTTTTGTATTTTTCTAAAACTCGTCATTTTGTTGGTTAACACTCACGCATTTTGCCAGATTTTATGACGGAACAAAAAATTGACGTCTCTTGTTCATTAGCTTGAGGATATCGTATTATGATATTTCAGAACAAAAACGGGTCAATTCGTGGTTATATACTTATGATTTTATATTTTTTTCTAAAACACGTCATTTTGTGGGTTAACATTCACGCAGTGTGCCACATTTTACTACCGAACCAAAAATTGACGTTTCTTGTTTATTAGCTTGAGGATATCGTATTAATATTTCAGAACAGAAACAGGTCAATTCGTGGTTATATACTTATGTTTTGTATTTTTTTCTAAAACACGCCCTTTTGTGGGTTAACACTCACGCATTTTGCCAGATTTTATGACGGAAAAAAAATTGATGTCTCTTGTTCATTAGCTTGAGGATATTTTTTTATGATATTTCAGAACAAAAACGGGTCGATTCGTGGTTATATACTTTCGATTTTGTATTTTTCTAAAAAACGTCATTTTGTGGGTTAACACTCACGCTTTTTGCCAGATTTAATGACAGAACCAAAAATTGACGTTTCTTGTTCATTAGCTTGAGGATATCGTATTATGATATTTAAGAACAGAAACGGGTCAATTTCTGTTCTTAAAAATCATAAGTATATAACCACAAATTGACCAGTTTTTGTTCTTAAATATCATAATACCATATCCTCAAGCTATTAAACCAGAAACGTTAATTTTTGGTTTAGTCGTAAAATCTGGCAAAATGCGTGAGTGTTAACCCACAAAATGAAGCGTTTTAGATAAATACAAAATCATAAGTATATAACCACGAATTGACCCGTTTCTGTTCTGAAATATCATAATTCGATATCCTCAAGCTAATAAACCATAACGTTAATTTTTAGTTCTGTCTAAAAATATGGCTAAATGCGTGAGTTTTAACCCACACAATGACGAGTTTTAGAAAAAATACAAAATCATAAGTATATAACCACGAAATGACCCGTTTCCGTTCTGAAATATCATAATACGATATCCAAAAGCTAATAAACAAGAAACGTAAATTTTTGGTTCCGTCATAAAATCTGGCAAAATGCGTGAGTGTTGACCCACAAAATGACGTGTTTTAGAAAAAATACAAAATCATAAGTATATAACAAGGAATTGACCCGTTTATGTTCTTAAATATTATAATACCATATCCCCAAGCTAGTAAACACGAAACGTCAATTTTTGGTTCCGTTATAAAATCTGGCAAAATGCGTGAGTGTAACACACAAAATGACGCGTTTTAGAAAAAATACAAAATCTTAAGTATATAACCACGAATTGACCCGTTTTTGTTCTGTAATATCATAATACGATATCCTCAAGCTAATGAACAAGAAACGTAATTTTTTTGATCCGTCACTAAATCTGGCAAAATGCGTGAGTGTTAACCAACAAAATGACGCGTTTTAGAAAAAATACAAATCATAAGTATATAACCACGAATTGACCCATTTTCGTTCTTATATATCATAATACCATATCCTCAAGCTAATAAACAAGAAACGTCGATTTTTGGTTCTGTAATGAAATATGGCAAACTGCGTGAGTGTTAATCCACAAAAAGGTGTGTTTTAGAAAAGAATACAAAATCATAAGCATATAACCATGAATTAACCCGTTTTTGTTCTGAAATATCATAATACGATATCCTCAAGCTAATGAACAAGAGACGTAAATTTTTTGTTCCGTCATAAAATCTGGAAAAATGCGTGAGTGTGTTAACCCACAAAATGACGCGTTTTAGAAAAAATACAAAATCATAAGTATATAACCAAGAATTGACCAGATTCTGTTTGGAAATATCATATATCCTCAAGCTAGTAAACAAGAAACACCAATTTTCAGTTCTGTCATAAAATCTAGCAAAATGCGTGAGTGTTGACCCACAGAATGACGCGTTTTAGAAAAAATTCAAAATCATAAGTATATTACCACGAATTGACCCGTTTATGTTCTGAAATATAATAATACCATATCCTCAAGCTAGTAAACAAGAAGCGTCAATTTTTGGTTGTCATAAAATCTGGCTAAATGCGTGAGTGTGTTAACCCACAAAATGACGTGTTTTAGAAAAAATACAAAATCATTAGTATATAACCACGAATTGACCCGTTTTCGATCTTATATATCATAATACGATATCCTCAAGCTAATAAACAAGAAACGTAATTTTTTTGTTCAGTCAAAAAATCTAACAAAATGCGTGAGTGTTAACCCACAAAATGAAGCGTTTTAGAAAAAATACCCACAAAATGACGTGTTTTAGAAAAAATATAAAATCATAAGTATATAACCACGAATTGACCCGTTTTTGTTCTGAAATATCAGAATACGATATCCTCAAGCTAATGAACAAGAAACGTCAATTTTTTGTTCCGTCATAAAATCTGGCAAAATGCGTGAGTGTTAACCCACAAAATGGAGTGTTTAGAAAAAATACAAAATCATAAGTATATTACCACGAATTGACCCGTTTCTGTTCTTAAATATCATAATACGATATCCTTAGACGAATAAACAAGAAACGTCAA
Organism: Nemophila menziesii; assembly: GCA_029959085.1. Classification (NCBI taxonomy): domain Eukaryota; kingdom Viridiplantae; phylum Streptophyta; class Magnoliopsida; order Boraginales; family Hydrophyllaceae; genus Nemophila; species Nemophila menziesii. The sequence goes on along the minus strand of JARWIR010000036.1, from coordinate 7,425,841 downwards.
GTTTTGGTTCCGTCATAAAATCTGGCAAAATACGTGAGTGTTAACCCACAAAATGTCGTGTTTTAGAAAAAATACGAAATCATAAGTATATAACCACGAATTGACCCAATTCTGTTCTAAAATATCATAATACGACATCCTCAATCTAATGAACAAGAAACGTTAATTTTTGGTTCTGTCATAAAATCTGGCAAAATGCGTGAGTGTTAACCCACAAATTGGAGTGTTTTAGAAAAAAAATACAAAATCATAAGTATATAACCATGAATTGACCCGTTTCTGTTCTTATATATCATAATACGATATCCCAAGCTAATAAACTAGAAACGTTAATTTTTTGTCCAGTCATAAGTATTTGTCCAGTCATAATACCCACACAATGACACGTTTTAAAAAAAATACAAAATCATATTTATATTTTGGGTTCGTAGGGTTTTACCAACTGTAAAATTATACCCTAATTTCTAAGGATTATTGCCCAAGAAACACCTTGTTTCAAATTTAATGCCCCCTCACCCCCGCCGCTTTCTTTTTGGCAATAAAAGGCACCTCATTTTTTTACCTTCCAATATTACCCCCTAACTCGTCAGCTTCTCTTTCTCTCAATTTCTCCTTTTACTAGCATCGTTAGTTTTTATTTAACTATATATTCTCTTTCTCCTTTAACAACCACTTTTTTCAAATCATCTCGCTTCTATCGTTATATTCTCCAAAAAATCATAATTTTTAGCTTTCAATTCTCAATTGTACGAATCAATTTTAAGGTTTTTTACTATGAATTCAAGTATTTGCTTCCACCGTTACTCAATTTTTGCTTCTTTTTTGTTTAAATAGTTGTTTACGCTTCGTTTTTTATGTTTAGATTTGATAATATGTTTTTTATGTTTAAATTTATTTAAATAGTATATTTCTCATGTATATCGTTGTTTTTTGTTGTGTCTATACTGTGTAATTGTTAATGTATTAGCTTCGTTTCTAATATGTCTTTGTTATTGATGGCTTTCGGTTTAAATAGTTGTTAACTCTGTTTTTTCTTTATTTTATCAGCTGTATTTTCAGTTCTCAAGTTTCCAAAGCATTTTTTCATGTATTTTACTATGATTTCAACTATTTTCTTCCATCGTTGCTCTCTTTTCAATTCTTATCTGTTTGTGTTATGGATGTCTTTCATATGATTGTTGAGTTTTTGTGCTATCTGTTGAGTACTGGGAAAATTCCCATCACTCGTCGATTTTTTCTGGTTTTTTTGTCTTTTTATAAATTTACCTTCAGTTTTTCAATAATTTTTGTAGCTCTTTGTCAATTTCTGTTTGAAATAAAAGTTAACAATATATATACACATTTTTTCGAGTTGTCTTGGTTTTATAAACGTTTTACTGCATTACAACTTATGGTATATACCGTTTATTGCTTTTATTTTGTTTTTCATAGATAATGTTGTTCATTTTGTTATATATTATGAATGTTTTACTTCAATTTTGTGTAATTGTTTTGCAATCTTTTTTCTACTGCATTTTGTCTCAGTTTTCTGATTTTTCCCATCCTTGATGTTGTACATAATTTTATTGTTTCTATTTTATGAGTTAGTTGTTTTATACATAGTGATTTTCATTTTGTTATAATATATTATGAATGTTAGACATTCTGTAACTTTAAACGTGTGAAAATGTTAAGTTTTTGGTTTTTTGATATGAAATGTGAGTCCTGGGAATGTATTCCCATCACTCGACAAGTACATTTTTGTACTTTTACAAGTACATTTTTGTTCTTGCACAAATATAAAAAATTACATTAAATATAAACTACCTATTTTTTTGTAATATATCTCTATGTATATCTATTACCTATAATATACATCTAAAATCAATTTACCTAACATATACATCTAAAATTATATTTTTAATACATAAAAAAATGTTTCTATCCATTAGTTACCAAATAAATTTATTTAACATTGTAAATTCAAATACCATAGTATAAAAATATCGAAAATAATAATAAACACCAAATTTACATACATAAAAGATTTCAAAGTAAACAATGAATTTTGTATTTTTTCTAAAACGAGCAATTTTGTGGGTTAACACTCACGCATTTTGCCAGATTTTTTTACAGAACCAAAAATTTACGTTTCTTGTTTATTAGCTTGAGAATATTGTATTATGATATATCAAAAAATAAATCGGCCAGTTCGAGGTTATATACTTATGATTTTGTATTTTTTCGAAAACGAGCAATTTTATGGGTTAACAATCACGTATTTTGCCAGATTTTTTTACATAACCAAAAATTGATGTTTCTTGTTTATTAGCTTGAGATTGTATTATGATATATAAAAAACAAAAACGGCCAGTTCGAGGTTATATACTTATGATTTTATGATTTTGTATTTTTCTAAAACGATCAATTTTGTGGGTTAACACTCACACATTTTGCCAGATTTTTTTACATAACCAAAAATTGACGTTTCTTGTTTATTAGCTTTAGAATATTGTATTACAATATATCAAAAAAGAAATCGGCCAGTTCGAGGTTATATACTTATGATTTTTAATTTTTTCGAAAACGAGTAATTTTGTGGGTTAACACTCACGAATTTCGCTAGATTTTTTACATAACCAAAAATTGGCGTTTCTTTTTTATTAGTTTGAGAATATTGTATTATGATATATCAAAAAATAAAACGGCCAGTTCGAGGTTACATACTTATGATTTTGTATTATTTCTAAACGAGCAATTTTGTGGGTTAACACTCACGCATTTTGCAAGATTTTTTTACAGAACAAAAAATTGATGTTTCTTGTTTATTAGCTTTAGAATATTGTATTATGATATATCAATAAAGAAATCGGCCAGTTCGAGGTTATATACTTATAATTTTATGAATTTGTATTTTTTTTAATACGCACCATTTTGTGGGTTAGCACTCACGCATTTTGACAGATTTTTTTACTGAACAAAAAATTGATGTTTCTTGTTTATTAGCTTTAGGATATTGTATTATAATATGTTAAAAAATAAAACGGCCAGTTCGAGGTTATATACTTATGATTTTCTGATTTTGTATTTTTACTAAAACGCACCATTTTGTAGGTTAACACTCACGCATTTTGCCAGGTTTTTTAACAGAACCAAAATTTGACGTTTCTTTTTTAGTAGCTTGAGAATATTGTATTATGATATATCAAAAAAGAAAACGGCCAGTTCGAGGTAATATACTTATGATTTTATGATTTTGTATTTTTTCTTATACGAGCATTAATTTTGTGGGTTAACACTCACGCATTTTGCCAGATTTTTTTACATAACCAAAAATTGACGTTTCTTGTTTATTAGCTTTAGAATATTGTATTACGATATATCAAAAAAGAAATCGGCCAGTTCGAGGTTATATACTTATGATTTTATGATTTTGTATTTTTTCGAAAACGAGTAATTTTGTGGGTTAACACTCACGCATTTCGCTAGATTTTTTTACATAACCAAAAATTGGCGTTTCTTTTTTATTAGTTTGAGAATATTGTATTATGATATATCAAAAAATAAAACGGCCAGTTCGAGGTTACATACTTATTATTTTGTATTATTTCTAAACGAGCAATTTTGTGCGTTAACACTCACGCATTTTGCCAAATTTTTTTACAGAACCAAAAATTGATGTTTCTTGTTTATTAGCTTTAGAATATTGTATTATGATATATCAATAAAGAAATCGGCCAGTTCGAGGTTATATACTTATAATTTTATGAATTTGTATTTTTTTTAATACGCACCATTTTGTGGGTTAGCACTCACGCATATTGACAGATTTTTTTACTGAACAAAAAATCGATGTTTCTTGTTTATTAGCTTTAGGATATTGTATTATAATATGTTAAAAAATAAAACGGCCAGTTCGAGGTTATATACTTATGATTTTCTGATTTTGTATTTTTACTAAAACGCACCATTTTGTAGGTTAACACTCACGCATTTTGCCAGGTTTTTTTACAGAACCAAAATTTGACGTTTCTTTTTTATTAGCTTGAGAATATTGTATTATGATATATCAAAAAAGAAAACGGCCAGTTCGAGGTAATATACTTATGATTTTATGATTTTGTATTTTTTCTTATACGAGCATTAATTTTGTGGGTTAACACTCACGCATTTTGCCAGATTTTTTTATAGAACCAAAAATTGATGTTTCTTGTTTATTAGCTTTTGAATATTGTATTATGATATATAAAAAAAAGAAATCGGCCAGTTCAAGGTTATATACTTATGATTTTATGAATTTGTATTTTTTATAAAACGTACAATTTTGTGGGTTAACACTCACACATTTTACCAGATTTTTTTACAGAACCAAACATTGATGTTTCTTGTTTATTATCTTTAGAATATTGTATTATGATATATCAAAAAATAAATCGGCCATTTCGAGGTTATATACTTATGATTTTATGAATTTGTATTTTTTATAATACGTACCATTCGGTGGGTAACACTCACACAATTTACCAGATTTTTTTACAGAATCAAAAATTGACGTTTCTTGTTTCTTAGCTTTAGAATATTGTATTATGATATATCAAAAAAGAAATCGGCCAGTTCGAGGTTATATACTTATGATTTTATGATTTTGTATTTTTTCGAAAACGAGCAATTTTGTGGGTGTAACTCACGCATTTCGCTAGATTTTTTCACATAACCAAAAATTGGCGTTACTTTTTTATTAGTTTGAGAATATTGTATTATGATATATCAAAAAATAAAACGGCCAGTTCGAGGTTATATACTTATGATTTTGTATTATTTCTAAACGAGCAATTTTGTGGGTTAACACTCACGCATTTTGCCAGATTTTTTTACAGAACCAAAAATTGATGTTTCTTGTTTATTAGCTTTAGAATATTGTATTATGATATATCAATAAAGAAATCGGCCAGTTCGAGGTTATATACTTATAATTTTATGAATTTGTATTTTTTTTAATACGCACCATTTTGTGGGTTAGCACTCACGCATTTTGACAGATTTTTTTACTGAACAAAAAATCGATGTTTCTTGTTTATTAGCTTTAGGATATTGTATTATAATATGTTAAAAAATAAAACGGCCAGTTCGAGGTTATATACTTATGATTTTCTGATTTTGTATTTTTACTAAAACGCACCATTTTGTAGGTTAACACTCACGCATTTTGCCAGGTTTTTTTACAGAACCAAAATTTGACGTTTCTTTTTTATTAGCTTGAGAATATTGTATTATGATATATCAAAAAAGAAAACGGCCAGTTCGAGGTAATATACTTATGATTTTATGATTTTGTATTTTTTCTTATACGAGCATTAATTTTGTGGGTTAACACTCACGCATTTTGCCAGATTTTTTTATAGAACCAAAAATTGATGTTTCTTGTTTATTAGCTTTTGAATATTGTATTATGATATATAAAAAAAGAAATCGGCCAGTTCAAGGTTATATACTTATGATTTTATGAATTTGTATTTTTTATAAAACGTACAATTTTGTGGGTTAACACTCACACATTTTACCAGATTTTTTTACAGAACCAAACATTGATGTTTCTTGTTTATTATCTTTAGAATATTGTATTATGATATATCAAAAAATAAATCGGCCATTTCGAGGTTATATACTTATGATTTTATGAATTTGTATTTTTTATAATACGTACCATTCGGTGGGTAACACTCACACAATTTACCAGATTTTTTTACAGAACCAAAAATTGACGTTTCTTGTTTCTTAGCTTTAGAATATTGTATTATGATATATCAAAAAAGAAATCGGCCAGTTCGAGGTTATATACTTATGATTTTATGATTTTGTATTTTTTCGAAAACGAGCAATTTTGTGGGTGTAACTCACGCATTTCGCTAGATTTTTTCACATAACCAAAAATTGGCGTTACTTTTTTATTAGTTTGAGAATATTGTATTATGATATATCAAAAAATAAAACGGCCAGTTCGAGGTTATATACTTATGATTTTGTATTATTTCTAAACGAGCAATTTTGTGGGTTAACACTCACGCATTTTGCCAGATTTTTTTACAGAACCAAAAATTGATGTTTCTTGTTTATTAGCTTTAGAATATTGTATTATGATATATCAATAAAGAAATCGGCCAGTTCGAGGTTATATACTTATAATTTTACGAATTTGTATTTTTTTAATACGCACCATTTTGTGGGTTAGCACTCACACATTTTGACAGATTTTTTTACAGAACAAAAAATTGATGTTTCTTGTTTATTAGCTTTATGATATTGTATTATGATATGTTAAAAAAGAAAACGGCCAGTTCGAGGTTATATACTTATGATTTTATGATTTTGTATTTTTTCTTAAACGAGCATTAATTTTGTGGGTTAACACTCACGCATTTTGCCAGATTTTTTTATAGAACCAAAAATTGATGTTTCTTGTTTATTAGCTTTTGAATATTTTATTATGATATATAAAAAAAGAAATCGGCCAGTTCAAGGTTATATACTTATGATTTTATGAATTTGTATTTTTTATAAAACGTACCATTTTGTGGGTTAACACTCACACATTTTACCAGATTTTTTTACAGAACCAAACATTGATGTTTCTTGTTTATTATCTTTAGAATATTGTATTATGATATATCAAAAAATAAATCGGCCATTTCGAGGTTATATACTTATGATTTTATGAATTTGTATTTTTTCGAAAACGAGCAATTTTGTGGGTTAACAATCACGTATTTTGCCAGATTTTTTTACATAACCAAAAATTGATGTTTCTTGTTTATTAGCTTGGGAATATTGTATTATGATATATAAAAAACAAAAACGGCCAGTTCGAGTTATATACTTATGATTTTATGATTTTGTATTTTTCTAAAACGATCAATTTTGTGGGTTAACACTCACACATTTTGCCAGATTTTTTTACATAACCAAAAATTGACGTTTCTTGTTTATTAGCTTTAGAATATTGTATTACGATATATCAAAAAAGAAATCGGCCAGTTCGAGGTTATATACTTATGATTTTATGATTTTGTATTTTTTCGAAAACGAGTAATTTTGTGGGTTAACACTCACGCATTTCGCTAGATTTTTTTACATAACCAAAAATTGGCGTTTCTTTTTTATTAGTTTGAGAATATTGTGTTATGATATATACAAAAATAAAACGGCCAGTTCGTGGTTACATACTTATGATTTTGTATTATTTCTAAACGAGCAATTTTGTGTTTTAACACTCACGCATTTTGCCAGATTTTTTTACAGAACCAAAAATTGATGTTTCTTGTTTATTAGCTTTAGAATATTGTATTATGATATATCAATAAAGAAATCGGCCAGTTCGAGGTTATATACTTATAATTTTATGAATTTGTATTTTTTTTAATACGCACCATTTTGTGGGTTAGCACTCACGCATTTTGACAGATTTTTTTACTAAACAAAAAATTGATGTTTCTTGTTTATTAGCTTTAGGATATTGTATTATGATATGTTAAAAAAGAAAACGGCCAGTTCGAGGTTATATACTTATGATTTTATGATTTTGTATTTTTACTAAAATGCACCATTTTGTGGGTTAACACTCACGCATTTTGCCAGATTTTTTTACAGAACCAAAAATTGATGTTTCTTGTTTATTAGCTTGAGAATATTGAATTACGATATATCAAAAAAGAAAACGGCCAGTTCGAGGTTATATACTTATGATTTTATGATTTTGTATTTTTTCTTAAACGAGCATTAATTTTGTGGGTTAACACTCACGCATTTTGCCAGATTTTTTTATAGAACCAAAAATTGATGTTTCTTGTTTATTAGCTTTTGAATATTGTATTATGATATATAAAAAAAGAAATCGGCCAGTTCGAGGTTATATACTTATGATTTTATGAATTTGTATTTTTTATAAAACGTACCATTTTGTGGGTTAACACTCACACATTTTACCAGATTTTTTTACAGAACCAAACATTGATGTTTCTTGTTTATTATCTTTAGAATATTGTATTATGATATATCAAAAAATAAATCGGCCATTTCGAGGTTATATACTTATGATTTTATGAATTTGTATTTTTTCGAAAACGAGCAATTTTGTGGGTTAACAATCACGTATTTTGCCAGATTTTTTTACATAACCAAAAATTGATGTTTCTTGTTTATTAGCTTTAGGATATTATATTATGATATGTTAAAAAATAAAACGGCCAGTTCGAGGTTATATACTTATGATTTTATGATTTTGTAGGTTAACACTCACGCATTTTGCCAGATTTTTTTACAGAACCAAAATTTGACGTTTCTTTTTTATTAGCTTGAGAATATTGTATTACGATATATCAAAAAAGAAAACGGCCAGTTCGAGGTAATATACTTATGATTTTATGATTTTGTATTTTTTCTTAAACGAGCATTAATTTTGTGGGTTAACACTCACGCATTTTGCCAGATTTTTTTATAGAACCAAAAATTGATATTTGTTGTTTATTAGCTTTTGAATATTGTATTATGATATATAAAAAAAGAAATCGGCCAGTTCAAGGTTATATACTTATGATTTTATGAATTTGTATTTTTTATAAAACGTACAATTTTGTGGGTTAACACTCACACATTTTACCAGATTTTTTTACAAAACCAAACATTGATGTTTCTTGTTTATTATCTTTAGAATATTGTATTATGATATATCAAAAAATAAATCGGCCATTTCGAGGTTATATACTTATGATTTTATGAATTTGTATTTTTTATAATACGTACCATTCTGTGGGTTAACACTCACACAATTTACCAGATTTTTTTACAGAACCAAAAATTGACGTTTCTTGTTTATTAGCTTTAGAATATTGTATTATGATATATCAAAAAAGAAATCGGCCAGTTCGAGGTTATATACTTATGATTTTATGATTTTGTATTTTTTCTTAAACGAGCATTAATTTTGTGGGTTAACACTCACGCATTTTGCCAGATTTTTTTATAGAACCAAAAATTGATGTTTCTTGTTTATTAGATTTTGAATATTGTATTATGATATATAAAAAAAGAAATCGGCCAGTTCGAGGTTATATACTTATGATTTTATGAACTTGTATTTTTTATAAAACGTACCATTTTGTGGGTTAAAACTCACACATTTTACCAGATTTTTTTACAGAACCAAACATTGATGTTTCTTGTTTATTATCTTTAGAATATTGTATTATGATATATAAAAAACAAAAACGGCCAGTTCGAGGTTATATACTTATGATTTTATGATTTTGTATTTTTCTAAAACGATCAATTTTGTGGGTTATATACATTTTGCCAGATTTTTTTACATAACCAAAAATTGACGTTTCTTGTTTATTAGCTTTAGAATATTGTATTGCGATATATCAAAAAAGAAATCGGCCAGTTCGAGGTTATATACTTATGATTTTATGATTTTGTATTTTTTCGAAAACGAGTAATTTTTTAGGTTAACACTCACGCATTTCGCTAGATTTTTTTACATAACCAAAAATTGGCGTTTCTTTTTTATTAGTTTGAGAATATTGTATTATGATATATCAAAAAATAAAACGGACAGTTCGAGGTTACATACTTATGATTTTGTATTATTTCTAAACGAGCAATTTTGTGGGTTAAAACTCACGCATTTTGCCAGATTTTTTTACAGAACCAAAAATTGATGTTTCTTGTTTATTAGCTTTAGAATATTGTATTATGATATATCAATAAAGAAATCGGCCAGTTCGAGGTTATATACATATAATTTTATGAATTTGTATTTTTTTTAATACGCACCATTTTGTGGGTTAGCTCACGCATTTTGACAGATTTTTTTACTGAACAAAAAATTGATGTTTCTTGTTTATTAGCTTTAGGATATTGTATTATGATATGTTAAAAAAGAAAACGGCCAGTTCGAGGTTATATACTTATGATTTTATGATTTTGTATTTTTACTAAAACACACCATTTTGTAGGTTAACACTCACGCATTTTGCCAGATTTTTTTACAGAACCAAAATTTGACGTTTCTTTTTTATTAGCTTGAGAATATTGTATTATGATATATCAAAAAAGAAAACGGCCAGTTCGAGGTAATATACTTATGATTTTATGATTTTGTATTTTTTCTTATACGAGCATTAATTTTGTGGGTTAACACTCACGCATTTTGCCAGATTTTTTTATAGAACCAAAAATTGATGTTTCTTGAAAAAAGAAATCGGCCAGTTCAAGGTTATATACTTATGATTTTATGAATTTGTATTTTTTATAAAACGTACAATTTTGTGGGTTTAACACTCACACATTTTACCAGATTTTTTTACAGAACCAAACATTGATGTTTCTTGTTTATTATCTTTAGAATATTGTATTATGATATATCAAAAAATAAATCGGCCATTTCGAGGTTATATACTTATGATTTTATGAATTTGTATTTTTTCGAAAACGAGCAATTTTGTGGGTTAACAATCACGTATTTTGCCAGATTTTTTTACATAACCAAAAATTGATGTTTCTTGTTTATTAGCTTGAGAATATTGTATTATGATATATAAAAAACAAAAACGGCCAGTTCGAGGTTATATACTTATGATTTTATGATTTTGTATTTTTCTAAAACGATCAATTTTGTGGGTTAACACTCACACATTTTGCCAGATTTTTTTACATAACCAAAAATTGACGTTTCTTGTTTATTAGCTTTATAATATTGTATTATGATATATCAAAAAAGAAATCGGCCAGTTCGAGGTTATATACTTATGATTTTATGATTTTGTATTTTTTCGAAAACGAGCAATTTTGTGGGTGTAACTCACGCATTTCGCTAGATTTTTTCACATAACCAAAAATTGGCTTTACTTTTTTATTAGTTTGAGAATATTGTATTATGATATATCAAAAAATAAAACGGCCAGTTTGAGGTTATATACTTATGATTTTGTATTATTTCTAAACGAGCAATTTTGTGGGTTAACACTCACGCATTTTGCCAGATTTTTTTACAGAACCAAAAATTGATGTTTCTTGTTTATTAGCTTTAGAATATTGTATTATGATATATCAATAAAGAAATCGGCCAGTTCGAGGTTATATACTTATAATTTTACGAATTTGTATTTTTTTAATACGCACAATTTTGTGGGTTAGCACTCACACATTTTGACAGATTTTTTTACAGAACAAAAAATTGATGTTTCTTGTTTATTAGCTTTAGGATATTGTATTATGATATGTTAAAAAAGAAAACGGCCAGTTCGAGGTTATATACTTATGATTTTATGATTTTGTATTTTTAATAAAATGCACCATTTTGTGGGTTAACACTCACGCATTTTGCCAGATTTTTTTACAGAACCAAAAATTGACGTTTCTTGTTTATTAGCTTGAGAATATTGTATTACGATATATCAAAAAAGAAAACGGCCAGTTCGAGGTAATATACTTTTGATTTTATGATTTTGTATTTTTTTCTTAAACGAGCATTAATTTTGTGGGTTAACACTCACGCATTTTGCCAGATTTTTTTATAGAACCAAAAATTGATGTTTCTTGTTTATTAGCTTTTGAATATTGTATTATGATGTATAAAAAAAGAAATCGGTCAGTTCGATGTTATATACTTATGATTTTATGAATTTGTATTTTTTATAAAACGTACCATTTTGTGGGTTAACACTCACACATTTTACCAGATTTTTTTACAGAACCAAACATTGATGTTTCTTGTTTATTATCTTTAGAATATTTTATTATGATATATCAAAAAATAAATCGGCCATTTCGAGGTTATATACTTATGATTTTATGAATTTGTATTTTTTCGAAAACGAGCAATTTTGTGGGTTAACAATCACGTATTTTGCCAGATTTTTTTACATAACCAAAAATTGATGTTTCTTGTTTATTAGCTTGAGAATATTGTATTATGATATATAAAAAAAAACGTCCAGTTCGAGGTTATATACTTATGATTTTATGATTTTGTATTTTTCTAAAACGATCAATTTTGTGGGTTAACACTCACACATTTTGCCAGATTTTTTTACATAACCAAAAATTGACGTTTCTTTTTTATTAGCTTTAGAATATTGTATTACGATATATCAAAAAAGAAATCGGCCAGTTCGAGGTTATATACTTATGATTTTATGATTTTGTATTTTTTCGAAAACGAGTAATTTTGTGGGTTAACACTCACGCATTTCGCTAGATTTTTTTACATAACCAAAAATTGACGTTTCTTTTTTATTAGTTTGAGAATATTGTGTTATGATATATCAAAAAATAAAACGGCCAGTTCGTGGTTACATACTTATGATTTTGTATTATTTCTCAACGAGCAATTTTGTGGGTTAACACTCACGCATTCTGCCAGATTTTTTTACAGAACCAAAAATTGATGTTTCTTGTTTATTAGCTTTAGAATATTGTATTATGATATATCAATAAAGAAATCGGCCAATTCGAGGTTATATACTTATAATTTTATGAATTTGTATTTTTTTTAATACGCACCATTTTGTTGGTTAGCACTCACGCATTTTGACAGATTTTTTTACTGAACAAAAAATTGATGTTTCTTGTTTATTAGCTTTAGGATATTGTATTATGATATGTTAAAAAAGAAATCGGCCAGTTCGAGGTTATATACTTATGATTTTATGATTTTGTATTTTTACTAAAATGCACTATTTTGTGGGTTAACACTCACGCATTTTGCCAGATTTTTTTACAGAACCAAAAATTGATGTTTCTTGTTTATTAGCTTGAGAATATTGTATTACGATATATCAAAAAAGAAAACGACCAGTTCGAGGTTATATACTTATGATTTTATGATTTTGTATTTTTTCTTAAACGAGCATTAATTTTGTGGGTTAACACTCACGCATTTTGCCAGATTTTTTTATAGAACCAAAAATTGATGTTTCTTGTTTATTAGCTTTTGAATATTGTATTATGATATATAAAAAAAGAAATCGGCCAGTTCGAGGTTATATACTTATGATTTTATGAATTTGTATTTTTTATAAAACGTACCATTTTGTGGGTTAACACTCACACATTTTACCAGATTTTTTTACAGAACCAAACATTGATGTTTCTTGTTTATTATCTTTAGAATATTGTATTATGATATATCAAAAAATAAATCGTCCATTTCGAGGTTATATACTTATGATTTTATGAATTTGTATTTTTTCGAAAACGAGCAATTTTGTGGGTTAACAATCACGTATTTTGCCAGATTTTTTTACATAACCAAAAATTGATGTTTCTTGTTTATTAGCTTTAGGATATTGTATTATGATATGTTAAAAAATAAAACGGCCAGTTCGAGGTTATATACTTATGATTTTATGATTTTGTAGGTTAACACTCACGCATTTTGCCAGATTTTTTTACAGAACCAAAATTTGACGTTTCTTTTTTATTAGCTTGAGAATATTGTATTACGATATATCAAAAAAGAAAACGGCCAGTTCGAGGTAATATACTTATGATTTTATGATTTTGTATTTTTTCTTAAATGAGCATTAATTTTGTGGGTTAACACTCACGCATTTTGCCAGATTTTTTTATAGAACCAAAAATTGATGTTTCTTGTTTATTAGATTTTGAATATTGTGTTATGATATATAAAAAAAGAAATCGGCCAGTTCGAGGTTATATACTTATGATTTTATGAATTTGTATTTTTTATAAAACGTACCATTTTGTGGGTTAACACTCACACATTTTACCAGATTTTTTTACAGAACCAAACATTGATGTTTCTTGTTTATTATCTTTAGAATATTGTATTATGATATATCAAAAAATAAATCGGCCATTTCGAGGTTATATACTTATGATTTTATGAATTTGTATTTTTTCGAAAACGAGCAATTTTGTGGGTTAACAATCACGTATTTTGCCAGATTTTTTCACATAACCAAAAATTGATGTTTCTTGTTTATTAGCTTGAGAATATTGTATTACGATATATAAAAAACAAAAACGGCCAGTTCGAGGTTATATACTTATGATTTTATGATTTTGTATTTTTCTAAAACGATCAATTTTGTGGGTTAACACTCACACATTTTGCCAGATTTTTTTACATAACCAAAAATTGACGTTTCTTGTTTATTAGATTTATAATATTGTATTATGATATATCAAAAAAGAAATCGGCCAGTTCGAGGTTATATACTTATGATTTTATGATTTTGTATTTTTTCGAAAACGAGCAATTTTGTGGGTGTAACTCACGCATTTCGCTAGATTTTTTCACATAACCAAAAATTGGCGTTACTTTTTTATTAGTTTGAGAATATTGTATTATGATATATCAAAAAATAAAACGGCCAGTTCGAGGTTATATACTTATGATTTTGTATTATTTCTAAACGAGCAATTTTGTGGGTTAACACTCACGCATTTTGCCAGATTTTTTTACAGAACCAAAAATTGATGTTTCTTGTTTATTAGCTTTAGAATATTGTACTATGATATATCAATAAAGAAATCGGCCAGTTCGAGGTTATATACTTATAATTTTACGAATTTGTATTTTTTTAATACGCACCATTTTGTGGGTTAGCACTCACACATTTTGACAGATTTTTTTACAGAACAAAAAATTGATGTTTCTTGTTTATTAGCTTTAGGATATTGTATTATGATATGTTAAAAAAGAAAACGGCCAGTTCGAGGTTATATACTTATGATTTTATGATTTTGTATTTTTACTAAAATGCACCATTTTGTGGGTTAACACTCACGCATTTTGCCAGATTTTTTTACAGAACCAAAAATTGACGTTTCTTGTTTATTAGCTTGAGAATATTGTATTACGATATATCAAAAAAGAAAACGGCCAGTTCGAGGTTATATACTTATGATTTTATGATTTTGTATTTTTTCTTAAACGAGCATTAATTTTGTGGGTTAACACTCACGCATTTTGCCAGATTTTTTTATAGAACCAAAAATTGATGTTTCTTGTTTATTAGCTTTTGAATATTGTATTATGATATATAAAAAAAGAAATCGGCCAGTTCGAGGTTATATACTTATGATTTTATGAATTTGTATTTTTTATAAAACATACAATTTTGTGGGTTAACACTCACACATTTTACCAGATTTTTTTACAGAACCAAACATTGATGTTTCTTGTTTATTATCTTTAGAATATTGTATTATGATATATCAAAAAATAAATCGGCCATTTCGAGGTTATATACTTATGATTTTATGAATTTGTATTTTTTCGAAAACGAGCAATTTTGTGGGTTAACAATCACGTATTTTGCCAGATTTTTTTACATAACCAAAAATTGATGTTTCTTGTTTATTAGCTTGAGAATATTGTGAGGTTATATACTTATGATTTTATGATTTTGTATTTTTCTAAAACGATCAATTTTGTGGGTTAACACTCACACATTTTGCCAGATTTTTTTACCTAACCAAAAATTGACGTTTCTTGTTTATTGGTTTAGAAAATTGTATTACGATATATCAAAAAAGAAATCGGCCAGTTCGAGGTTATATACTTATGATTTTATGATTTTGTATTTTTTCGAAAACGAGTAATTTTGTGGGTTAACACTCACGCATTTCGCTAGATTTTTTTACATAACCAAAATTGGCGTTTCTTTTTTATTAGTTTGAGAATATTGTGTTATGATATATCAAAAAATAAAACGGCCAGTTCGAGGTTACATACTTATGATTTTGTATTATTTCTAAACGAGCAATTTTGTGGGTTAACACTCACGCATTTTGCCAGATTTTTTTACAAAACCAAAAATTGATGTTTCTTGTTTATTAGCTTTAGAATATTGTATTATGATATATCAATAAAGAAATCGGCCAGTTCGAGGTTATATACTTATAATTTTATGAATTTGTATTTTTTTTAATACGCACCATTTTGTGGGTTAGCACTCACGCATTTTGACAGATTTTTTTACTGAACAAAAAATTGATGTTTCTTGTTTATTAGCTTTAGGATATTGTATTATGATATGTTAAAAAAGAAAATGGCCAGTTCGAGGTTATATACTTATGATTTTATGATTTTGTATTTTTACTAAAACACAACATTTTGTAGGTTAACACTCACGCATTTTGCCAGATTTTTTTACAGAACCAAGATTTGACGTTTCTTTTTTATTAGCTTGAGAATATTGTATTACGATATATCAAAAAAGAAAACGGCCAGTTCGAGGTAATATACTTATGATTTTATGATTTTGTATTTTTTCTTAAACGAGCATTAATTTTGTGGTTTAACACTCACGCATTTTGCCAGATTTTTTTATAGAACCAAAAATTGATGTTTCTTGTTTATTAGCTTTTGAATATTGTATTATGATATATAAAAAAAGAAATCGGCCAGTTCGAGGTTATATACTTATGATTTTATGAATTTGTATTTTTTATAAAACATACAATTTTGTGGGTTAACACTCACACATTTTACCAGATTTTTTTACAGAACCAAACATTGATGTTTCTTGTTTATTATCTTTAGAATATTGTATTATGATATATCAAAAAATAAATCGGCCATTTCGAGGTTATATACTTATGATTTTATGAATTTGTATTTTTTCGAAAACGAGCAATTTTTTGGGTTAACAATCACGTATTTTGCCAGATTTTTTTACATAACCAAAAATTGATGTTTCTTGTTTATTAGCTTGAGAATATTGTGAGGTTATATACTTATGATTTTATGATTTTGTATTTTTCTAAAACGATCAATTTTGTGGGTTAACACTCACACATTTTGCCAGATTTTTTTACCTAACCAAAAATTGACGTTTCTTGTTTATTGGTTTAGAAAATTGTATTACGATATATCAAAAAAGAAATCGGCCAGTTCGAGGTTATATAATTATGATTTTATGATTTTGTATTTTTTCGAAAACGAGTAATTTTGTGGGTTAACACTCACGCATTTCGCTAGATTTTTTTACATAACCAAAATTGGCGTTTCTTTTTTATTAGTTTGAGAATATTGTGTTATGATATATCAAAAAATAAAACGGCCAGTTCGAGGTTACATACTTATGATTTTGTATTATTTCTAAACGAGCAATTTTGTGGGTTAACACTCACGCATTTTGCCAGATTTTTTTACAAAACCAAAAATAGATGTTTCTTGTTTATTAGCTTTAGAATATTGTATTATGATATATCAATAAAGAAATCGGCCAGTTCGAGGTTATATACTTATAATTTTATGAATTTGTATTTTTTTTAATACGCACCATTTTGTGGGTTAGCACTCACGCATTTTGACAGATTTTTTTACTGAACAAAAAATTGATGTTTCTTGTTTATTAGCTTTAGGATATTGTATTATGATATGTTAAAAAAGAAAATGGCCAGTTCGAGGTTATATACTTATGATTTTATGATTTTGTATTTTTACTAAAACACAACATTTTGTAGGTTAACACTCACGCATTTTGCCAGATTTTTTTACAGAACCAAGATTTGACGTTTCTTTTTTATTAGCTTGAGAATATTGTATTACGATATATCAAAAAAGAAAACGGCCAGTTCGAGGTAATATACTTATGATTTTATGATTTTGTATTTTTTCTTAAACGAGCATTAATTTTGTGGTTTAACACTCACGCATTTTGCCAGATTTTTTTATAGAACCAAAAATTGATGTTTCTTGTTTATTAGCTTTTGAATATTGTATTATGATATATAAAAAAAGAAATCGGCCAGTTCGAGGTTATATACTTATGATTTTATGAATTTGTATTTTTTATAAAACGTACCATTTTGTGGGTTAACACTTACATATTTTACCAGATTTTTTTACAGAACCAAACATTGATGTTTTTTGTTTATTATCTTTAGAATATTGTATTATGATATATCAAAAAATAAATCGGCCATTTCGAGGTTATATACTTATGATTTTATGAATTTGTATTTTTTCGAAAACGAGCAATTTTGTGGGTTAACAATCACGTATTTTGCCAAATTTTTTTACATAACCAAAAATTGATGTTTCTTGTTTATTAGCTTGAGAATATTGTATTATGATATATAAAAAACAAAAACGGCCAGTTCGAGGTTATATACTTATGATTTTATGATTTTGTATTTTTCTAAAACGATCAATTTTGTGGGTTAACACTCACACATTTTGCCAGATTTTTTTACATAACCAAAAATTGACGTTTCTTGTTTATTGGTTTAGAAAATTGTATTACGATATATCAAAAAAGAAATCGGCCAGTTCGAGGTTATATACTTATGATTTTATGATTTTGTATTTTTTCGAAAACGAGTAATTTTGTGGGTTAACACTCACGCATTTCGCTAGATTTTTTTACATAACCAAAATTGGCGTTTCTTTTTTATTAGTTTGAGAATATTGTGTTATGATATATCAAAAAATAAAACGGCCAGTTCAAGGTTACATACTTATGATTTTGTATTATTTCTAAACGAGCAATTTTGTGGGTTAACACTCACGCATTTTGCCAGATTTTTTTACAGAACCAAAAATTGATGTTTCTTGTTTATTAGCTTTAGAATATTGTATTATGATATATCAATAAAGAAATCCGCCACTTCGAGGTTATATACTTATAATTTTATGAATTTGTATTTTTTTTTAATACGCACCATTTTGTGGGTTAGCACTCACGCATTTTGACAGATTTTTTTACTGAACAAAAAATTGATGTTTCTTGTTTATTAGCTTTAGGATATTGTATTATGATATGTTAAAAAAGAAAACGGCCAGTTCGAGGTTATATACTTATGATTTTATGATTTTGTATTTTTACTAAAACACACCATTTTGTAGGTTAACACTCACGCATTTTGCCAGATTTTTTTACAGAACCAAAATTTGACGTTTCTTTTTTATTAGCTTGAGAATATTGTATTACGATATATCAAAAAAGAAAACGGCCAGTTCGAGGTAATATACTTATGATTTTATGATTTTGTATTTTTTCTTAAACGAGCATTAATTTTGTGGGTTAACACTCACGCATTTTGCCAGATTTTTTTATAGGATCAAAAATTGATGTTTCTTGTTTATTAGCTTTTGAATATTGTATTATGATATATAAAAAAAGAAATCGGCCAGTTCAAGGTTATATACTTATGATTTTATGAATTTGTATTTTTTATAAAACGTACAATTTTGTGGGTTAACACTCACACATTTTACCAGATTTTTTTACAGAACCAAACATTGATGTTTCTTGTTTATTAGTTTTATAATATTGTATTATGATATATCGAAAAAGAAATCGGCCAGTTCGAGGTTATATACTTATGATTTTATGATTTTGTATTTTTTCTTAAACGAGCATTAATTTTGTGGGTTTAACACTCACGCATTTTGCCAGATTTTTTTATAGAACCAAAAATTGATGTTTCTTGTTTATTAGCTTTTGAATATTGTATTATGATATATAAAAAAAGAAATCGGCCAGTTCGAGGTTATATACTTATGATTTTATGAATTTGTATTTTTTATAAAACGTACCATTTTGTGGGTTAAAACTCACACATTTTACCATATTTTTTTACAGAACCAAACATTGATGTTTCTTGTTTATTATCTTTAGAATATTGTATTATGATATATAAAAAACAAAAACGGCCAGTTCGAGGTTATATATTTATGATTTTATGATTTTGTATTTTTCTAAAACGATTAATTTTGTGGGTTAACACTCACACATTTTGCCAGATTTTTTTACATAACTAAAAATTGACGTTTCTTGTTTATTAGTTTTTGAATATTGTATTACGATATATCAAAAAAGAAATCGGCCAGTTCGAGGTTATATACTTATTATTTTATGATTTTGTATTTTTTCGAAAACGAGTAATTTTGTGGGTTAACACTCACGCATTTCGCTAGATTTTTTTATATAACCAAAAATTGGCGTTTCTTTTTTATTAGTTTGAGAATATTGTATTATGATATATCAAAAAATAAAACGGCCAGTTCGAGGTTACATACTTATGATTTTGTATTATTTCTAAACGAGCAATTTTGTGGGTTAACACTCACGCATTTTGCCAGATTTTTTTACAGAACCAAAAATTGATGTTTCTTGTTTATTAGCTTTAGAATATTGTATTATGATATATCAATAAAGAAATCGGCTAGTTCGAGGTTATATACTTATAATTTTATGAATTTGAATTTTTTTTAATACGCACCATTTTGTGTGTTAGCACTCACGTATTTTGACAGATTTTTTTACTGAACAAAAAATTGATGTTTCTTGTTTATTAGCTTTAGGATATTGTATTATGATATGTTAAAAAAGAAAACGGACAGTTCAAGGTTATATACTTATGATTTTATGATTTTGTATTTTTACTAAAACGCACCATTTTGTAGGTTAACACTCACGCATTTTGCCAGATTTTTTTACAGAACCAAAATTTGACGTTTCTTTTTTATTAGCTTGAGAATATTGTATTATGATATATCAAAAAAGAAAACGGCCGGTTCGAGGTAATATACTTATGATTTTGTGATTTTGTATTTTTTCTTAAACGAGCATTAATTTTGTGGGTTAACACTCACGCATTTTGCCAGATTTTTTTATAGAACCAAAAATTGATGTTTCTTGTTTATTAGTTTTTGAATATTGTATTATGATATATAAAAAAAGAAATCGGCTAGTTCAAGGTTATATACTTATGATTTTATGAATTTATATTTTTTATAAAACGTACAATTTTGTGGGTTAACACTCACACATTTTACCAGATTTTTTTACAGAACCAAACATTGATGTTTCTTGTTTATTATCTTTAGAATATTGTATTATGATATATCAAGAAATAAATCGGCCATTTCGAGGTTATATACTTATGATTTTATGAATTTGTATTTTTTATAATACGTACCATTCTGTGGGTTAACACTCACACAATTTACCAGATTTTTTTACAGAACCAAAAATTTACGTTTCTTGTTTATTAGCTTTAGAATATTGTATTATGATATATCAAAAAGGAAATCGGCTAGTTCGAGGTTATATACTTATGATTTTATGATTTTGTATTTTTTCGAAAACGAGCAATTTTGTGGGTTTAACTCACGCGTTTCGCTAGAATTTTTCACATAACCAAAAATTGGCGTTTCTTTTTTATTAGTTTGAGAATATTGTATTATGATATATCAAAAAATAAAACGGCCAGTTCGAGGTTATATACTTATGATTTTGTATTGTTTCTAAACGAGCAATTTTGTGGGTTAACACTCACGCATTTTGCCAGATTTTTTTACAGAACAAAAAATTGATGTTTCTTGTTTATTAGCTTTAGAATATTGTATTATTATTTATCAATAAAGAAATCGGCCAGTTCGAGGTTATATACTTATAATTTTACGAATTTGTATTTTTTTAATACGCACCATTTTGTGGGTTAGCACTCACGCATTTTGACAGATTTTTTTACAGAACAAAAAATTGATGTTTCTTGTTTATTAGCTTTAGGATATTGTATTATGATATGTTAAAAAAGAAAACGGCCAGTTCGAGGTTATATACTTATGATTTTATGATTTTGTATTTTTACTAAAATGCACCATTTTGTGGGTTAACACTCACGCATTTTGCCAGATTTTTTTACAGAACCAAAAATTGACGTTTCTTGTTTATTAGCTTGAGAATATTGTATTATGATATATCAAAAAAGAAAACTGCCAGTTCGAGGTTATATACTTATGATTTTATGATTTTGTATTTTTTCTTAAACGAGCATTAATTTTGTGGGTTAACACTCACACATTTTGCCAGATTTTTTATAGAACCAAAAATTGATGTTTCTTGTTTATTAGCTTTTGAATATTGTATTATGATATATAAAAAAAGAAATCGGCCAGTTCGAGGTTATATACTTATGATTTTATGAATTTGTATTTTTTATAAAACGTACCATTTTGTGGGTTAACACTCACACATTTAACCAGATTTTTTTATAGAACCAAACATTGATGTTTCTTGTTTATTATCTTTAGAATATTGTATTATGATATATCAAAAAATAAATCGGCCATTTCGAGGTTATATACTTATGATTTTATGAATTTGTATTTTTTTCGAAAACGAGCAATTTTGTGGGTTAACAATCACATATTTTGCCAGATTTTTTTACTTAACCAAAAATTGATGTTTCTTGTTTATTAGCTTGAGAATATTGTATTATGATATATAAAAAACAAAAACGGCCAGTTCGAGGTTATATACTTATGATTTTATGATTTTGTATTTTTCTAAAACGATCAATTTTGTGGGTTAACACTCACACATTTTGCCAGATTTTTTTACATAACCAAAAATTGACGTTTCTTGTTTATTAGTTTTAGAATATTGTATTACGATATATCAAAAAAGAAATCGGCCAGTTCGAGGTTATATACTTATGATTTTATGATTTTGTATTTTTTCGAAAACGAGTAATTTTGTGGGTTAACACTCACGCATTTCGCTAGATTTTTTTACATAACCAAAAATTGGCGTTTCTTTTTTATTAGTTTGAGAATATTGTGTTATGATATATCAAAAAATAAAACGGCCAGTTCGAGGTTACATACTTATGATTTTGTATTATTTCTAAACGAGCAATTTTGTGGGTTAACACTCACGCATTTTGCCAGATTTTTTTACAGAACCAAAAATTGATGTTTCTTGTTTATTAGCTTTAGAATATTGTATTATGATATATCAATAAAGAAATCGGCCAGTTCGAGGTTATATACTTATAATTTTATGAATTTGTATTTTTTTTAATACGCACCATTTTGTGGGTTAGCACTCACGCATTTTGACAGATTTTTTTATAGAACAAAAAATTGACGTTTCTTGTTTATTAGCTTTAGGATATTGTATTATGATATGTTAAAAAGAAAACGGCCAGTTCGAGGTTATATACTTATGATTTTATGATTTTGTATTTTTTACTAAAACACACCATTTTGTAGGTTAACACTCACGCATTTTGCCAGATTTTTTTACAGAACCAAAATTTGACGTTTATTTTTTATTAGCTTGAGAATATTGTATTACGATATATCAAAAAAGAAAACAGCCAGTTCGAGGTAATATACTCATGATTTTATGATTTTGTATTTTTTCTTAAACGAGCATTAATTTTGTGGGTTAACACTCACGCATTTTGGCAGATTTTTTTATAGAACCAAAAATTGATGTTTCTTGTTTATTAGCTTTTGAATATTGTATTATGATATATAAAAAAAGAAATCGGCCAGTTCAAGGTTATATACTTATGATTTTATGAATTTGTATTTTTTATAAAACGTACAATTTTGTGGGTTAACACTCACACATTTTACCAGATTTTTTTACAGAACCAAACATTGATGTTTCTTGTTTATTATCTTTAGAATATTGTATTATGATATATCAAAAAATAAATCGGCCATTTCGAGGTTATATACTTATGATTTTATGAATTTGTATTTTTTATAATACGTACCATTCTGTGGGTTAACACTCACACAATTTACCAGATTTTTTTACAGAACCAAAAATTGACGTTTCTTGTTTATTAGCTTTAGAATATTGTATTATGATATATCAAAAAAGAAATCGGCCAGTTCGAGGTTATATACTTATGATTTTATGATTTTGTATTTTTTCTTAAACGAGCATTAATTTTGTGGTTAACACTCACGCATTTTGCCAGATTTTTTTATAGAACCAAAAATTGATGTTTCTTGTTTATTAGATTTTGAATATTGTATTATGATATATAAAAAAAGAAATCGGCCAGTTCGAGGTTATATACTTATGATTTTATGAATTTGTATTTTTTATAAAACGTACCATTTTGTGGGTTAAAACTCACACATTTTACCAGATTTTTTTACAGAACCAAACATTGATGTTTCTTGTTTATTATCTTTAAAATATTGTATTATGATATATAAAAAACAAAAACGGCCAGTTCGAGGTTATATACTTATGATTTTATGATTTTGTATTTTTCTAAAACGATCAATTTTGTGGGTTAACACTCACACATTTTGCCAGATTTTTTTACATAACTAAAAATTGACGTTTCTTGTTTATTAGCTTTAGAATATTGCGCCAGTTCGAGGTTATATACTTATGATTTTATGATTTTGTATTTTTTCGAAAACGAGTAATTTTGTGGGTTAATACTCACGCATTTCGCTAGATTTTTTTACATAACCAAAAATTGGCGTTTCTTTTTTATTAGTTTGAGAATATTGTATTATGATATATCAAAAAATAAAACGGCCAGTTCGAGGTTACATACTTATGATTTTGTATTATTTCTAAACGAGCAATTTTGTGGGTTAACACTCACGCATTTTGCCAGATTTTTTTACAGAACCAAAAATTGATGTTTCTTGTTTATTAGCTTTAAAATATTGTATTATGATATATCAATAAAGAAATCGGCCAGTTCGAGGTTATATACTTATAATTTTATGAATTTGAATTTTTTTTAATACGCACCATTTTGTGGGTTAGCACTCACGCATTTTGACAGATTTTTTTACTGAACAAAAAATTGATGTTTCTTGTTTATTAGCTTTAGGATATTGTATTATGATATGTTAAAAAAGAAAACGGCCAGTTCGAGGTTATATACTTATGATTTTATGATTTTGTATTTTTACTAAAACGCACCATTTTGTACGTTAACACTCACGCATTTTGCCAGATTTTTTTACAGAACCAAAATTTGACGTTTCTTTTTTATTAGCTTGAGAATATTGTATTATGATATATCAAAAAAGAAAACGGCCAGTTCGAGGTAATATACTTAT
Source organism: Nemophila menziesii (assembly GCA_029959085.1). Taxonomy (NCBI): domain Eukaryota; kingdom Viridiplantae; phylum Streptophyta; class Magnoliopsida; order Boraginales; family Hydrophyllaceae; genus Nemophila; species Nemophila menziesii. The sequence continues at coordinate 7,400,985 of JARWIR010000036.1, read as the reverse complement.
GATTTTATGATTTTGTATTTTTTCTTAAACGAGCATTAATTTTGTGGGTTAACACTCACGGATTTTGCCAGATTTTTTTATAGAAACAAAAATTGATGTTTCTTGTTTATTAGTTTTTGAATATTGTATTATGATATATAAAAAAAGAAATCGGCCAGTTCAAGGTTATATACTTATGATTTTATGAATTTGTATTTTTTATAAAACGTACAATTTTGTGGGTTAACACTCACACATTTTACCAGATTTTTTTACAGAACCAAACATTAATGTTTCTTGTTTATTATCTTTAGAATATTGTATTATGATATATCAAAAAATAAATCGGCCATTTCGAGGTTATATACTTATGATTTTATGAATTTGTATTTTTTATAATACGTACCATTCTGTGGGTTAACACACACAATTTACCAGATTTTTTTACAGAACCAAAAATTGACGTTTCTTGTTTATTAGCTTTAGAATATTGTATTATGATATATCAAAAAAGAAATCGGCCAGTTCGAGGTTATATACTTATGATTTTATGATTTTGTATTTTTTCGAAAACGAGCAATTTTGTGGGTTTAACTCACGCATTTCGCTAGATTTTTTCACATAACCAAAAATTGGCGTTTCTTTTTTATTAGTTTGAGAATATTGTATTATGATATATCAAAAAATAAAACGGCCAGTTCGAGGTTATATACTTATGATTTTGTATTATTTCTAAACGAGCAATTTTGTGGGTTAACACTCACGCATTTTGCCAGATTTTTTTACAGAACAAAAAATTGATGTTTCTTGTTTATTAGCTTTAGAATATTGTATTATGATATATCAATAAAGAAATCGGCCAGTTCGAGGTTATATACTTATAATTTTACGAATTTGTATTTTCTTAATACGCACCATTTTGTGGGTTAGCACTCACACATTTTGACAGATTTTTTTACAGAACAAAAAATTGATGTTTCTTGTTTATTAGCTTTAGGATATTGTATTATGATATGTTAAAAAAGAAAACGGCCAGTTCGAGGTTATATACTTATAATTTTATGATTTTGTATTTTTACTAAAATGCACCATTTTGTGGGTTAACACTCACGCATTTTGCCAGATTTTTTTACAGAACCAAAAATTGACGTTTCTTGTTTATTAGCTTGAGAATATTGTATTATGATATATCAAAAAAGAAAACTGCCAGTTCGAGGTTATATACTTATGATTTTATGATTTTTTATTTTTTCTTAAACGAGCATTAATTTTGTGGGTTAACACTCACGCATTTTGCCAGATTTTTTTATAGAACCAAAAATTGATGTTTCTTGTTTATTAGCTTTTGAATATTGTATTATGATATATAAAAAAAGAAATCGGCCAGTTCGAGGTTATATACTTATGATTTTATGAATTTGTATTTTTTATAAAACGTACAATTTTGTGGGTTAACAATCACACATTTTACCAGATTTTTTTACAGAACCAAACATTGATGTTTCTTTTTTATTATCTTTAGAATATTGTATTATGATATATCAAAAAATAAATCGGCCATTTCGAGGTTATATACTTATGATTTTATGAATTTGTATTTTTTCGAAAACGAGCAATTTTGTGGGTTAACAATCACATGTTTTGCCAGATTTTTTTACATAACCAAAAATTGATGTTTCTTGTTTATTAGCTTGAGAATATTGTATTATGAGATATAAAAAAAAACGGCCAGTTCGAGGTTATATACTTATGATTTTATGATTTTGTATTTTTCTAAAACGATCAATTTTGTGGGTTAACAACACTCACACATTTTGCCAGATTTTTTTACATAACCAAAAATTGACGTTTCTTGTTTATTAGTTTTAGAATATTGTATTACGATATATCAAAAAAGAAATCGGCCAGTTCGAGGTTATATACTTATGATTTTATGATTTTGTATTTTTTCGAAAACGAGTAATTTTGTGGGTTAACACTCACGCATTTCGCTAGATTTTTTTACATAACCAAAAATTGGCGTTTCTTTTTTATTAGTTTGAGAATATTGTATTATGATATATCAAAAAATAAAACAGTCAGTTCGAGGTTACATACTTATGATTTTGTATTATTTCTAAACGAGCAATTTTGTGGGTTAACACTCACGCATTTTGCCAGATTTTTTTACAGAACCAAAAATTGATGTTTCTTGTTTATTAGCTTTAGAATATTGTATTATGATATATCAATAAAGAAATCGGCCAGTTCGAGGTTATATACTTATAATTTTATGAATTTGTATTTTTTTTAATACGCACCATTTTGTGGGTTAGCACTCACGCATTTTGACAGATTTTTTTACTGAACAAAAAATTGATGTTTCTTGTTTATTAGCTTTAGGATATTGTATTATGATATGTTAAAAAAGAAAACGGCCAGTTCGAGGTTATATACTTATGATTTTATGATTTTGTATTTTTACTAAAACGCACCATTTTGTAGGTTAACACTCACGCATTTTGCCAGATTTTTTTACAGAACCAAAATTTTACGTTTCTTTTTTATTAGCTTGAGAATATTGTATTATGATATATCAAAAAAAAAACTGCCAGTTCGAGGTAATATACTTATGATTTTATGATTTTGTATTTTTTCTTAAACGAGCATTAATTTTGTGGGTTAACACTCACGCATTTTGCCAGATTTTTTTATAGAACCAAAAATTGATGTTTCTTGTTTATTAGCTTTTGAATATTGTATTATGATATATAAAAAAAGAAATCGGCCAGTTCAAGGTTATATACTTATGATTTTATGAATTTGTATTTTTTATAAAACGTACAATTTTGTGGGTTAACACTCACACATTTTACCAGATTTTTTTACAGAACCAAACATTGATGTTTCTTGTTTATTATCTTTAGAATATTGTATTATGATATATCAAGAAATAAATCGGCCATTTCGAGGTTATATACTTATGATTTTATGAATTTGTATTTTTTATAATACGTACCATTCTGTGGGTTAACACTCACACGATTTACCAGATTTTTTTACAGAACCAAAAATTGACGTTTCTTGTTTATTAGCTTTAGAATATTGTATTATGATATATCAAAAAGGAAATCGGCCAGTTCGAGGTTATATACTTATGATTTTATGATTTTGTATTTTTTCGAAAACGAGCAATTTTGTGGGTTTAACTCACGCATTTTCGCTAGATTTTTTCACATAACCAAAAATTGGCGTTTCTTTTTTATTAGTTTGAGAATATTGTATTATGATATATCAAAAAATAAAACGGCCAGTTCGAGGTTATATACTTATGATTTTGTATTATTTCTAAACGAGCAATTTTGTGGGTTAACACTCACGCATTTTGCCAGATTTTTTTACAGAACAAAAAATTGATGTTTCTTGTTTATTAGCTTTAGAATATTGTATTATGATTTATCAATAAAGAAACCGGCCAGTTTGAGGTTATATACTTATAATTTTACGAATTTGTATTTTTTTAATACGCACCATTTTGTGGGTTAGCACTCACGCATTTTGACAGATTTTTTTACAGAACAAAAAATTGATGTTTCTTGTTTTATTAGCTTTAGGATATTGTATTATGATATGTTAAAAAAGAAAACGGCCAGTTCGAGGTTATATACTTATGATTTTATGATTTTGTATTTTTACTAAAACGCACCATTTTGTAGGTTAACACTCACGCATTTTGCCAGATTTTTTTACAGAACCAAAATTTTACGTTTCTTTTTTATTAGCTTGAGAATATTGTATTATGATATATCAAAAAAGAAAACGGCCAGTTCGAGGTAATATACTTATGATTTTATGATTTTGTATTTTTTCTTAAACGAGCATTAATTTTGTGGGTTAACACTCACGCATTTTGCCAGATTTTTTTATAGAACCAAAAATTGATGTTTCTTGTTTATTAGCTTTTGAATATTGTATTATGATATATAAAAAAAGAAATCGGCCAGTTCAAGGTTATATACTTATGATTTTATGAATTTGTATTTTTTATAAAACGTACAATTTTGTGGGTTAACACTCACACATTTTACCAGATTTTTTTACAGAACCAAAAATTGATGTTTCTTGTTTATTATCTTTAGAATATTGTATTAAGATATAACAAGAAATAAATCGGCCATTTCGAGGTTATATACTTATGATTTTATGAATTTGTATTTTTTATAATACGTACCATTCTGTGGGTTAACACTCACACAATTTACCAAATTTTTTTACAGAACCAAAAATTGACGTTTCTTGTTTATTAGCTTTAGAATATTGTATTATGATATATCAAAAAGGAAATCGGCCAGTTCGAGGTTATATACTTATGATTTTATGATTTTGTATTTTTTCGAAAACGAGCAATTTTGTGGGTTTAACTCACGCATTTCGCTAGATTTTTTCACATAATCAAAAATTGGCGTTTCTTTTTTATTAGTTTGAGAATATTGTATTATGATATATCAAAAAATAAAACGGCCAGTTCGAGGTTATATACTTATGATTTTGTATTATTTCTAAACGAGCAATTTTGTGGGTTAACACTCACGCATTTTGCCAGATTTTTTTACAGAACAAAAAATTGATGTTTCTTGTTTATTAGCTTTAGAATATTGTATTATGATTTATCAATAAAGAAACCGGCCAGTTCGAGGTTATATACTTATAATTTTACGAATTTGTATTTTTTTAATACGCACCATTTTGTGGGTTAGCACTCACGCATTTTGACAGATTTTTTTACAGAACAAAAAATTGATGTTTCTTGTTTTATTAGCTTTAGGATATTGTATTATGATATGCTAAAAAAGAAAACGGCCAGTTCGAGGTTATATACTTATGATTTTATGATTTTGTATTTTTACTAAAATGCACCATTTTGTGGGTTAACACTCACGCATTTTGCCAGATTTTTTTACAGAACCAAAAATTGACATTTCTTGTTTATTAGCTTGAGAATATTGTATTATGATATATCAAAAAAGAAAACGGCCAGTTCGAGGTAATATACTTATGATTTTATGATTTTGTATTTTTTCTTAAACGAGCATTAATTTTGTGGGTTAACACTCACGCATTTTGCCAGATTTTTTTATAGAACCAAAAATTGATGTTTCTTGTTTATTAGCTTTTGAATATTGTATTATGATATATAAAAAAAGAAATCGGCCAGTTCAAGGTTATATACTTATGATTTTATGAATTTGTATTTTTTATAAAACTTACAATTTTGTGGGTTAACACTCACACATTTTACCAGATTTTTTTACAGAACCAAACATTGATGTTTCTTGTTTATTATCTGTAGAATATTGTATTATGATATATCAAAAATAAATCGGCCATTTCGAGGTTATATACTTATGATTTTATGAATTTGTATTTTTTATAATACGTACCATTCTGTGGGTTAACACTCACACAATTTACCAGATTTTTTTACAGAACGAAAAATTGACGTTTCTTGTTTATTAGCTTTAGAATATTGTATTATGATATATCAAAAAAGAAATCGGCCAGTTCGAGGTTATATACTTATGATTTTATGATTTTGTATTTTTTCAAAAACGAGCAATTTTGTGGGTGTAACTCACGCATTTCGCTAGATTTTTTCACATAACCAAAAATTGGCGTTTCTTTTTTATTAGTTTGAGAATATTGTATTATGATATATCAAAAAATAAAACGGCCAGTTCGAGGTTATATACTTATGATTTTGTATTATTTCTAAACGAGCAATTTTGTGGGTTAACACTCACGCATTTTGCCAGATTTTTTTACAGAACAAAAAATTGATGTTTCTTGTTTATTAGCTTTAGAATATTGTATTATGATTTATCAATAAAGAAACCGGCCAGTTTGAGGTTATATACTTATAATTTTACGAATTTGTATTTTTTTAATACGCACCATTTTGTGGGTTAGCACTCACGCATTTTGACAGATTTTTTTACAGAACAAAAAATTGATGTTTCTTGTTTTATTAGCTTTAGGATATTGTATTATGATATGTTAAAAAAGAAAACGGCCAGTTCGAGGTTATATACTTATGATTTTATGATTTTGTATTTTTACTAAAACGCACCATTTTGTAGGTTAACACTCACGCATTTTGCCAGATTTTTTTACAGAACCAAAATTTTACGTTTCTTTTTTATTAGCTTGAGAATATTGTATTATGATATATCAAAAAAGAAAACGGCCAGTTCGAGGTAATATACTTATGATTTTATGATTTTGTATTTTTTCTTAAACGAGCATTAATTTTGTGGGTTAACACTCACGCATTTTGCCAGATTTTTTTATAGAACCAAAAATTGATGTTTCTTGTTTATTAGCTTTTGAATATTGTATTATGATATATAAAAAAAGAAATCGGCCAGTTCAAGGTTATATACTTATGATTTTATGAATTTGTATTTTTTATAAAACGTACAATTTTGTGGGTTAACACTCACACATTTTACCAGATTTTTTTACAGAACCAAAAATTGATGTTTCTTGTTTATTATCTTTAGAATATTGTATTAAGATATAACAAGAAATAAATCGGCCATTTCGAGGTTATATACTTATGATTTTATGAATTTGTATTTTTTATAATACGTACCATTCTGTGGGTTAACACTCACACAATTTACCAAATTTTTTTACAGAACCAAAAATTGACGTTTCTTGTTTATTAGCTTTAGAATATTGTATTATGATATATCAAAAAGGAAATCGGCCAGTTCGAGGTTATATACTTATGATTTTATGATTTTGTATTTTTTCGAAAACGAGCAATTTTGTGGGTTTAACTCACGCATTTCGCTAGATTTTTTCACATAATCAAAAATTGGCGTTTCTTTTTTATTAGTTTGAGAATATTGTATTATGATATATCAAAAAATAAAACGGCCAGTTCGAGGTTATATACTTATGATTTTGTATTATTTCTAAACGAGCAATTTTGTGGGTTAACACTCACGCATTTTGCCAGATTTTTTTACAGAACAAAAAATTGATGTTTCTTGTTTATTAGCTTTAGAATATTGTATTATGATTTATCAATAAAGAAACCGGCCAGTTCGAGGTTATATACTTATAATTTTACGAATTTGTATTTTTTTAATACGCACCATTTTGTGGGTTAGCACTCACGCATTTTGACAGATTTTTTTACAGAACAAAAAATTGATGTTTCTTGTTTTATTAGCTTTAGGATATTGTATTATGATATGCTAAAAAAGAAAACGGCCAGTTCGAGGTTATATACTTATGATTTTATGATTTTGTATTTTTACTAAAATGCACCATTTTGTGGGTTAACACTCACGCATTTTGCCAGATTTTTTTACAGAACCAAAAATTGACATTTCTTGTTTATTAGCTTGAGAATATTGTATTATGATATATCAAAAAAGAAAACGGCCAGTTCGAGGTAATATACTTATGATTTTATGATTTTGTATTTTTTCTTAAACGAGCATTAATTTTGTGGGTTAACACTCACGCATTTTGCCAGATTTTTTTATAGAACCAAAAATTGATGTTTCTTGTTTATTAGCTTTTGAATATTGTATTATGATATATAAAAAAAGAAATCGGCCAGTTCAAGGTTATATACTTATGATTTTATGAATTTGTATTTTTTATAAAACTTACAATTTTGTGGGTTAACACTCACACATTTTACCAGATTTTTTTACAGAACCAAACATTGATGTTTCTTGTTTATTATCTGTAGAATATTGTATTATGATATATCAAAAATAAATCGGCCATTTCGAGGTTATATACTTATGATTTTATGAATTTGTATTTTTTATAATACGTACCATTCTGTGGGTTAACACTCACACAATTTACCAGATTTTTTTACAGAACGAAAAATTGACGTTTCTTGTTTATTAGCTTTAGAATATTGTATTATGATATATCAAAAAAGAAATCGGCCAGTTCGAGGTTATATACTTATGATTTTATGATTTTGTATTTTTTCAAAAACGAGCAATTTTGTGGGTGTAACTCACGCATTTCGCTAGATTTTTTCACATAACCAAAAATTGGCGTTTCTTTTTTATTAGTTTGAGAATATTGTATTATGATATATCAAAAAATAAAACGGCCAGTTCGAGGTTATATACTTATGATTTTGTATTATTTCTAAACGAGCAATTTTGTGGGTTAACACTCACGCATTTTGCCAGATTTTTTTACAGAACCAAAAATTGATGTTTCCTCTTTATTAGCTTTAGAATATTGTATTATGATATATGAATAAAGAAATCGGCCAGTTCGAGGTTATATACTTATAATTTTACGAATTTGTATTTTTTTAATACGCACCATTTTGTGGGTTAGCACTCACACATTTTGACAGATTTTTTTACAGAACAAAAAATTGATGTTTCTTGTTTATTAGCTTTAGGATATTGTATTATGATATGTTAAAAAAGAAAACGGCCAGTTCGATGTTATATACTTAAAATTTTTTTAATTTTGTATTTTTACTAAAATGCACTATTTTGTGGGTTAACACTCACGCATTTTGCCAGATTTTTTTACTGAACCAAAAATTGACGTTTCTTGTTTATTAGCTTGAGAATATTGTATTATGATATATCAAAAAAGAAAACGGCCAGTTCGAGGTTATATACTTATGATTTTATGATTTTGTATTTTTTCTTAAACGAGCATTAATTTTGTGGGTTAACACTCACGCATTTTGCCAGATTTTTTTATAGAATCAAAAATTGATGTTTCTTGTTTATTAGCTTTTGAATATTGTATTATGATATATAAAAAAAGAAATCGGCCAGTTCGAGGTAATATACTTATGATTTTATGAATTTGTATTTTTTATAAAACGTACCATTTTGTGGGTTAACACTCACACATTTTACCAGATTTTTTTACAGAACCAAACATTGATGTTTCTTGTTTATTATCTTTAGAATATTGTATTATGATATATCAAAAAATAAATCGGCCATTTCGAGGTTATATACTTATGATTTTATGAATTTGTATTTTTTCGAAAACGAGCAATTTTGTGGGTTAACAATCACATGTTTTGCCAGATTTTTTTACATAACCAAAAATTGATGTTTCTTGTTTATTAGCTTGAGAATATTGTATTATGATATATAAAAAACAAAAACGGCCAGTTCGAGGTTATATACTTATGATTTTATGATTTTGTATTTTTCTAAAACGATCAATTTTGTGGGTTAACACTCACACATTTTGCCAGATTTTTTTACATAACCAAAAATTGACGTTTCTTGTTTATTAGTTTTAGAATATTGTATTACGATATATCAAAAAAGAAATAGGCCAGTTCGAGGTTATATACTTATGATTTTATGATTTTGTATTTTTTCGAAAACGAGTAATTTTGTGGGTTAACACTCACGCATTTCGCTAGATTTTTTTACATAACCAAAAATTGGCGTTTCTTTTTTATTAGTTTGAGAATATTGTATTATGATATATCAAAAAATAAAACGGCCAGTTCGAGGTTACATACTTATGACTTTGTATTATTTCTAAACGAGCAATTTTGTGGGTTAACACTCACGCATTTTGCCAGATTTTTTTACAGAACCAAAAATTGATGTTTCTTGTTTATTAGCTTTAGAATATTGTATTATGATATATAAATAAAGAAATCGGCCAGTTCGAGGTTATATACTTATAATTTTATGAATTTGTATTTTTTTTAATACGCACCATTTTGTGGGTTAGCACTCACGCATTTTGACAGATTTTTTTACTGAACAAAAAATTGATGTTTCTTGTTTATTAGCTTTAGGATATTGTATTATGATATGTTAAAAAAGAAAACGGACAGTTCGAGGTTATATACTTATGATTTTATGATTTTGTATTTTTACTAAAACGCACCATTTTGTAGGTTAACACTCACGCATTTTGCCAGATTTTTTTACAGAACAAAAATTTGACGTTTCTTTTTTATTAGCTTGAGAATATTGTATTATGATATATCAAAAAAGAAAACGGCTAGTTCGAGGTAATATACTTATGATTTTATGATTTTGTATTTTTTCTTATCGAGCATTAATTTTGTGGGTTAGCACTCACGCATTTTGCCAGATTTTTTTATAGAACCAAAAATTGATGTTTCTTGTTTATTAGCTTTTGAATATATTATTATGATATATAAAAAAAGAAATCGGCCAGTTCAAGGTTATATACTTATGATTTTATGAATTTATATTTTTTATAAAACGTACAATTTTGTGGGTTAACACTCACACATTTTACCAGATTTTTTTACAGAACCAAACATTGATGTTTCTTGTTTATTATCTTTAGAATATTGTATTATGATATATCAAGAAATAAATCGGCCATTTCGAGGTTATATACTTATGATTTTATGAATTTGTATTTTTTATAATACGTACCATTCTGTGGGTTAACACTCACACAATTTACCAGATTTTTTTACAGAACCAAAAATTGACGTTTCTTGTTTATTAGCTTTAGAATATTGTATTATGATATATCAAAAAGGAAATCGGCCAGTTCGAGGTTATATACTTATGATTTTATGATTTTGTATTTTTTCGAAAACGAGCAATTTTGTGGGTTTAACTCACGCATTTCGCTAGATTTTTTCACATAACCAAAAATTGGCGTTTCTTTTTTATTAGTTTGAGAATATTGTATTATGATATATCAAAAAATAAAACGGCCAGTTCGAGGTTATATACTTATGATTTTGTATTATTTCTAAACGAGCAATTTTGTGGGTTAACACTCACGCATTTTGCCAGATTTTTTTACAGAACAAAAAATTGATGTTTCTTGTTTATTAACTTTAGAATATTGTATTATGATTTATCAATAAAGAAACCGGCCAGTTCGAGGTTATATACTTATAATTTTACGAATTTGTATTTTTTTAATACGCACCATTTTGTGGGTTAGCACTCACGCATTTTGACAGATTTTTTTACAGAACAAAAAATTGATGTTTCTTGTTTTATTAGCTTTAGGATATTGTATTATGATATGTTAAAAAAGAAAACGGCCAGTTCGAGGTTATATACTTATGATTTTATGATTTTGTATTTTTACTAAAATGCACCATTTTGTGGGTTAACACTCACGCATTTTGCCAGATTTTTTTACAGAACCAAAAATTGACGTTTCTTGTTTATTAGCTTGAGAATATTGTATTATGATATATCAAAAAATAAAACGGCCAGTTCGAGGTAATATACTTATGATTTTATGATTTTGTATTTTTTCTTAAACGAGCATTAATTTTGTGGGTTAACACTCACGCATTTTGCCAGATTTTTTTATAGAACCAAAAATTGATGTTTCTTGTTTATTAGCTTTTGAATATTGTATTATGATATATAAAAAAAGAAATCGGCCAGTTCAAGGTTATATACTTATGATTTTATGAATTTGTATTTTTTATAAAACGTACAATTTTGTGGGTTAACACTCACACATTTTACCAGATTTTTTTACAGAACCAAACATTGATGTTTCTTGTTTATTATCTTTAGAATATTGTATTATGATATATCAAAAATAAATCGGCCATTTCGAGGTTATATACATATGATTTTATGAATTTGTATTTTTTATAATACGTACCATTCTGTGGGTTAACACTCACACAATTTACCAAATTTTTTTACAGAACCAAAAATTGATGTTTCTTGTTTATTAGCTTTAGAATATTGTATTATGATATATAAATAAAGAAATCGGCCAGTTCGAGATTATATACCTATAATTTTATGAATTTGTATTTTTTTTAATACGCACCATTTTGTGGGTTAGCACTCACGCATTTTGACAGATTTTTTTACTGAACAAAATATTGATGTTTCTTGTTTATTAGCTTTAGGATATTGTATTATGATATGTTAAAAAAGAAAACGGACAGTTCGAGGTTATATACTTATGATTTTATGATTTTGTATTTTTACTAAAACGCACCATTTTGTAGGTTTACACTCACGCATTTTGCCAGATTTTTTTACAGAACCAAAATTTGACGTTTCTTTTTTATTAGCTTGAGAATATTGTATTATGATATATCAAAAAAGAAAACGGCTAGTTCGAGGTAATATACTTATGATTTTATGATTTTGTATTTTTTCTTATCGAGCATTAATTTTGTGGGTTAGCACTCACGCATTTTGCCAGATTTTTTTATAGAACCAAAAATTGATGTTTCTTGTTTATTAGCTTTTGAATATATTATTATGATATATAAAAAAAGAAATCGGCCAGTTCAAGGTTATATACTTATGATTTTATGAATTTATATTTTTTATAAAACGTACAATTTTGTGGGTTAACACTCACACATTTTACCAGATTTTTTTACAGAACCAAACATTGATGTTTCTTGTTTATTATATTTAGAATATTGTATTATGATATATCAAGAAATAAATCGGCCATTTCGAGGTTATATACTTATGATTTTATTAATTTGTATTTTTTATAATACGTACCATTCTGTGGGTTAACACTCACACAATTTACCAGATTTTTTTATAGAACCAAAAATTGACGTTTCTTGTTTATTAGCTTTAGAATATTGTATTATGATATATCAAAAAGGAAATCGGCCAGTTCGAGGTTATATACTTATGATTTTATGATTTTGTATTTTTTCGAAAACGAGCAATTTTGTGGGTTTAACTCACGCATTTCGCTAGATTTTTTCACATAACCAAAAATTGGCGTTTCTTTTTTATTAGTTTGAGAATATTGTATTATGATATATCAAAAAATAAAACGGCCAGTTCGAGGTTATATACTTATGATTTTGTATTATTTCTAAACGAGCAATTTTGTGGGTTAATACTCACGCATTTTGCCAGATTTTTTTACAGAACAAAAAATTGATGTTTCTTGTTTATTAGCTTTAGAATATTGTATTATGATTTATCAATAAAGAAACCGGCCAGTTCGAGGTTATATACTTATAATTTTACGAATTTGTATTTTTTTAATACGCACCATTTTGTGGGTTAGCACTCACGCATTTTGACAGATTTTTTTACAGAACAAAAAATTGATGTTTCTTGTTTTATTAGCTTTAGGATATTGTATTATGATATGTTAAAAAAGAAAACGGCCAGTTCGAGGTTATATACTTATGATTTTATGATTTTGTATTTTTACTAAAATGCACCATTTTGTGGGTTAACACTCACGCATTTTGCCAGATTTTTTTACAGAACTAAAAATTGACGTTTCTTGTTTATTAGCTTGAGAATATTGTATTATGATATATCAAAAAAGAAAACGGCCAGTTCGAGGTAATATACTTATGATTTTATGATTTTGTATTTTTTCTTAAACGAGCATTAATTTTGTGGGTTAACACTCACGCATTTTGCCAGATTTTTTTATAGAACCAAAAATTGATGTTTCTTGTTTATTAGCTTTTGAATATTGTATTATGATATATAAAAAAAGAAATCGGCCAGTTCAAGGTTATATACTTATGATTTTATGAATTTGTATTTTTTATAAAACGTACAATTTTGTGGGTTAACACTCACACATTTTACCAGATTTTTTACAGAACCAAACATTGATGTTTCTTGTTTATTATCTTTAGAATATTGTATTATGATATATCAAAAATTAATCGGCCATTTCGAGGTTATATACATATGATTTTATGAATTTGTATTTTTTATAATACGTACCATTCTGTGGGTTAACACTCACACAATTTACCAGATTTTTTTACAGAACCAAAAATTGACGTTTCTTGTTTATTAGCTTTAGAATATTGTATTATGATATATCAAAAAGGAAATCGGCCAGTTCGAGGTTATATACTTATGATTTTATGATTTTGTATTTTTTCGAAAACGAGCAATTTTGTGGGTTTAACTCACGCATTTCGCTAGATTTTTTCACATAACCAAAAATTGGCGTTTCTTTTTTATTAGTTTGAGAATATTGTATTATGATATATCAAAAAATAAAACGGCCAGTTCGAGGTTATATACTTATGATTTTGTATTATTTCTAAACGAGCAATTTTGTGGGTTAACACTCACGCATTTTGCCAGATTTTTTTACAGAACAAAAAATTGATGTTTCTTGTTTATTAACTTTAGAATATTGTATTATGATTTATCAATAAAGAAACCGGCCAGTTCGAGGTTATATACTTATAATTTTACGAATTTGTATTTTTTTAATACGCACCATTTTGTGGGTTAGCACTCACGCATTTTGACAGATTTTTTTACAGAACAAAAAATTGATGTTTCTTGTTTTATTAGCTTTAGGATATTGTATTATGATATGTTAAAAAAGAAAACGGCCAGTTCGAGGTTATATACTTATGATTTTATGATTTTGTATTTTTACTAAAATGCACCATTTTGTGGGTTAACACTCACGCATTTTGCCAGATTTTTTTACAGAACTAAAAATTGACGTTTCTTGTTTATTAGCTTGAGAATATTGTATTATGATATATCAAAAAAGAAAACGGCCAGTTCGAGGTAATATACTTATGATTTTATGATTTTGTATTTTTTCTTAAACGAGCATTAATTTTGTGGGTTAACACTCACGCATTTTGCCAGATTTTTTTATAGAACCAAAAATTGATGTTTCTTGTTTATTAGCTTTTGAATATTGTATTATGATATATAAAAAAAGAAATCGGCCAGTTCAAGGTTATATACTTATGATTTTATGAATTTGTATTTTTTATAAAACGTACAATTTTGTGGGTTAACACTCACACATTTTACCAGATTTTTTACAGAACCAAACATTGATGTTTCTTGTTTATTATCTTTAGAATATTGTATTATGATATATCAAAAATTAATCGGCCATTTCGAGGTCATATACATATGATTTTATGAATTTGTATTTTTTATAATACGTACCATTCTGTGGGTTAACACTCACACAATTTACCAGATTTTTTTACAGAACTAAAAATTGACGTTTCTTGTTTATTAGCTTTAGAATATTGTATTATGATATATCAAAAAAGAAATCGGCCAGTTCGAGGTTATATACTTATGATTTTATGATTTTGTATTTTTTCAAAAACGAGCAATTTTGTGGGTGTAACTCACGCATTTCGCTAGATTTTTTCACATAACCAAAAATTGGCGTTTCTTTTTTATTAGTTTGAGAATATTGTATTATGATATATCAAAAAATAAAACGGCCAGTTCGAGGTTATATACTTATGATTTTGTATTATTTCTAAACGAGCAATTTTGTGGGTTATCACTCACGCATTTTGCCAGATTTTTTTACAGAACAAAAAATTGATGTTTCTTGTTTATTAGCTTTAGAATATTGTATTATGATTTATCAATAAAGAAACCGGCCAGTTCGAGGTTATATACTTATAATTTTACGAATTTGTATTTTTTTAATACGCACCATTTTGTGGGTTAGCACTCACGCATTTTGACAGATTTTTTTACAGAACAAAAAATTGATGTTTCTTGTTTTATTAGCTTTAGGATATTGTATTATGATATGTTAAAAAAGAAAACGGCCAGTTCGAGGTTATATACTTATGATTTTATGATTTTGTATTTTTACTAAAATGCACCATTTTGTGGGTTAACACTCACGCATTTTGCCAGATTTTTTTACAGAACTAAAAATTGACGTTTCTTGTTTATTAGCTTGAGAATATTGTATTATGATATATCAAAAAAGAAAACGGCCAGTTCGAGGTAATATACTTATGATTTTATGATTTTGTATTTTTTCTTAAACGAGCATTAATTTTGTGGGTTAACACTCACGCATTTTGCCAGATTTTTTTATAGAACCAAAAATTGATGTTTCTTGTTTATTAGCTTTTGAATATTGTATTATGATATATAAAAAAAGAAATCGGCCAGTTCAAGGTTATATACTTATGATTTTATGAATTTGTATTTTTTATAAAACGTACAATTTTGTGGGTTAACACTCACACATTTTACCAGATTTTTTACAGAACCAAACATTGATGTTTCTTGTTTATTATCTTTAGAATATTGTATTATGATATATCAAAAATTAATCGGCCATTTCGAGGTTATATACATATGATTTTATGAATTTGTATTTTTTATAATACGTACCATTCTGTGGGTTAACACTCACACAATTTACCAGATTTTTTTACAGAACCAAAAATTGACGTTTCTTGTTTATTAGCTTTAGAATATTGTATTATGATATATCAAAAAGGAAATCGGTCAGTTCGAGGTTATATATTTATGATTTTATGATTTTGTATTTTTTCGAAAACGAGCAATTTTGTGGGTTTAACTCACGCATTTCGCTAGATTTTTTCACATAACCAAAAATTGGCGTTTCTTTTTTATTAGTTTGAGAATATTGTATTATGATATATCAAAAAATAAAACGGCCAGTTCGAGGTTATATACTTATGATTTTGTATTATTTCTAAACGAGCAATTTTGTGGGTTAACACTCACGCATTTTGCCAGATTTTTTTACAGAACAAAAAATTGATGTTTCTTGTTTATTAACTTTAGAATATTGTATTATGATTTATCAATAAAGAAACCGGCCAGTTCGAGGTTATATACTTATAATTTTACGAATTTGTATTTTTTTAATACGCACCATTTTGTGGGTTAGCACTCACGCATTTTGACAGATTTTTTTACAGAACAAAAAATTGATGTTTCTTGTTTCATTAGCTTTAGGATATTGTATTATGATATGTTAAAAAAAAAACGGCCAGTTCGAGGTTATATACTTATGATTTTATGATTTTGTATTTTTACTAAAATGCACCATTTTGTGGGTTAACACTCACGCATTTTGCCAGATTTTTTTACAGAACTAAAAATTGACGTTTCTTGTTTATTAGCTTGAGAATATTGTATTATGATATATCAAAAAAGAAAACGGCCAGTTCGAGGTAATATACTTATGATTTTATGATTTTGTATTTTTTCTTAAACGAGCATTAATTTTGTGGGTTAACACTCACGCATTTTGCCAGATTTTTTTATAGAACCAAAAATTGATGTTTCTTGTTTATTAGCTTTTGAATATTGTATTATGATATATAAAAAAAGAAATCGGCCAGTTCAAGGTTATATACTTATGATTTTATGAATTTGTATTTTTTATAAAACGTACAATTTTGTGGGTTAACACTCACACATTTTACCAGATTTTTTACAGAACCAAACATTGATGTTTCTTGTTTATTATCTTTAGAATATTGTATTATGATATATCAAAAATTAATCGGCCATTTCGAGGTCATATACATATGATTTTATGAATTTGTATTTTTTATAATACGTACCATTCTGTGGGTTAACACTCACACAATTTACCAGATTTTTTTACAGAACTAAAAATTGACGTTTCTTGTTTATTAGCTTTAGAATATTGTATTATGATATATCAAAAAAGAAATCGGCCAGTTCGAGGTTATATACTTATGATTTTATGATTTTGTATTTTTTCAAAAACGAGCAATTTTGTGGGTGTAACTCACGCATTTCGCTAGATTTTTTCACATAACCAAAAATTGGCGTTTCTTTTTTATTAGTTTGAGAATATTGTATTATGATATATCAAAAAATAAAACGGCCAGTTCGAGGTTATATACTTATGATTTTGTATTATTTCTAAACGAGCAATTTTGTGGGTTAACACTCACGCATTTTGCCAGATTTTTTTACAGAAACAAAAATTGATGTTTCCTCTTTATTAGCTTTAGAATATTGTATTATGATATATCAATAAAGAAATCGGCCAGTTCGAGGTTATATACTTATAATTTTACGAATTTGTATTTTTTTAATACGCACCATTTTGTGGGTTAGCACTCACACATTTTGACAGATTTTTTTACAGAACAAAAAATTGATGTTTCTTGTTTATTAGCTTTAGGATATTGTATGATGATATGTTAAAAAAGAAAACGGCCAGTTCGAGGTTATATACTTAAAATTTTATGATTTTGTATTTTTACTAAAATGCACTATTTTGTGGGTTAACACTCACGCATTTTGCCAGATATTTTTACTGAACCAAAAATTGACGTTTCTTGTTTATTAGCTTGAGAATATTGTATTATGATATATCAAAAAAGAAAACGGCCAGTTCGAGGTTATATACTTATGATTTTATGATTTTGTATTTTTTCTTAAACGAGCATTACTTTTGTGGGTTAACACTCACGCATTTTGCCAGATTTTTTTATAGAATCAAAAATTGATGTTTCTTGTTTATTAGCTTTTGAATATTGTATTATGATATATAAAAAAAGAAATCGGCCAGTTCGAGGTTATATACTTATGATTTTATGAATTTGTATTTTTTATAAAACGTACCATTTTGTGGGTCAACACTCACACATTTTACCAGATTTTTTTACAGAACCAAACATTGATGTTTCTTGTTTATTATCTTTAGAATATTGTATTATGATATATCAAAAAATAAATCGGCCATTTCGAGGTTATATACTTATGATTTTATGAATTTGTATTTTCACTAAAAAGCACCATTTTGTGGGTTAACACTCACACATTTTGCCAGATTTTTTTACATAACCAAAAATTGACGTTTCTTGTTTATTAGCTTTAAAATATTGTATTATGATATATCAAAAAAGAAATCGGCCAGTTCGAGATTATATACTTATGATTTTATGATTTTGTATTTTTTCGAAAACGAGCAATTTTGTGCGTTAACACTCACGCATTTCGCTAGATTTTTTTACATAACCAAAAATTGGCGTTTCTTTTTTATTAGTTTGAAAATATTGTATTATGATATATCAAAAAATAAAACGGCCAGTTCGAGGTTATATACTTATGATTTTGTATTATTTCTAACCGAGCAATTTTGTGGGTTAACACTCACGCATTTTGCCAGATTTTTTTACAGAACCAAAAATTGATGTTTCTTGTTTATTAGCTTTAGAATATTGTATTATGATATATCAATAAAGAAATCGACCAGTTCGAGGTTATATACTTATAATTTTATGAATTTGTATTTTTTTTAATACTCACCATTTTGTGGGTTAGCACTCACGCATTTTGACAGATTTTTTTACAGAACCAAAAATTGATGTTTCTTGTTTATTAGCTTTAGAATATTGTATTATGATATATCAATAAAGAAATCGACCAGTTCGAGGTTATATACTTATAATTTTATGAATTTGTATTTTTTTTAATACGCACCATTTTGTGGGTTAGCACTCACGCATTTTGACAGATTTTTTTACAGAACAAAAAATTGATGTTTCTTGTTTATTAGCTTTAGGATATTGTATTATGATATGTTAAAAAAGAAAACGGCCAGTTCGAGGTTATATACTTATGATTTTATGATTTTGTATTTTTACTAAAACGCACCATTTTGTGGGTTAACACTCACGCATTTTGCCAGATTTTTTTACTGAACTGAAAATTGACGTTTCTTGTTTATTAGCTTGAGAATATTGTATTATGATATATCAAAAAAGAAAACGGCCATTTCGAGGTTATATACTTATGATTTTATGATTTTGTATTTTTTCTTAAACGAGCAATTTTGTGGGTTAACACTCAAGCATTTTGCCAGATTTTTTTATAGAACCAAAAATTGATGTTTCTTGTTTATTAGCTTTTGAATATTGTATTATGATATATAAAAAAAGAAATCGGACAGTTCGAGGCTATATACTTATGATTTTATGAATTTGTATTTTTTATAAAACGTACCATTTTGTGGGTATACTCACACATTTTGCCAGATTTTTTTACAGAACCAAACATTGATGTTTCTTGTTTATTAGCTTTAGAATATTGTATTATGATATATCAAAAAATAAATCAGCCATTTCGAGGTTATATACTTATGATTTTATGAATTTGTATTTTTTATAATACGTACCATCATGTGGGTTATCACGCACGCATTTTGCCAGATTTTTTTACAGAACCAAAAATTGACGTTTCTTGTTTGTTAGCTTGAGAATATTGTATTATGATATATCAAAAAAGAAAACGGTCAGTTCGAGGTTATATACTTATGATTTTATGATTTTGTATTTTTTCTAAAACGAGTAATTTTGTGGGTTAACACTCACGCATTTTGCCAGATTTTTTTACTTAACCAAAAATTGACATTTCTTGTTTATTACCTTTAGAATATTATATTATGATATATCAAAAAAGAAATCGGCCAGTTCAAGGTAATATACTTATGATTTTATGATTTTGTATTTTTCCGAAAACGAGCACTTTTGTGGGTTAACACTCACGCATTTTGCCAGATTATTTTTGCAGAACCAAAAATTTATTTTTCTTGTCTATTAGCTTGAGAATACGGTATTATGATATACCAGAACGAAAACGGGTCAATTCGTGGTTATATACATATGATTTTGTATTTTTTCAAAAACGCGCCATTTTGTGGGTTAACCTAACGCATTTTGCCAGATTTTTTTGCAAAACCAAAAATGGATTTTTCTTGTCTATTAGCTTGAGGATACGGTATTATAATATACCAGAACAAAAACAGGTCAATTCGTGGTTATATACTTATGATTTTGTAATTTTTTCAAAAACGAGCAATTTTGTGGGTTAACACTCACGCATTTTGCCAGATTTTTTTACAGAACCAAAAATTGATGTTTCTTGTTTATTAGCTTTAGAATATTGTATTATGATATATAAATAAAGAAATCGGCCAGTTCGAGGTTATATACTTATAATTTTATGATTTTGTATTTTTTTTAATACGCACCATTTTGTGGGTTAGCACTCACGCATTTTGACAGATTTTTTTACTGAACAAAAAATTATGTTTCTTGTTTATTAGCTTTAGGATATTGTATTATGATATGTTAAAAAAGAAAACGGACAGTTCGAGGTTATATACTTATGATTTTATGATTTTGTATTTTTACTAAAAACGCACCATTTTGTAGGTTAACACTCACGCATTTTGCCAGATTTTTTTACAGAACCAAAATTTGACGTTTCTTTTTTATTAGCTTGAGAATATTGTATTATGATATATCAAAAAAGAAAACGGCCAGTTCGAGGTAATATACTTATGATTTTATGATTTTGTATTTTTTCTTATCGAGCATTAATTTTGTGGGTTAGCACTCACGCATTTTGCCAGATTTTTTTATAGAACCAAAAATTGATGTTTCTTGTTTATTAGCTTTTGAATATTGTATTATGATATATAAAAAAAGAAATCGGCCAGTTCAAGGTTATATACTTATGATTTTATGAATTTGTATTTTTTATAAAACGTACAATTTTGTGGGTTAACACTCACACATTTTACTAGATTTTTTTACAGAACCAAACATTGATGTTTCTTGTTTATTATCTTTAGAATATTGTATTATGATATATCAAGAAATAAATCGGCCATTTCGAGGTTATATACTTATGATTTTATGAATTTGTATTTTTTATAATACGTACCATTCTGTGGGTTAACACTCACACAATTTACCAGATTTTTTTACAGAACCAAAAATTGACGTTTCTTGTTTATTAGCTTTAGAATATTGTATTATGATATATCAGAAAGGAAATCGGCCAGTTCGAGGTTATATACTTATGATTTTATGATTTTGTATTTTTTCGAAAACGAGCAATTTTGTGGGTTTAACTCACGCATTTCGCTAGATTTTTTCACATAACCAAAAATTGGCGTTTCTTTTTTATTAGTTTGAGAATATTGTATTATGATATATCAAAAAATAAAACGGCCAGTTCGAGGTTATATACTTATGATTTTGTATTATTTCTAAACGAGCAATTTTGTGGGTTAACACTCACGCATTTTGCCAGATTTTTTTACAGAACAAAAAATTGATGTTTCTTGTTTATTAGCTTTAGAATATTGTATTATGATTTATCAATAAACAAACCGGCCAGTTCGAGGTTATATACTTATAATTTTACGAATTTGTATTTTTTTAATACGCACCATTTTGTGGGTTAGCACTCACGCATTTTGACAGATTTTTTTACAGAACAAAAAATTGATGTTTCTTGTTTTATTAGCTTTAGGATATTGTATTATGATATGTTAAAAAAGAAAACGGCCAGTTCGAGGTTATATACTTAAAATTTTATGATTTTTTATTTTTACTAAAATGCACCATTTTGTGGGTTAACACTCACGCATTTTGCCAGATTTTTTTACAGAACCAAAAATTGACGTTTCTTGTTTATTAGCTTGAGAATATTGTATTATGATATATCAAAAAAGAAAATGGCCAGTTCGAGGTAATATACTTATGATTTTATGATTTTGTATTCTTTCTTAAACGAGCATTAATTTTGTGGGTTAACACTCACGCATTTTGCCAGATTTTTTTATAGAACCAAAAATTGATGTTTCTTGTTTATTAGCTTTTGAATATTGTATTATGATATATAAAAAAAGAAATCGGCCAGTTCAAGGTTATATACTTATGATTTTATTAATTTGTATTTTTTATAAAACGTAAAATTTTGTGGGTTAACACTCACACATTTTACCAGATTTTTTTACAGAACCAAACATTGATGTTTCTTGTTTATTATCTTTAGAATATTGTATTATGATATATCAAAAATAAATCGGCCATTTCGAGGTTATATACATATGATTTTATGAATTTGTATTTTTTATAATACGTACCATTCTGTGGGTTAACACTCACACAATTTACCAGATTTTTTTACAGAACTAAAAATTGACGTTTCTTGTTTATTAGCTTTAGAATATTGTATTATGATATATCAAAAAAGAAATCGGCCAGTTCGAGGTTATATACTTATGATTTTATGATTTTGTATTTTTTCAAAAACGAGCAATTTTGTGGGTGTAACTCTCGCATTTCGCTAGATTTTTTTACATAACCAAAAATTGGCGTTTCTTTTTTATTAGTTTGAAAATATTGTATTATGATATACCAGAACAAAAACGGATCAATTCGTGGTTATATACTTATGATTTCGTATTTTTTCAAAAACGCGCCATTTTGTGGGTTAACATCACGCATTTTGCCAGATTTTTTTTTACAGAACCAAAAATTGATGTTTCCTCTTTATTAGCTTTAGAATATTGTATTATGATATATCAATAAAGAAATCGGCCAGTTCGAGGTTATATACTTATAATTTTACGAATTTGTATTTTTTTAATACGCACCATTTTCTGGGTTAGCACTCACACATTTTGACAGATTTTTTTACAGAACAAAAAATTGATGTTTCTTGTTTATTAGCTTTAGGATATTGTATTATGATATGTTAAAAAAGAAAACGGGCAGTTCGAGGTTATATACTTAAAATTTTATGATTTTGTATTTATACTAAAATGCACTATTTTGTGGGTTAACACTCACGCATTTTGCCAGATTTTTTTACTGAACCAAAAATTGACGTTTCTTGTTTATTAGCTTGAGAATATTGTATTATGATATATCAAAAAAGAAAACGGCCAGTTCGAGGTTATATACTTATGATTTTATGATTTTGTATTTTTTCTTAAACGAGCATTACTTTTGTGGGTTAACACTCACGCATTTTGCTAGATTTTTTTATAGAATCAAAAATTGATGTTTCTTGTTTATTAGCTTTTGAATATTGTATTATGATATATAAAAAAAGAAATCGGCCAGTTCGAGGTTATATACTTATGATTTTATGAATTTGTATTTTTTATAAAACGTACCATTTTGTGGGTTAACACTCACACATTTTACCAGATTTTTTTACAGAACCAAACATTGATGTTTCTTGTTTATTATCTTTAGAATATTGTATTATGATATATCAAAAAATAAATCGGCCATTTCGAGGTTATATACTTATGATTTTATGAATTTGTATTTTCACTAAAAAGCACCATTTTGTGGGTTAACACTCACACATTTTGCCAGATTTTTTTACATAACCAAAAATTGACGTTTCTTGTTTATTAGCTTTAAAATATTGTATTATGATATATCAAAAAAGAAATCGGCCAGTTCGAGGTTATATACTTATGATTTTATGATTTTGTATTTTTTCGAAAACGAGCAATTTTGTGCGTTAACACTCACGCATTTCGCTAGATTTTTTTACATAACCAAAAATTGGCGTTTCTTTTTTATTAGTTTGAAAATATTGTATTATGATATACCAGAACAAAAACGGATCAATTCGTGGTTATATACTTATGATTTCGTATTTTTTCAAAAACGCGCCATTTTGTGGGTTAACATCACGCATTTTGCCAGATTTTTTTTTACAGAACCAAAAATTGATGTTTCTTGTTTATTAGCTTTAGAATATTGTATTATGATATATCAATAAAGAAATCGACCAGTTCGAGGTTATATACTTATAATTTTATGAATTTGTATTTTTTTTAATACGCACCATTTTGTGGGTTAGCACTCACGCATTTTGACAGATTTTTTTACAGAACAAAAAATTGATGTTTCTTGTTTATTAGCTTTAGGATATTGTATTATGATATGTTAAAAAAGAAAACGGCCAGTTCGAGGTTATATACTTATGATTTTATGATTTTGTATTTTTACTAAAACGCACCATTTTGTGGGTTAACACTCACGCATTTTGCCAGATTTTTTTACTGAACTGAAAATTGACGTTTCTTTTTTTATTAGCTTGAGAATATTGTATTATGATATATCAAAAAAGAAAACGGCCATTTCGAGGTTATATACTTATGATTTTATGATTTTGTATTTTTTCTTAAACGAGCAATTTTGTGGGTTAACACTCAAGCATTTTGCCAGATTTTTTTATAGAACCAAAAATTGATGTTTCTTGTTTATTAGCTTTTGAATATTGTATTATGATATATAAAAAAAGAAATCGGACAGTTCGAGGCTATATACTTATGATTTTATGAATTTGTATTTTTTATAAAACGTACCATTTTGTGGGTATACTCACACATTTTGCCAGATTTTTTTACAGAACCAAAAATTGATGTTTCTTGTTTATTAGCTTTAGAATATTGTATTATGATATATCAAAAAATAAATCAGCCATTTCGAGGTTATATACTTATGATTTTATGAATTTGTATTATTTTTTATAATACGTACCATCCTGTGGGTTATCACGCACGCATTTTGCCAGATTTTTTTACAGAACCAAAAATTGACGTTTCTTGTTTGTTAGCTTGAGAATATTGTATTATGATATATCAAAAAAGAAAACGGTCAGTTCGAGGTTATATACTTATGATTTTATGATTTTGTATTTTTTCTAAAACGAGTAATTTTGTGGGTTAACACTCACGCATTTTGCCAGATTTTTTTACGTAACCAAAAATTGACATTTCTTGTTTATTACCTTTAGAATATTATATTATGATATATCAAAAAAGAAATTGGCCAGTTCAAGGTAATATACTTATGATTTTATGATTTTGTATTTTTCCGAAAACGAGCAATTTTGTGGGTTAACACTCACGCATTTTGCCAGATTATTTTTGCAGAACCAAAAATTTATTTTTCTTGTCTATTAGCTTGAGGATACGGTATTATGATATACCAGAATGAAAACGGGTCAATTCGTGGTTATATACATATGATTTTGTATTTTTTCAAAAACGCGCCATTTTGTGGGTTAAACTAACGCATTTTGCCAGATTTTTTTGCAAAACCAAAAATGGATTTTTCTTGTCTATTAGCTTGAGGATACGGTATTATAATATACCAGAACAAAAACGGGTCAATTCGTGGTTATATACTTATGATTTTGTAATTTTTTCAAAAACGCGCCATTTTGTGGGTTAACACTCACGCATTTTGCCAGATTTTTTTTTGCAGAACCAAAAATTGATTTTTCTTGTCTATTAGCTTGAGGATATTGTATTATGATATACGAGTACGAAAACGGTTAATTCGTGGTTATATACTTATGATTTTGTATTTTTTCAAAAACGCGCCATTTTTTGGGTTAACACTCACGCATTTTGCCAGATTATTTTGCAGAACCAAAAATTGATTTTTCTTGTCTATTAGCTTGAGGATATTGTATTATGATATACCATAACAAAAACGGGTCAATTCGTGGTTATATACATATGATTTTGTATTTTTTCTAAAACGCGTCATTTTGTGGGTTAACACACTCACGCATTTTGCCATATTTTTTTGAAGAACCAAAAATTGATTTTTCTTGTCTATTAGCTTGAGGAAATTGTATTATGATATACCAGAACAAAAACGGATCAATTCGTGGTTATATACTTATGATTTTGTATTTTTTCAAAAACGCGCCATTTTGTGGGTTAACATCACGCATTTTGCCAGATTTTTTTTTGCAGAACCAAAAATTGATTTTTCTTGTCTATTAGCTTGAGGATATTGTATTATGATATAGAAGAATAAAAACGGGTCAATTCGTGGTTATATACATATGATTTTGTATTTTTTCTAAAACGCGCCATTTTGTGGGTTAACACTTACGCATTTTGCAAGATTTTTTTGCAAACCAAAAATTAATTTTTCTAGTCTATTAGCTTGAGGATATGGTATTATGATATACCAGAACGAAAACGGGTCAATTCGTGGTTATATACATATGATTTTGTATTTTTTCTAAAACGCGTCATTTTGTGGGTTAACACTCACGCATTTTGCCAGATTTTTTCGCATAACCAAAAATTGACTTTTCTTGTCTATTATGGTTATATACTTATGATTTTTTCGCATTTTGTCAATTCATGGTTATATACTTATGATTTTGTATTTTTTCAAAAACGCACCATTTTGTGGGTTAACAACACTCACGCATTTTGCAAGATTTTTTTTTTGCAGAACCAAAAATTGATTTTTCTTGTCTATTAGCTTGAGGATATTGTATTATGATATACCAATATGAAAACGGGTCAATTCGTGGTTATATACATATGATTTTGTATTTTTTCAAAAACGCGCCATTTTGTGGGTTAAACTAACGCATTTTGCCAGATTTTTTTGCAAAACCAAAAATGGATTTTTCTTGTCTATTAGCTTGAGGATACGGTATTATAATATACCAGAACAAAAACGGGTCAATTCGTGGTTATATACTTATGATTTTGTAATTTTTTCAAAAACGCGCCATTTTGTGGGTTAACACTCACGCATTTTGCCAGATTTTTTTTTGCAGAACCAAAAATTGATTTTTCTTGTCTATTAGCTTGAGGATATTGTATTATGATATACGAGTACGAAAACGGTTAATTCGTGGTTATATACTTATGATTTTGTATTTTTTCAAAAACGCGCCATTTTTTGGGTTAACACTCACGCATTTTGCCAGATTATTTTGCAGAACCAAAAATTGATTTTTCTTGTCTATTAGCTTGAGGATATTGTATTATGATATACCATAACAAAAACGGGTCAATTCGTGGTTATATACATATGATTTTGTATTTTTTCTAAAACGCGTCATTTTGTGGGTTAACACACTCACGCATTTTGCCATATTTTTTTGAAGAACCAAAAATTGATTTTTCTTGTCTATTAGCTTGAGGAAATTGTATTATGATATACCAGAACAAAAACGGATCAATTCGTGGTTATATACTTATGATTTTGTATTTTTTCAAAAACGCGCCATTTTGTGGGTTAACATCACGCATTTTGCCAGATTTTTTTTTGCAGAACCAAAAATTGATTTTTCTTGTCTATTAGCTTGAGGATATTGTATTATGATATAGAAGAATAAAAACGGGTCAATTCGTGGTTATATACATATGATTTTGTATTTTTTCTAAAACGCGCCATTTTGTGGGTTAACACTTACGCATTTTGCAAGATTTTTTTGCAAACCAAAAATTAATTTTTCTAGTCTATTAGCTTGAGGATATGGTATTATGATATACCAGAACGAAAACGGGTCAATTCGTGGTTATATACATATGATTTTGTATTTTTTCTAAAACGCGTCATTTTGTGGGTTAACACTCACGCATTTTGCCAGATTTTTTCGCATAACCAAAAATTGACTTTTCTTGTCTATTATGGTTATATACTTATGATTTTTTCGCATTTTGTCAATTCATGGTTATATACTTATGATTTTGTATTTTTTCAAAAACGCACCATTTTGTGGGTTAACAACACTCACGCATTTTGCAAGATTTTTTTTTTGCAGAACCAAAAATTGATTTTTCTTGTCTATTAGCTTGAGGATATTGTATTATGATATACCAATATGAAAACGGGTCAATTCGTGGTTATATACATATGATTTTGTATTTTTTCAAAAACGCGCCATTTTGTGGGTTAAACTAACGCATTTTGCCAGATTTTTTTGCAAAACCAAAAATGGATTTTTCTTGTCTATTAGCTTGAGGATACGGTATTATAATATACCAGAACAAAAACGGGTCAATTCGTGGTTATATACTTATGATTTTGTAATTTTTTCAAAAACGCGCCATTTTGTGGGTTAACACTCACGCATTTTGCCAGATTTTTTTTTGCAGAACCAAAAATTGATTTTTCTTGTCTATTAGCTTGAGGATATTGTATTATGATATACGAGTACGAAAACGGTTAATTCGTGGTTATATACTTATGATTTTGTATTTTTTCAAAAACGCGCCATTTTTTGGGTTAACACTCACGCATTTTGCCAGATTATTTTGCAGAACCAAAAATTGATTTTTCTTGTCTATTAGCTTGAGGATATTGTATTATGATATACCATAACAAAAACGGGTCAATTCGTGGTTATATACATATGATTTTGTATTTTTTCTAAAACGCGTCATTTTGTGGGTTAACACACTCACGCATTTTGCCATATTTTTTTGAAGAACCAAAAATTGATTTTTCTTGTCTATTAGCTTGAGGAAATTGTATTATGATATACCAGAACAAAAACGGATCAATTCGTGGTTATATACTTATGATTTTGTATTTTTTCAAAAACGCGCCATTTTGTGGGTTAGCACTCACGCATTTTGCCAGATTTTTTTATAGAACCAAAAATTGATGTTTCTTGTTTATTAGCTTTTGAATATTGTATTATGATATATAAAAAAAGAAATCGGCCAGTTCAAGGTTATATACTTATGATTTTATGAATTTGTATTTTTTATAAAACGTACAATTTTGTGGGTTAACACTCACACATTTTACTAGATTTTTTTACAGAACCAAACATTGATGTTTCTTGTTTATTATCTTTAGAATATTGTATTATGATATATCAAGAAATAAATCGGCCATTTCGAGGTTATATACTTATGATTTTATGAATTTGTATTTTTTATAATACGTACCATTCTGTGGGTTAACACTCACACAATTTACCAGATTTTTTTACAGAACCAAAAATTGACGTTTCTTGTTTATTAGCTTTAGAATATTGTATTATGATATATCAGAAAGGAAATCGGCCAGTTCGAGGTTATATACTTATGATTTTATGATTTTGTATTTTTTCGAAAACGAGCAATTTTGTGGGTTTAACTCACGCATTTCGCTAGATTTTTTCACATAACCAAAAATTGGCGTTTCTTTTTTATTAGTTTGAGAATATTGTATTATGATATATCAAAAAATAAAACGGCCAGTTCGAGGTTATATACTTATGATTTTGTATTATTTCTAAACGAGCAATTTTGTGGGTTAACACTCACGCATTTTGCCAGATTTTTTTACAGAACAAAAAATTGATGTTTCTTGTTTATTAGCTTTAGAATATTGTATTATGATTTATCAATAAACAAACCGGCCAGTTCGAGGTTATATACTTATAATTTTACGAATTTGTATTTTTTTAATACGCACCATTTTGTGGGTTAGCACTCACGCATTTTGACAGATTTTTTTACAGAACAAAAAATTGATGTTTCTTGTTTTATTAGCTTTAGGATATTGTATTATGATATGTTAAAAAAGAAAACGGCCAGTTCGAGGTTATATACTTAAAATTTTATGATTTTTTATTTTTACTAAAATGCACCATTTTGTGGGTTAACACTCACGCATTTTGCCAGATTTTTTTACAGAACCAAAAATTGACGTTTCTTGTTTATTAGCTTGAGAATATTGTATTATGATATATCAAAAAAGAAAATGGCCAGTTCGAGGTAATATACTTATGATTTTATGATTTTGTATTCTTTCTTAAACGAGCATTAATTTTGTGGGTTAACACTCACGCATTTTGCCAGATTTTTTTATAGAACCAAAAATTGATGTTTCTTGTTTATTAGCTTTTGAATATTGTATTATGATATATAAAAAAAGAAATCGGCCAGTTCAAGGTTATATACTTATGATTTTATTAATTTGTATTTTTTATAAAACGTAAAATTTTGTGGGTTAACACTCACACATTTTACCAGATTTTTTTACAGAACCAAACATTGATGTTTCTTGTTTATTATCTTTAGAATATTGTATTATGATATATCAAAAATAAATCGGCCATTTCGAGGTTATATACATATGATTTTATGAATTTGTATTTTTTATAATACGTACCATTCTGTGGGTTAACACTCACACAATTTACCAGATTTTTTTACAGAACTAAAAATTGACGTTTCTTGTTTATTAGCTTTAGAATATTGTATTATGATATATCAAAAAAGAAATCGGCCAGTTCGAGGTTATATACTTATGATTTTATGATTTTGTATTTTTTCAAAAACGAGCAATTTTGTGGGTGTAACTCTCGCATTTCGCTAGATTTTTTCACATAACCAAAAATTGGCGTTTCTTTTTTATTAGTTTGAGAATATTGTATTATAATATATCAAAAAATAAAACGGCCAGTTCGAGGTTATATACTTATGATTTTGTATTATTTCTAAACGAGCAATTTTGTGGGTTAACACTCACGCATTTTGCCAGATTTTTTTACAGAACCAAAAATTGATGTTTCCTCTTTATTAGCTTTAGAATATTGTATTATGATATATCAATAAAGAAATCGGCCAGTTCGAGGTTATATACTTATAATTTTACGAATTTGTATTTTTTTAATACGCACCATTTTCTGGGTTAGCACTCACACATTTTGACAGATTTTTTTACAGAACAAAAAATTGATGTTTCTTGTTTATTAGCTTTAGGATATTGTATTATGATATGTTAAAAAAGAAAACGGCCAGTTCGAGGTTATATACTTAAAATTTTATGATTTTGTATTTATACTAAAATGCACTATTTTGTGGGTTAACACTCACGCATTTTGCCAGATTTTTTTACTGAACCAAAAATTGACGTTTCTTGTTTATTAGCTTGAGAATATTGTATTATGATATATCAAAAAAGAAAACGGCCAGTTCGAGGTTATATACTTATAATTTTATGATTTTGTATTTTTTCTTAAACGAGCATTACTTTTGTGGGTTAACACTCACGCATTTTGCTAGATTTTTTTATAGAATCAAAAATTGATGTTTCTTGTTTATTAGCTTTTGAATATTGTATTATGATATATAAAAAAAGAAATCGGCCAGTTCGAGGTTATATACTTATGATTTTATGAATTTGTATTTTTTATAAAACGTACCATTTTGTGGGTTAACACTCACACATTTTACCAGATTTTTTTACAGAACCAAACATTGATGTTTCTTGTTTATTATCTTTAGAATATTGTATTATGATATATCAAAAAATAAATCGGCCATTTCGAGGTTATATACTTATGATTTTATGAATTTGTATTTTCACTAAAAAGCACCATTTTGTGGGTTAACACTCACACATTTTGCCAGATTTTTTTACATAACCAAAAATTGACGTTTCTTGTTTATTAGCTTTAAAATATTGTATTATGATATATCAAAAAAGAAATCGGCCAGTTCGAGGTTATATACTTATGATTTTATGATTTTGTATTTTTTCGAAAACGAGCAATTTTGTGCGTTAACACTCACGCATTTCGCTAGATTTTTTTACATAACCAAAAATTGGCGTTTCTTTTTTATTAGTTTGAAAATATTGTATTATGATATACCAGAACAAAAACGGATCAATTCGTGGTTATATACTTATGATTTCGTATTTTTTCAAAAACGCGCCATTTTGTGGGTTAACATCACGCATTTTGCCAGATTTTTTTTTACAGAACCAAAAATTGATGTTTCTTGTTTATTAGCTTTAGAATATTGTATTATGATATATCAATAAAGAAATCGACCAGTTCGAGGTTATATACTTATAATTTTATGAATTTGTATTTTTTTTAATACGCACCATTTTGTGGGTTAGCACTCACGCATTTTGACAGATTTTTTTACAGAACAAAAAATTGATGTTTCTTGTTTATTAGCTTTAGGATATTGTATTATGATATGTTAAAAAAGAAAACGGCCAGTTCGAGGTTATATACTTATGATTTTATGATTTTGTATTTTTACTAAAACGCACCATTTTGTGGGTTAACACTCACGCATTTTGCCAGATTTTTTTACTGAACTGAAAATTGACGTTTCTTTTTTTATTAGCTTGAGAATATTGTATTATGATATATCAAAAAAGAAAACGGCCATTTCGAGGTTATATACTTATGATTTTATGATTTTGTATTTTTTCTTAAACGAGCAATTTTGTGGGTTAACACTCAAGCATTTTGCCAGATTTTTTTATAGAACCAAAAATTGATGTTTCTTGTTTATTAGCTTTTGAATATTGTATTATGATATATAAAAAAAGAAATCGGACAGTTCGAGGCTATATACTTATGATTTTATGAATTTGTATTTTTTATAAAACGTACCATTTTGTGGGTATACTCACACATTTTGCCAGATTTTTTTACAGAACCAAAAATTGATGTTTCTTGTTTATTAGCTTTAGAATATTGTATTATGATATATCAAAAAATAAATCAGCCATTTCGAGGTTATATACTTATGATTTTATGAATTTGTATTATTTTTTATAATACGTACCATCCTGTGGGTTATCACGCACGCATTTTGCCAGATTTTTTTACAGAACCAAAAATTGACGTTTCTTGTTTGTTAGCTTGAGAATATTGTATTATGATATATCAAAAAAGAAAACGGTCAGTTCGAGGTTATATACTTATGATTTTATGATTTTGTATTTTTTCTAAAACGAGTAATTTTGTGGGTTAACACTCACGCATTTTGCCAGATTTTTTTACGTAACCAAAAATTGACATTTCTTGTTTATTACCTTTAGAATATTATATTATGATATATCAAAAAAGAAATTGGCCAGTTCAAGGTAATATACTTATGATTTTATGATTTTGTATTTTTCCGAAAACGAGCAATTTTGTGGGTTAACACTCACGCATTTTGCCAGATTATTTTTGCAGAACCAAAAATTTATTTTTCTTGTCTATTAGCTTGAGGATACGGTATTATGATATACCAGAATGAAAACGGGTCAATTCGTGGTTATATACATATGATTTTGTATTTTTTCAAAAACGCGCCATTTTGTGGGTTAAACTAACGCATTTTGCCAGATTTTTTTGCAAAACCAAAAATGGATTTTTCTTGTCTATTAGCTTGAGGATACGGTATTATAATATACCAGAACAAAAACGGGTCAATTCGTGGTTATATACTTATGATTTTGTAATTTTTTCAAAAACGCGCCATTTTGTGGGTTAACACTCACGCATTTTGCCAGATTTTTTTTTTGCAGAACCAAAAATTGATTTTTCTTGTCTATTAGCTTGAGGATATTGTATTATGATATACGAGTACGAAAACGGTTAATTCGTGGTTATATACTTATGATTTTGTATTTTTTCAAAAACGCGCCATTTTTTGGGTTAACACTCACGCATTTTGCCAGATTATTTTGCAGAACCAAAAATTGATTTTTCTTGTCTATTAGCTTGAGGATATTGTATTATGATATACCATAACAAAAACGGGTCAATTCGTGGTTATATACATATGATTTTGTATTTTTTCTAAAACGCGTCATTTTGTGGGTTAACACACTCACGCATTTTGCCATATTTTTTTGAAGAACCAAAAATTGATTTTTCTTGTCTATTAGCTTGAGGAAATTGTATTATGATATACCAGAACAAAAACGGATCAATTCGTGGTTATATACTTATGATTTTGTATTTTTTCAAAAACGCGCCATTTTGTGGGTTAACATCACGCATTTTGCCAGATTTTTTTTTGCAGAACCAAAAATTGATTTTTCTTGTCTATTAGCTTGAGGATATTGTATTATGATATAGAAGAATAAAAACGGGTCAATTCGTGGTTATATACATATGATTTTGTATTTTTTCTAAAACGCGTCATTTTGTGGGTTAACACTTACGCATTTTGCAAGATTTTTTTGCAAACCAAAAATTGATTTTTCTAGTCTATTAGCTTGAGGATATGGTATTATGATATACCAGAACGAAAACGGGTCAATTCGTGGTTATATACATATGATTTTGTATTTTTTCTAAAACGCGTCATTTTGTGGGTTAACACTCACGCATTTTGCCAGATTTTTTCGCATAACCAAAAATTGACTTTTCTTGTCTATTATGGTTATATACTTATGATTTTTTCGCATTTTGTCAATTCATGGTTATATACTTATGATTTTGTATTTTTTCAAAAACGCACCATTTTGTGGGTTAACAACACTCACGCATTTTGCAAGATTTTTTTTTTGCAGAACCAAAAATTGATTTTTCTTGTCTATTAGCTTGAGGATATTGTATTATGATATACCAATATGAAAACGGGTCAATTCGTGGTTATATACTTATGATTTTGTATTTTTTCAAAAACGCGCAATTTTGTGGGTTAACACTCACGCATTTTGCCAGTTTTTTTTGCAGAACAAAAAATTGATTTTTCTTGTCTATTATCTTGAGGATATTGTATTATGATATATCAGAACAAAAATTGGTCAATTCGTGGTTATATACATATGATTTTGTATTTTTTCTACAACGCGTCATTTTATGGGTTAACTAACGCATTTTGCTAGATTTTTTTGCAGAAGCAAAAATTGATTTTTCTTATCTATTAGCTTAAGCATATGGTATTATGATATACCAGAACGAAAACGGGTCCATTTTTGGTTATATACATATGATTTTTTATTTTTTTCTAAAAAACGTCATTCTGTGGGTTAATACTCACGCATTTTGCCTGATTTTTTTGTAGAACCAGTAATTGGTTTTTCTTGTCTATTAGCTTGAGGATATGTTATTATGATATACCAGAACAAAAACAGGTCAATTCGTGGTTATATACTTATGATTTTGTATTTTTTCAAAAACGCGCCATTTTGTGGGTTAACACTCACGCATTTTGCCAGATTTTTTTTTTGCAGAACCAAAAATTGATTTTTCTTGTTTATAATCTTGAGGATATTGTATTATGATATATCAGAACAAAAATGGGTCAATTCGTGGTTATATACATATGATTTTGTATTTTTACTATAACGAGTCATTTTGTGGGTTAACACTCACGCATTTTGCCAGATTTTTTTGCAGAACCAAAAATTCATTTTTCTTGTCTATTAGCTTAAGCATATGGTATTATGATATACCAGAACGAAAACGGGTCCATTCGTGGTTATATACATATGATTTTTTATTTTTTTGTAAAACTCGTCATTTAGTGGGTTAACACTCACGCATTTTGCCTGATTTTTTCGCAGAACCAATAATTGATTTTTCTTGTCTATTAGATTGAGGATAGAGTATTATGATATACCAGAACGAAAACGGGTCAATTCGTGGTAATATACTTATGATTTTGTATTTTTTCAAAAACACGCCATTTTGTGGGTGTTACTCACGCATTTTGCCAGATTTTTTTACAGAACCAAAAATTGATTTTTCTTGTCTATTAGCTTGATTATATAGTATTATGATATATCAGAACAAAAACGGGTCAATTCGTGGTTATATACTTATGATTTTGTATTTTTTCAAAAACGCGCCATTTTGTAGGTTAACACTCACGCATTTTGTAAGATTTTTTTGCAGAACCAAAACTTGATTTTTCTTGTCTATTAGCTTGAGAATATGGTGTTATGATATACCAGAAAGAAAACGAGTCAATTCGTGGTTATATACATATGATTTTGTATTTTTTCTAAAACGCGCCATTTTGTGGGTTAACACTCACGCATTTTGCCAGATTTTTTTGCAGAACCAAAAATTGATTTTTCTTGTCTATTAGCTTGAGTATTGGTATTATGATATACCAGATAAAAAACGGGTCAATTCGTGGTTATATACTTATGATTTTGTATTTTTTCAAAAACGCGCCATTTTGTGGGTTAACTAACACTCACGCATTTTGCAAGTTTTTTTTGCAGAACCAAAAATTGTTTTTTCTTGTCTATTAGCTTAAGGATATGGTATTATGATATACCAGAACGAACTCGGGTCAATTCGTGGTTATATACATATGATTTTGTATTTTTTCTAAAACGCGTCATTTTGTGGGTTTAACACTAATGAATTTTGTCAGATTTTTTTGCAGAACCAAAAATTGATTTTTCTTGTCTATTAGCTTGAGGATATGGTATTATGATATACCAGTACAGAAACGGGTCAATTCGTGGTTATATACTTATGATTTTGTATTTTTTCAAAAACGCACCATTTTGTGGGTTAACAACACTCACGCATTTTGCAAGATTTTTTTGAAGAACCAAAAATTGATTTTTCTTGTCTATTAGCTTGAGGATACGGTATTATGATATACCAGAACAAAAACGGGTCAACTCGTGGTTATATACTTATGGTTTTTTATTTTTTCAAAAACGCGCCATTTTCTGGGTTAACACTCACGCATTTTGCCAGATTTTTTTGCAGAACCAAATTGATTTTTCTTGTCTATTAGCTTGATGATATGGTAGTATGATATACCAGATCAAAAACGGGTCAATTCGTGGTTATATACTTATGATATTGTATTTTTTCAAAAACGCGCCATTTTGTGGGTTAACACTCACGCATTTTGCAAGTTTTTTTTTGCAGAACCAAAAATTAATTTTTCTTGTCTATTAGCTTAAGGATATGGTATTATGATATACCAGAACGAAAACGGGTCAATTCGTGGTTATATACATATGATTTTGTATTTTTTCTAAAATGCGTTATTTTGTGGGTTAACACACTGATGCATTTTGCCAGATATTTTTGCAGAACCAAAAATTGATTTTTCTTGTCTATTAGCTTGAGCATATGGTATTATGATATACCAGAACAAAAACGGGTCAATTCGTGGTTATATACTTATGGTTTTTTATTTTTTCTAAAAACGCGCCATTTTGTGGGTTATCACTCACGCATTTTGCCAGATTTTTTCGCAAAACAAAAAATTGATTTTTCTTGTCTATTAGCTTGAGGATATGGTATTATGATATACCAGAACAAAAACGGGTCAATTCGTGGTAATATACTTATGGTTTTTTATTTTTTCTAAAAAGGCGCCATTTTGTTGGTTAATACTCACGCATTTTGCCAGATTTTTTTGCAAAACCAAATATTGATTTTTCTTGTCTATTAGCTTGAGGATATGGTGTTATGATATACCAGAACGAAAACGGGTCAATTCGTGGTTATATACATATGATTTTGTATTTTTTCTAAAACGCGCCATTTTCTGGGTTAACACTCACGCATTTTGCCAGATTTTTTTGCAGAACCAAAAATTGATTTTTCTTGTCTATTAGCTTTAGGACATGGTATTATGATATACCAGATCAAAAACGGGTCAATTCGTGGTTATATACTTATGATTTTGTATTTTTACTAAAATGCACTATTTTGTGGGTTAACACTCACGCATTTTGCCAGATTTTTTTACAGAACCAAAAATTGACGTTTCTTGTTTATTAGCTTGAGAATATTGTATTATGATATATCAAAAAAGAAAACTGCCGGTTCGAGGTTATATACTTATGATTTTATGATTTTTTATTTTTTCTTAAACGAGCATTAATTTTGTGGGTTAACACTCACGCATTTTGCCAGATTTTTTTATAGAACCAAAAATTGATGTTTCTTGTTTATTAGCTTTTGAATATTGTATTATGATATATAAAAAAAGAAATCGGCCAGTTCGAGGTTATATACTTATGATTTTATGAATTTGTATTTTTTATAAAACGTACCATTTTGTGGGTTAACACTCACACATTTTACCAGATTTTTTTACAAAACCAAACATTGATGTTTCTTGTTTATTATCTTTAGAATATTGTATTATGATATATCAAAAAATAAATCGGCCATTTCGAGGTTATATACTTATGATTTTATGAATTTGTATTTTTTCGAAAACGAGCAATTTTGTGGGTTAACAATCACATGTTTTGCCAGATTTTTTTACATAACCAAAAATTGATGTTTCTTGTTTATTAGCTTGAGAATATTGTATTATGATATATTAAAAAAAACGGCCAGTTCGAGGTTATATACTTATGATTTTATGATTTTGTATTTTTCTAAAACGATCAATTTTGTGGGTTAACACTCACACATTTTGTCAGATTTTTTTACATAACCAAAAATTGACGTTTCTTGTTTATTAGTTTTAGAATATTGTATTACGATATATCAAAAAAGAAATCGGCCAGTTCGAGGTTATATACTTATGATTTTATGATTTTGTATTTTTTCGAAAACGAGTAATTTTGTGGGTTAACACTCACGCATTTCGCTAGATTTTTTTACATAACCAAAAATTGGCGTTTCTTTTTTATTAGTTTGAGAATATTGTATTATGATATATCAAAAAATAAAACGGCCAGTTCGAGGTTACATACTTATGATTTTGTATTATTTCTAAACGAGCAATTTTGTGGGTTAGCACTCACGCATTTTGACAGATTTTTTTACTGAACAAAAAATTGATGTTTCTTGTTTATTAGCTTTAGGATATTGTATTATGGTATGTTAAAAAAGAAAACGGCCAGTTCGAGGTTATATACTTATGATTTTATGATTTTGTATTTTTACTAAAACGCACCATTTTGTAGGTTAACACTCACGCATTTTGCCAGATTTTTTTACAGAACCAAAATTTTACGTTTCTTTTTTATTAGCTTGAGAATATTGTATTATGATATATCAAAAAAGAAAACGGCCAGTTCGAGGTAATATACTTATGATTTTATGATTTTGTATTTTTTTCTTAAACGAGCATTAATTTTGTGGGTTAACACTCACGCATTTTGCCAGATTTTTTTATAGAACCAAAAATTGATGTTTCTTGTTTATTAGCTTTTGAATATTGTATTATGATATATAAAAAAAGAAATCGGTCAGTTCAAGGTTATATACTTATGATTTTATGAATTTGTATTTTTTATAAAACGTACAATTTTGTGGGTTAACACTCACACATTTTACCAGATTTTTTTACAGAACCAAACATTGATGTTTCTTGTTTATTATCTTTAGAATATTGTATTATGATATATCAAAAATAAATCGGCCATTTCGAGGTTATATACTTATGATTTTATGAATTTGAATTTTTTATAATACGTACCATTCTGTGGGTTAACACTCACACAATTTACCAGATTTTTTTACAGAACTAAAAATTGACGTTTCTTGTTTATTAGCTTTAGAATATTGTATTATGATATATCAAAAAAGAAATCGGCCAGTTCGAGGTTATATACTTATGATTTTATGATTTTGTATTTTTTCAAAAACGAGCAATTTTGTGGGTGTAACTCACGCATTTCGCTAGATTTTTTCACATAACCAAAAATTGGCGTTTCTTTTTTATTAGTTTGAGAATATTGTATCATGATATATCAAAAAATAAAACGGCCAGTTCGAGGTTATATACTTATGATTTTGTATTATTTCTAAACGAGCAATTTTGTGGGTTAACACTCACGCATTTTGCCAGATATTTTTTACAGAACCAAAAATTGATGTTTCCTCTTTATTAGCTTTAGAATATTGTATTATGATATATCAATAAAGAAATCGGCCAGTTCGAGGTTATATACTTATAATTTTACGAATTTGTATTTTTTTAATACGCACCATTTTGTGGGTTAGCACTCACACATTTTGACAGATTTTTTTACAGAACAAAAAATTGATGTTTCTTGTTTATTAGCTTTAGGATATTGTATTATGATATGTTAAAAAAGAAAACGGCCAGTTCGAGGTTATATACTTAAAATTTTATGATTTTGTATTTTTACTAAAATGCACTATTTTGTGGGTTAACACTCACGCATTTTGCCAGATTTTTTTACTGAACCAAAAATTGACGTTTCTTGTTTATTAGCTTGAGAATATTGTATTATGATATATCAAAAAAGAAAACGGCCAGTTCGAGGTTATATACTTATGATTTTATGATTTTGTATTTTTTCTTAAACGAGCATTAATTTTGTGGGTTAACACTCACGCATTTTGCCAGATTTTTTTATAGAATCAAAAATTGATGTTTCTTGTTTATTAGCTTTTGAATATTGTATTATGATATATAAAAAAAGAAATCGGCCAGTTCGAGGTAATATACTTATGATTTTATGAATTTGTATTTTTTATAAAACGTACCATTTTGTGGGTTAACACTCACACATTTTACCAGATTTTTTTACAGAACCAAACATTGATGTTTCTTGTTTATTATCTTTAGAATATTGTATTATGATATATCAAAAAATAAATCGGCCATTTCGAGGTTATATACTTATGATTTTATGAATTTGTATTTTTTCGAAAACGAGCAATTTTGTGGGTTAACAATCACATGTTTTGCCAGATTTTTTTACATAACCAAAAATTGATGTTTCTTGTTTATTAGCTTGAGAATATTGTATTATGATATATAAAAAACAAAAACGGCCAGTTCGAGGTTATATACTTATGATTTTATGATTTTGTATTTTTCTAAAACGATCAATTTTGTGGGTTAACACTCACACATTTTGCCAGATTTTTTTACATAACCAAAAATTGACGTTTCTTGTTTATTAGTTTTAGAATATTGTATTACGATATATCAAAAAAGAAATCGGCCAGTTCGAGGTTATATACTTATGATTTTATGATTTTGTATTTTTTCGAAAACGAGTAATTTTTTGGGTTAACACTCACGCATTTCGCTAGATTTTTTTACATAACCAAAAATTGGCGTTTCTTTTTTATTAGTTTGAGAATATTGTATTATGATATATCAAAAAATAAAACGGCCAGTTCGAGGTTACATACTTATGATTTTGTATTATTTCTAAACGAGCAATTTTGTGGGTTAACACTCACGCATTTTGCCAGATTTTTTTACAGAACCAAAAATTGATGTTTCTTGTTTATTAGCTTTAGAATATTGTATTATGATATATAAATAAAGAAATCGGCCAGTTCGAGGTTATATACTTATAATTTTATGAATTTGTATTTTTTTTAATACGCACCATTTTGTGGGTTAGCACTCACGCATTTTGACAGATTTTTTTACTGAACAAAAAATTGATGTTTCTTGTTTATTAGCTTTAGGATATTGTATTATGGTATGTTAAAAAAGAAAACGGACAGTTCGAGGTTATATTCTTATGATTTTATGATTTTGTATTTTTACTAAAACGCACCATTTTGTAGGTTAACACTCACGCATTTTGCCAGATTTTTTTACAGAACCAAAAATTGATGTTTCTTTTTTATTAGCTTGAGAATATTGTATTATGATATATCAAAAAAGAAAACGGCCAGTTCGAGGTAATATACTTATGATTTTATGAATTTGTATTTTTTATAAAACGTACAATTTTGTGGGTTAACACTCACACATTTTACCAGATTTTTTTACAGAACCAAACATTGATGTTTCTTGTTTATTATCTTTAGAATATTGTATTATGATATATCAAGAAATAAATCGGCCATTTCGAGGTTATATACTTATGATTTTATGAATTTGTATTTTTTATAATACGTACCATTCTGTGGGTTAACACTCACACAATTTACCAGATTTTTTTACAGAACCAAAAATTGACGTTTCTTTTTTATTAGCTTTAGAATATTGTATTACGATATATCAAAAAGGAAATCGGCCAGTTCGAGGTTATATACTTATGATTTTATGATTTTGTATTTTTTCGAAAACGAGCAATTTTGTGGGTTTAACTCACGCATTTCGCTAGATTTTTTCACCTAACCAAAAATTGGCGTTTCTTTTTTATTAGTTTGAGAATATTGTATTATGATATATCAAAAAATAAAACGGCCAGTTCGAGGTTATATACTTATGATTTTGTATTATTTCTAAACGAGCAATTTTGTGGGTTAACACTCACGCATTTTGCCAGATTTTT
This sequence comes from Nemophila menziesii, assembly GCA_029959085.1. Taxonomy (NCBI): domain Eukaryota; kingdom Viridiplantae; phylum Streptophyta; class Magnoliopsida; order Boraginales; family Hydrophyllaceae; genus Nemophila; species Nemophila menziesii. The sequence goes on along the minus strand of JARWIR010000036.1, from coordinate 7,358,684 downwards.
TTACAGAACAAAAAATTGATGTTTCTTGTTTATTAGCTTTAGAATATTGTATTATGATATATAAATAAAGAAATCGGCCAGTTCGAGGTTATATACTTATAATTTTATGAATTTGTATTTTTTTTAATACGCACCATTTTGTGGGTTAGCACTCACGCATTTTGACAGATTTTTTTACTGAACAAAAAATTGATGTTTCTTGTTTATTAGCTTTAGGATATTGTATTATGGTATGTTAAAAAAGAAAACGGACAGTTCGAGGTTATATACTTATGATTTTATGATTTTGTATTTTTACTAAAACGCACCATTTTGTAGGTTAACACTCACGCATTTTGCCAGATTTTTTTACAGAACCAAAATTTGACGTTTCTTTTTTATTAGCTTGAGAATATTGTATTATGATATATCAAAAAAGAAAACGGCCAGTTCGAGGTAATATACTTATGATTTTATGATTTTGTATTTTTTCTTATCGAGCATTAATTTTGTGGGTTAGCACTCACGCATTTTGCCAGATTTTTTTATAGAACCAAAAATTGATGTTTCTTGTTTATTAGCTTTTGAATATTGTATTATGATATATAAAAAAAGAAATCGGCCAGTTCAAGGTTATATACTTATGATTTTATGAATTTGTATTTTTTATAAAACGTACAATTTTGTGGGTTAACACTCACACATTTTACCAGATTTTTTTACAGAACCAAACATTGATGTTTCTTGTTTATTATCTTTAGAATATTGTATTATGATATATCAAGAAATAAATCGGCCATTTCGAGGTTATATACTTATGATTTTATGAATTTGTATTTTTTATAATACGTACCATTCTGTGGGTTAACACTCACACAATTTACCAGATTTTTTTACAGAACCAAAAATTGACGTTTCTTGTTTATTAGCTTTAGAATATTGTATTATGATATATCAAAAAGGAAATCGGCCAGTTCGAGGTTATATACTTATCATTTTATGATTTTGTATTTTTTCAAAAACGAGCAATTTTGTGGGTGTAACTCACGCATTTCGCTAGATTTTTTCACATAACCAAAAATTGGCGTTTCTTTTTTATTAGTTTGAGAATATTGTATTATGATATATCAAAAAATAAAACGGCCAGTTCGAGGTTATATACTTATGATTTTGTATTATTTCTAAACGAGCAATTTTGTGGGTTAACACTCACGCATTTTGCCAGATTTTTTTACAGAACAAAAAATTGATGTTTCTTGTTTATTAGCTTTAGAATATTGTATTATGATTTATCAATAAAGAAACCGGCCAGTTCGAGGTTATATACTTATAATTTTACGAATTTGTATTTTTTTAATACGCACCATTTTGTGGGTTAGCAATCACGCATTTTGACAGATTTTTTTACAGAACAAAAAATTGATGTTTCTAGTTTATTAGCTTTAGGATATTGTATTATGATATGTTAAAAAAGAAAACGGCCAGTTCGAGGTTATATACTTATGAATTTATGATTTTGTATTTTTACTAAAATGCACCATTTTGTGGGTTAACACTCACGCATTTTGCCAGATTTTTTTACAGAACCAAAAATTGACGTTTCTTGTTTATTAGCTTGAGAATATTGTATTATGATATATCAAAAAAGAAAACGGCCAGTTCGAGGTAATATACTTATGATTTTATGATTTTGTATTTTTTCTTAAACGAGCATTAATTTTGTGGGTTAACACTCACGCATTTTGCCAGATTTTTTTATAGAACCAAAAATTGATGTTTCTTGTTTATTAGCTTTTGAATATTGTATTATGATATATAAAAAAAGAAATCGGCCAGTTCAAGGTTATATACTTATGATTTTATGAATTTGTATTTTTTATAAAACGTACAATTTTGTGGGTTAACACTCACACATTTTACCAGATTTTTTTACAGAACCGAACATTGATGTTTCTTGTTTATTATCTTTAGAATATTGTATTATGATATATCAAAAATAAATCGGCCATTTCGAGGTTATATACTTATGATTTTATGAATTTGTATTTTTTATAATACGTACCATTCTGTGGGTTAACACTCACACAATTTACCAGATTTTTTTACAGAACTAAAAATTGACGTTTCTTGTTTATTAGCTTTAGAATATTGTATTATGATATATAAAAAAAGAAATCGGCCAGTTCGAGGTTATATACTTATGATTTTATGATTTTGTATTTTTTCAAAAACGAGCAATTTTGTGGGTGTAACTCACGCATTTCGCTAGATTTTTTCACATAACCAAAAATTGGCGTTTCTTTTTTATTAGTTTGAGAATATTGTATCATGATATATCAAAAAATAAAACGGCCAGTTCGAGGTTATATACTTATGATTTTGTATTATTTCAAACGAGCAATTTTGTGGGTTAACACTCACGCATTTTGCCAGATTTTTTTACAGAACCAAAAATTGATGTTTCCTCTTTATTAGCTTTAGAATATTGTATTATGATATATCAATAAAGAAATCGGCCAGTTCGAGGTTATATACTTATAATTTTACGAATTTTTATTTTTTTAATACGCACCATTTTGTGGGTTAGCACTCACTCATTTTGACAGATTTTTTTACAGAACAAAAAATTGATGTTTCTTGTTTATTAGCTTTAGGATATTGTATTATGATATGTTAAAAAAGAAAACGGCCAGTTCGAGGTTATATACTTAAAATTTTATGATTTTGTATTTTTACTAAAATGCACTATTTTGTGGGTTAACACTCACGCATTTTGCCAGATTTTTTTACTGAACCAAAAATTGACGTTTCTTGTTTATTAGCTTGAGAATATTGTATTATGATATATCAAAAAAGAAAACGGCCAGTTCGAGGTTATATTCTTATGATTTTATGATTTTGTATTTTTTCTTAAACGAGCATTAATTTTGTGGGTTAACTCTCACGCATTTTGCCAGATTTTTTTATAGAATCAAAAATTGATATTTCTTGTTTATTAGCTTTAGGATATTGTATTATGATATATAAAAAAAGAAATCGGCCAGTTCGAGGTAATATACTTATGATTTTATGAATTTGTATTTTTTATAAAACGTACCATTTTGTGGGTTAACACTCACACATTTTACCAGATTTTTTTACAGAACCAAACATTGATGTTTCTTGTTTATTATCTTTAGAATATTGTATTATGATATATCAAAAAATAAATCGGCCATTTCGAGGTTATATACTTATGATTTTATGAATTTGTATTTTTTCGAAAACGAGCAATTTTGTGGGTTAACAATCACATGTTTTGCCAGATTTTTTTACATAACCAAAAATTGATGTTTCTTGTTTATTAGCTTGAGAATATTGTATTATGATATATAAAAAACAAAAACGGCCAGTTCGAGGTTATATACTTATGATTTTATGATATTGTATTTTTCTAAAACGATCAATTTTGTGGGTTAACACTCACACATTTTGCCAGATTTTTTTTTTGCAGAACCAAAAATTGATTTTTCTTGTTTATTATCTTGAGGATATTGTATTATGATATATCAGAACAAAAATGGGTCAATTCGTGGTTATATAAATATGATTTTGTATTTTTACTATAACGAGTCATTTTGTCGGTTAACACTCACGCATTTTGCCAGATTTTTTTGCAGAACCAAAAATTCATTTTTCTTGTCTATTAGCTTAAGCATATGGTATTATGATATACCAGAACGAAAACGGGTCTATTCGTGGTTATATACATATGATTTTTTATTTTTTTGTAAAACTCGTCATTTTGTGGGTTAACACTCACGCATTTTGCCTGATTTTTTCGCAGAACCAATAATTGATTTTTCTTGTCTATTAGATTGAGGATAGAGTATTATGATATACCAGAACGAAAACGGGTCAATTCGTGGTAATATACTTATGATTTTGTATTTTTTCAAAAACACGCCATTTTGTGGGTGTTACTCACGCATTTTGCCAGATTTTTTTACAGAACCAAAAATTGATTTTTCTTGTCTATTAGCTTGATTATATAGTATTCTGATATATCAGAACAAAAACGGGTCAATTCGTGGTTATATATTTATGATTTTGTATTTTTTCAAAAACGCGCCATTTTGTAGGTTAACACTCACGCATTTTGCCAGATTTTTTTTTTGCAGAACCAAAAATTGATTTTTCTTGTTTATTATCTTGAGGATATTGTATTATGATATATCAGAACAAAAATGGGTCAATTCGTGGTTATATACATATGATTTTGTATTTTTACTATTACGAGTCATTTTGTGGGTTAACACTCACGCATTTTGCCAGATTTTTTTGCAGAACCAAAAATTCATTTTTCTTGTCTATTAGCTTAAGCATATGGTATTATGATATACCAGAACGAAAACGGGTCCATTCGTGGTTATATAAATATGATTTTTTATTTTTTTGTAAAACTCGTCATTTTGTGGGTTAACACTCACGCATTTTGCCTGATTTTTTCGTAGAACCAATAATTGATTTTTCTTGTCTATTAGATTGAGGATAGAGTATTATGATATACCAGAACGAAAACGGGTCAATTCGTGGTAATATACTTATGATTTTGTATTTTTTCAAAAACACGCCATTTTGTGGGTGTTACTCACGCATTTCGCCAGATTTTTTTACAGAACCAAAAATTGATTTTTCTTGTCTATTAGCTTGATTATATAGTATTCTGATATATCAGAACAAAAACGGGTCAATTCGTGGTTATATACTTATGATTTTGTATTTTTTCTAAAACGCGCCATTTTGTGGGTTAACACTCACGCATTTTGCCAGATTTTTTTGCAGAACCAAAAATTGATTTTTCTTGTCTATTAGCTTGAGTATTGGTATTATGATATACCAGATAAAAAACGGGTCAATTCGTGGTTATATACTTATGATTTTGTATTTTTTCAAAAACGCGCCATTTTGTGGGTTAACTAACACTCACGCATTTTGCAAGTTTTTTTTGCAGAACCAAAAGTTGTTTTTTCTTGTCTATTAGCTTAAGGATATGGTATTATGATATACCAGAACGAACTCGGGTCAATTCGTGGTTATATACATATGATTTTGTATTTTTTCTAAAACGCGTCATTTTGTGGGTTTAACACTAATGAATTTTGTCAGATTTTTTTGCAGAACCAAAAATTGATTTTTCTTGTCTATTAGCTTGAGGATATGGTATTATGATATACCAGTACAGAAACGGGTCAATTCGTGGTTATATACTTATGATTTTGTATTTTTTCAAAAACGCACCATTTTGTGGGTTAACAACACTCACGCATTTTGAAAGATTTTTTTGAATAACCAAAAATTGATTTTTCTTGTCTATTAGCTTGAGGATACGGTATTATGATATACCAGAACAAAAACGGGTCAACTCGTGGTTATATACTTATGGTTTTTTATTTTTTCAAAAACGCGCCATTTTCTGGGTTAACACTCACGCATTTTGCCAGATTTTTTTGCAGAACCAAATTGATTTTTCTTGTCTATTAGCTTGATGATATGGTAGTATGATATACCAGATCAAAAACGGGTCAATTCGTGGTTATATACTTATGATTTTGTATTTTTTCAAAAACGCGCCATTTTGTGGGTTAACACTCACGCATTTTGCAAGTTTTTTTTTGCAGAAACAAAAATTAATTTTTCTTGTCTATTAGCTTAAGGATATGGTATTATGATATACCAGAACGAAAACGGGTCAATTCGTGGTTATATACATATGATTTTGTATTTTTTCTAAAACGCGCCATTTTCTGGGTTAACACACTGATGCATTTTGCCAGATATTTTTGCAGAACCAAAAATTGATTTTTCTTGTCTATTAGCTTGAGCATATGGTATTATGATATACCAGAACAAAAACGGGTCAATTCGTGGTTATATACTTATGGTTTTTTATTTTTTCTAAAAACGCGCCATTTTGTGGGTTATCACTCACGCATTTTGCCAGATTTTTTCGCAAAACAAAAAATTGATTTTTCTTGTCTATTAGCTTGAGGATATGGTATTATGATATACCAGAACAAAAACGGGTCAATTCGTGGTAATATACTTATGGTTTTTTATTTTTTCTAAAAAGGCGCCATTTTGTTGGTTAATACTCACGCATTTTGCCAGATTTTTTTGCAAAACCAAATATTGATTTTTCTTGTCTATTAGCTTGAGGATATGGTGTTATGATATACCAGAACGAAAACGGGTCAATTCGTGGTTATATACATATGATTTTGTATTTTTTCTAAAACGCGCCATTTTCTGGGTTAACACTCACGCATTTTGCCAGATTTTTTTGCAGAACCAAAAATTGATTTTTCTTGTCTATTAGCTTTAGGACATGGTATTATGATATACCAGATCAAAAACGGGTCAATTCGTGGTTATATACTTATGATTTTGTATTTTTACTAAAATGCACTATTTTGTGGGTTAACACTCACGCATTTTGCCAGATTTTTTTACAGAACCAAAAATTGACGTTTCTTGTTTATTAGCTTGAGAATATTGTATTATGATATATCAAAAAAGAAAACTGCCGGTTCGAGGTTATATACTTATGATTTTATGATTTTTTATTTTTTCTTAAAAGAGCATTAATTTTGTGGGTTAACACTCACGCATTTTGCCAGATTTTTTTATAGAACCAAAAATTGATGTTTCTTGTTTATTAGCTTTTGAATATTGTATTATGATATATAAAAAAAGAAATCGGCCAGTTCGAGGTTATATACTTATGATTTTATGAATTTGTATTTTTTATAAAACGTACCATTTTGTGGGTTAACACTCACACATTTTACCAGATTTTTTTACAAAACCAAACATTGATGTTTCTTGTTTATTATCTTTAGAATATTGTATTATGATATATCAAAAAATAAATCGGCCATTTCGAGGTTATATACTTATGATTTTATGAATTTGTATTTTTTCGAAAACGAGCAATTTTGTGGGTTAACAATCACATGTTTTGCCAGATTTTTTTACATAACCAAAAATTGATGTTTCTTGTTTATTAGCTTGAGAATATTGTATTATGATATATTAAAAAAAACGGCCAGTTCGAGGTTATATACTTATGATTTTATGATTTTGTATTTTTCTAAAACGATCAATTTTCTGGGTTAACACTCACGCATTTCGCTAGATTTTTTTACATAACCAAAAATTGGCGTTTCTTTTTTATTAGTTTGAGAATATTGTATTATGATATATCAAAAAATAAAACGGCCAGTTCGAGGTTACATACTTATGATTCTGTATTATTTCTAAACGAGCAATTTTGTGGGTTAGCACTCACGCATTTTGACAGATTTTTTTACTGAACAAAAAATTGATGTTTCTTGTTTATTAGCTTTAGGATATTGTATTATGGTATGTTAAAAAAGAAAACGGCCAGTTCGAGGTTATATACTTATGATTTTATGATTTTGTATTTCTACTAAAACGCACCATTTTGTAGGTTAACACTCACGCATTTTGCCAGATTTTTTTACAGAACCAAAATTTTACGTTTCTTTTTTATTAGCTTGAGAATATTGTATTATGATATATCAAAATAGAAAACGGCCAGTTCGAGGTAATATACTTATGATTTTATGATTTTGTATTTTTTCTTAAACGAGTATTAATTTTGTGGGTTAACACTCACGCATTTTGCCAGATTTTTTTATAGAATCAAAAATTGATGTTTCTTGTTTATTAGCTTTTGAATATTGTATTATGATATATAAAAATAGAAATCGGCCAGTTCAAGGTTATATACTTATGATTTTATGAATTTGTATTTTTTATAAAACGTACAATTTTGTGGGTTAACACTCACACATTTTACCAGATTTTTTTACAGAACCAAACATTGATGTTTCTTGTTTATTATCTTTAGAATATTGTATTATGATATATCAAAAATAAATCGGCCATTTCGAGGTTATATACTTATGATTTTATGAATTTGTATTTTTTATAATACGTACCATTCTGTGGGTTAACACTCACACAATTTACCAGATTTTTTTACAGAACTAAAAATTGACGTTTCTTGTTTATTAGCTTTAGAATATTGTATTATGATATATCAAAAAAGAAATCGGCCAGTTCGAGGTTATATACTTATGATTTTATGATTTTGTATTTTTTCAAAAACGAGCAATTTTGTGGGTGTAACTCACGCATTTCGCTAGATTTTTTCACATAACCAAAAATTGGCGTTTCTTTTTTATTAGTTTGAGAATATTGTATCATGATATATCAAAAAATAAAACGGCCAGTTCGAGGTTATATACTTATGATTTTGTATTATTTCTAAACGAACAATTTTGTGGGTTAACACTCACTCATTTTGCCAGATTTTTTTACAGAACCAAAAATTGATGTTTCCTCTTTATTAGCTTTAGAATATTGTATTATGATATATCAATAAAGAAATCGGCCAGTTCGAGGTTATATACTTATAATTTTACGAATTTGTATTTTTTTAATACGCACCATTTTGTGGGTTAGCACTCACACATTTTGACAGATTTTTTTACAGAACAAAAAATTGATGTTTCTTGTTTATTAGCTTTAGGATATTGTATTATGATATGTTAAAAAAGAAAACGGCCAGTTCGAGGTTATATACTTAAAATTTTATGATTTTGTATTTTTACTAAAATGCACTATTTTGTGGGTTAACACTCACGCATTTTGCCAGATTTTTTTACTGAACCAAAAATTGACGTTTCTTGTTTATTAGCTTGAGAATATTGTATTATGATATATCAAAAAAGAAAACGGCCAGTTCGAGATTATATACTTATGATTTTATGATTTTGTATTTTTTCTTAAACGAGCATTAATTTTGTGGGTTAACACTCACGCATTTTGCCAGATTTTTTTATAGAATCAAAAATTGATGTTTCTTGTTTATTAGCTTTTGAATATTATATTATGATATATAAAAAAAGAAATCGGCCAGTTCGAGGTAATATACTTATGATTTTATGAATTTGTATTTTTTATAAAACGTACCATTTTGTGGGTTAACACTCACACATTTTACCAGATTTTTTTACAGAACCAAACATTGATGTTTCTTGTTTATTATCTTTAGAATATTGTATTATGATATATCAAAAAATAAATCGGCCATTTCGAGGTTATATACTTATGATTTTATGAATTTGTATTTTTTCGAAAACGAGCAATTTTGTGGGTTAACAATCACATGTTTTGCCAGATTTTTTTACATAACCAAAAATTGATGTTTCTTGTTTATTAGCTTGAGAATATTGTATTATGATATATCAAAAAACAAAAACGGCCAGTTCGAGGTTATATACTTATGATTTTATGATTTTGTATTTTTCTAAAACGATCAATTTTGTGGGTACACTCACACATTTTGCCAGATTTTTTTACATAACCAAAAATTGACGTTTCTTGTTTATTAGTTTTAGAATATTGTATTACGATATATCAAAAAAGAAATCGGCCAGTTCGAGGTTATATACTTATGATTTTATGATTTTGTATTTTTTCGAAAACGAGTAATTTTGTGGGTTAACACTCACGCATTTCGCTAGATTTTTTTACATAACCAAAAATTGGCGTTTCTTTTTTATTAGTTTGAGAATATTGTATTATGATATATCAAAAAATAAAACGGCCAGTTCGAGGTTACATACTTATGATTTTGTATTATTTCTAAACGAGCAATTTTGTGGGTTAACACTCACGCATTTTGCCAGATTTTTTTACAGAACCAAAAATTGATGTTTCTTGTTTATTAGCTTTAGAATATTGTATTATGATATATAAATAAAGAAATCGGCCAGTTCGAGGTTATATACTTATAATTTTATGAATTTGTATTTTTTTTAATACGCACCATTTTGTGGGTTAGCACTCACGCATTTTGACAGATTTTTTTACTGAACAAAAAATTGATGTTTCTTGTTTATTAGCTTTAGGATATTGTATTATGGTATGTTAAAAAAGAAAACGGACAGTTCGAGGTTATATACTTATGATTTTATGATTTTGTATTTTTACTAAAACGCACCATTTTGTAGGTTAACACTCACGCATTTTGCCAGATTTTTTTACAGAACCAAAATTTGACGTTTCTTTTTTATTAGCTTGAGAATATTGTATTATGATATATCAAAAAAGAAAACAGCCAGTTCGAGGTAATATACTTATGATTTTATGATTTTGTATTTTTTCTTATCGAGCATTAATTTTGTGGGTTAGCACTCACGCATTTTGACAGATTTTTTTATAGAACCAAAAATTGATGTTTCTTGTTTATTAGCTTTTGAATATTGTATTATGATATATAAAAAAAGAAATCGGCCAGTTCAAGGTTATATACTTATGATTTTATGAATTTGTATTTTTTATAAAACGTACAATTTTGTGGGTTAACACTCACACATTTTACCAGATTTTTTTACAGAACCAAACATTGATGTTTCTTGTTTATTATCTTTAGAATATTGTATTATGATATATCAAGAAATAAATCGGCCATTTCGAGGTTATATACTTATGATTTTATGAATTTGTATTTTTTATAATACGTACCATTCTGTGGGTTAACACTCACACAATTTACCAGATTTTTTTACAGAACCAAAAATTGACGTTTCTTTTTTATTAGCTTTAGAATATTGTATTATGATATATCAAAAAGGAAATCGGTCAGTTCGAGGTTATATACTTATGATTTTATGATTTTGTATTTTTTCGAAATCGAGCAATTTTGTGGGTTTAACTTACGCATTTCGCTAGATTTTTTCACATAACCAAAAATTGGCGTTTCTTTTTTATTAGTTTGAGAATATTGTATTATGATATATCAAAAAATAAAACGACCAGTTCGAGGTTATATACTTATGATTTTGTATTATTTCTAAACGAGCAATTTTGTGGGTTAACACTCACGCATTTTGCCAGATTTTTTTACAGAACAAAAAATTGATGTTTCTTGTTTATTAGCTTTAGAATATTGTATTATGATTTATCAATAAAGAAACCGGCCAGTTCGAGGTTATATACTTATAATTTTACGAATTTGTATTTTTTTTAATACGCACCATTTTGTGGGTTAGCACTCACGCATTTTGACAGATTTTTTTACAGAACAAAAAATTGATGTTTCTTGTTTATTAGCTTTAGGATATTGTATTATGATATGTTAAAAAAGAAAACGGCCAGTTCGAGGTTATATACTTATGATTTTATGATTTTGTATTTTTACTAAAATGCACCATTTTGTGGGTTAACACTCACGCATTTTGCCAGATTTTTTTACAGAACCAAAAATTGACGTTTCTTGTTTATTAGCTTGAGAATATTGTATTATGATATATCAAAAAAGAAAACGGCCAGTTCGAGGTAATATACTTATGATTTTATGATTTTGTATTTTTTCTTAAACGAGCATTAATTTTGTGGGTTAACACTCACGCATTTTGCCAGATTTTTTTATAGAACCAAAAATTAATGTTTCTTGTTTATTAGCTTTTGAATATTGTATTATGATATATAAAAAAAGAAATCGGCCAGTTCAAGGTTATATACTTATGATTTTATGAATTTGTATTTTTTATAAAACGTACAATTTTGTGGGTTAACACTCACACATTTTACCAGATTTTTTTACAGAACCAAACATTGATGTTTCTTGTTTATTATCTTTAGAATATTGTATTATGATATATCAAAAATAAATCGGCCATTTCGAGGTTATATACTTATGATTTTATGAATTTATATTTTTTATAATACGTACCATTCTGTGGGTTAACACTCACACAATTTACCAGATTTTTTTACAGAACTAAAAATTGACGTTTCTTGTTTATTAGCTTTAGAATATTGTATTATGATATATAAAAAAAGAAATCGGCCAGTTCGAGGTTATATACTTATGATTTTATGATTTTGTATTTTTTCAAAAACGAGCAATTTTGTGGGTGTAACTCACGCATTTCACTAGATTTTTTCACATAACCAAAAATTGGCGTTTCTTTTTTATTAGTTTGAGAATATTGTATCATGATATATCAAAAAATAAAACGGCCAGTTCGAGGTTATATACTTATGATTTTGTATTATTTCTAAACGAGCAATTTTGTGGGTTAACACTCACGCATTTTGCCAGATTTTTTTACAGAACCAAAAATTGATGTTTCCTCTTTATTAGCTTTAGAATATTGTATTATGATATATCAATAAAGAAATCGGCCAGTTCGAGGTTATATACTTATAATTTTAAGAATTTTTATTTTTTTAATACGCACCATTTTGTGGGTTAGCACTCACACATTTTGACAGATTTTTTTACAGAACAAAAAATTGATGTTTCTTGTTTATTAGCTTTAGGATATTGTATTATGATATGTTAAAAAAGAAAACGGCCAGTTCGAGGTTATATACTTATGATTTTATGATTTTGTATTTTTACTAAAATGCACTATTTTGTGGGTTAACACTCACGCATTTTGCCAGATTTTTTTACTGAACCAAAAATTGACGTTTCTTGTTTATTAGCTTGAGAATATTGTATTATGATATATCAAAAAAGAAAACGGCCAGTTCGAGGTTATATACTTATGATTTTATGATTTTGTATTTTTTCTTAAACGAGCATTAATTTTGTGGGTTAACACTCACGCATTTTGCCAGATTTTTTTATAGAATCAAAAATTGATGTTTCTTGTTTATTAGCTTTTGAATATTGTATTATGATATATAAAAAAAGAAATCGGCCAGTTCGAGGTAATATACTTATGATTTTATGAATTTGTATTTTTTATAAAACGTACCATTTTGTGGGTTAACACTCACACATTTTACCAGATTTTTTTACAGAACCAAACATTGATGTTTCTTGTTTATTATCTTTAGAATATTGTATTATGATATATCAAAAAATAAATCGGCCATTTCGAGGTTATATACTTATGATTTTATGAATTTGTATTTTTTCGAAAACGAGCAATTTTGTGGGTTAACAATCACATGTTTTGCCAGATTTTTTTACATAACCATTAATTGATGTTTCTTGTTTATTAGCTTGAGAATATTGTATTATGATATATAAAAAACAAAAACGGCCAGTTCGAGGTTATATACTTATGATTTTATGATTTTGTATTTTTCTAAAACGATCAATTTTGTGGGTTAACACTCACACATTTTGCCAGATTTTTTTACATAACCAAAAATTGACGTTTCTTGTTTATTAGTTTTAGAATATTGTATTACGATATATCAAAAAAGAAATCGGCCAGTTCGAGGTTATATACTTATGATTTTATGATTTTGTATTTTTTCGAAAACGAGTAATTTTGTGGGTTAACACTCACGCATTTCGCTAGATTTTTTTACATAACCAAAAATTGGCGTTTCTTTTTTATTAGTTTGAGAATATTGTATTATGATATATCAAAAAATAAAACGGCCAGTTCGAGGTTATATACTTATGATTTTGTATTATTTCTAAACGAGCAATTTTGTGGGTTAACACTCACGCATTTTGCCAGATTTTTTTACAGAACCAAAAATTGATGTTTCTTGTTTATTAGCTTTAGAATATTGTATTATGATATATAAATAAAGAAATCGGCCAGTTCGAGGTTATATACTTATAATTTTATGAATTTGTATTTTTTTTAATACGCACCATTTTGTGGGTTAGCACTCACGCATTTTGACAGATTTTTTTACTGAACAAAAAATTGATGTTTCTTGTTTATTAGCTTTAGGATATTGTATTATGGTATGTTAAAAAAGAAAACGGACAGTTCGAGGTTATATACTTATGATTTTATGATTTTGTATTTTTACTAAAACGCACCATTTTGTAGGTTAACACTCACGCATTTTGCCAGATTTTTTTACAGAACCAAAATTTGACGTTTCTTTTTTATTAGTTTGAGAATATTGTATTATGATATATCAAAAAAGAAAACGGCCAGTTCGAGGTAATATACTTATGATTTTATGATTTTGTATTTTTTCTTATCGAGCATTAATTTTGTGGGTTAGCACTTACGCATTTTGCCAGATTTTTTATAGAACCAAAAATTGATGTTTCTTGTTTATTAGCTTTTGAATATTGTATTATGATATATAAAAAAAGAAATCGGCCAGTTCGAGGTTATATACTTATGATTTTATGAATTTGTATTTTTTATAAAACGTACCATTTTGTGGGTTAACACTCACACATTTTACCAGATTTTTTTACAGAACCAAACATTGATGTTTCTTGTTTATTATCTTTAGAATATTGTATTATGATATATCAAAAATAAATCGGCCATTTCGAGGTTATATACTTATGATTTTATGAATTTGTATTTTTTATAAAACGTACCATTCTGTGGGTTAACACTCACACAATTTACCAGATTTTTTTACAGAACCAAAAATTGACGTTTCTTTTTTATTAGCTTTAGAATATTGTATTATGATATATCAAAAAGGAAATCGGCCAGTTCGAGGTTATATACTTATGATTTTATGATTTTGTATTTTTTCGAAAACGAGCAATTTTGTGGGTTTAACTCACGCATTTCGCTAGATTTTTTCACATAACCAAAAATTGGCGTTTCTTTTTTATTAGTTTGAGAATATTGTATTATGATATATCAAAAAATAAAACGGCCAGTTCGAGGTTATATACTTATGATTTTGTATTATTTCTAAACGAGCAATTTTGTGGGTTAACACTCACGCATTTTGCCAGATTTTTTTACAGAACAAAAAATTGATGTTTCTTGTTTATTAGCTTTAGAATATTGTATTATGATTTATCAATAAAGAAACCGGCCAGTTCGAGGTTATATACTTATAATTTTACGAATTTGTATTTTTTTAATACGCACCATTTTGTGGGTTAGCACTCACGCATTTTGACAGATTTTTTTACAGAACAAAAAATTGATGTTTCTTGTTTATTAGCTTTAGGATATTGTATTATGATATGTTAAAAAAGAAAACGGCCAGTTCGAGGTTATATACTTATGATTTTATTATTTTGTATTTTTACTAAAATGCACCATTTTGTGGGTTTACACTCACGCATTTTGCCAGATTTTTTTACAGAACCAAAAATTGACGTTTCTTGTTTATTAGCATGAGAATATTGTATTATGATATATCAAAAAAGAAAACGGCCAGTTCGAGGTAATATACTTATGATTTTATGATTTTGTATTTTTTCTTAAACGAGCATTAATTTTGTGGGTTAACACTCACGCATTTTGCCAGATTTTTTTATAGAACCAAAAATTGATGTTTCTTGTTTATTAGCTTTTGAATATTGTATTATGATATATAAAAAAAGAAATCGGCCAGTTCAAGGTTATATACTTATGATTTTATGAATTTGTATTTTTTATAAAACGTACAATTTTGTGGGTTAACACTCACACATTTTACCAGATTTTTTTACAGAACCAAACATTGATGTTTCTTGTTTATTATCTTTAGAATATTGTATTATGATATATCAAAAATAAATCGGCCATTTCGAGGTTATATACTTATGATTTTATGAATTTGTATTTTTTATAATACGTACCATTCTGTGGGTTAACACTCACACAATTTACCAGATTTTTTTACAGAACTAAAAATTGACGTTTCTTGTTTATTAGCTTTAGAATATTGTATTATGATATATCAAAAAAGAAATCGGCCAGTTCGAGGTTATATACTTATGATTTTATGATTTTGTATTTTTTCAAAAACGAGCAATTTTGTGGGTGTAACTCACGCATTTCGCTAGATTTTTTCACATAACCAAAAATTGGCGTTTCTTTTTTATTAGTTTGAGAATATTGTATTATGATATATCAAAAAATAA
Organism: Nemophila menziesii; assembly: GCA_029959085.1. Lineage (NCBI taxonomy): Eukaryota > Viridiplantae > Streptophyta > Magnoliopsida > Boraginales > Hydrophyllaceae > Nemophila > Nemophila menziesii. The sequence continues at coordinate 7,342,810 of JARWIR010000036.1, read as the reverse complement.
AACGGCCAGTTCGAGGTTATATACTTATGATTTTGTATTATTTCTAAACGAGCAATTTTGTGGGTTAACACTCACGCATTTTGCCAGATTTTTTTACAGAACCAAAAATTGATGTTTCCTCTTTATTAGCTTTAGAATATTGTATTATGATATATCAATAAATAAATCGGCCAGTTCGAGGTTATATACTTATAATTTTACGAATTTGTATTTTTTTAATACGCACCATTTTGTGGGTTAGCACTCACACATTTTGACAGATTTTTTTACAAAACAAAAAATTGATGTTTCTTGTTTATTAGCTTTAGGATATTGTATTATGATATGTTAAAAAAGAAAACGGCCAGTTCGAGGTTATATACTTAAAATTTTATGATTTTGTATTTTTACTAAAATGCACTATTTTGTGGGTTAACACTCACGCATTTTGCCAGATTTTTTTACTGAACCAAAAATTGACGTTTCTTGTTTATTAGCTTGAGAATATTGTATTATGATATATCAAAAAAGAAAACGGCCAGTTCGAGGTTATATACTTATGATTTTATGATTTTGTATTTTTTTCTTAAACGAGCATTAATTTTGTGGGTTAACACTCACGCATTTTGCCAGATTTTTTTATAGAATCAAAAATTGATGTTTCTTGTTTATTAGCTTTTGAATATTGTATTATGATATATAAAAAAAGAAATCGGCCAGTTCGAGGTTATATACTTATGATTTTATGAATTTGTTTTTTTTATAAAACGTACCATTTTGTGGGTTAACACTCACACATTTTACCAGATTTTTTTACAGAACCAAACATTGATGTTTCTTGTTTATTATCTTTAAAATATTGTATTATGATATATCAAAAAATAAATCGGCCATTTCGAGGTTATATACTTATGATTTTATGAATTTGTATTTTTTCGAAAACGAGCAATTTTGTGGGTTAACAATCACATGTTTTGCCTGATTTTTTTGCAGAACCAGTAATTGGTTTTTCTTGTCTATTAGCTTGTGGATATGGTATTATGATATACCAGAACAAAAACAGGTCAATTCGTGGTTATATACTTATGATTTTGTATTTTTTCAAAAACGCGCCATTTTGTGGGTTAACACTCACGCATTTTGCAAGATTTTTTTGAAGAACCAAAAATTGATTTTTCTTGTCTATTAGCTTGAGGATACGGTATTATTATATACCAGAACAAAAACGGGTCAACTCGTGGTTATATACTTATGGTTTTTTATTTTTTCAAAAACGCGCCATTTTCTGGGTTAACACTCACGCATTTTGCCAGATTTTTTTGCAGAACCAAATTGATTTTTCTTGTCTATTAGCTTGAGGATATGGTAGTATGATATACCAGATAAAAAACGGGTCAATTCGTGGTTATATACTTATGATTTTGTATTTTTTTAAAAACGCGCCATTTTGTGGGTTAACACTCACGCATTTTGCAAGTTTTTTTTTGCAGAACCAAAAATTGATTTTTCTTGTCTATTAGCTTAAGGATATGGTATTATGATATACCAGAACAAAAACGGGTCAATTCGTGGTTATATACATATGATTTTGTATTTTTTCTAAAACGCGTCATTTTGTGGGTTAACACACTGATGCATTTTGCCAGATATTTTTGCAGAACCAAAAATTGATTTTTCTTGTCTATTAGCTTGAGCATATGGTATTATGATTTACCAGAACAAAAACGGGTCAATTTGTGGTTATATACTTATGGTTTTTTATTTTTTCTAAAAACGCGTCATTTTGTGGGTTATCACTCACGCATTTTGCCAGATTTTTTCGCAAAACAAAAAATTGATTTTTCTTGTCCATTAGCTTGAGGATATGGTATTATGATATACCAGAACAAAAATGGGTCAATTCGTGGTAATATACTTATGGTTTTTTATTTTTTCTAAAAAGGCGCCATTTTGTTGGTTAATACTCACGCATTTTGCCAGATTTTTTTGCAAAACCAAATATTGATTTTTCTTGTCTATTAGCTTGAGGATATGGTGTTATGATATACCAGAACAAAAACGGATCAATTCGTGGTTATATACTTATGATTTTGTATTTTTTCAAAAACGCGCCATTTTGTGGGTTAACATTCACGCATTTTGCCAGATTTTTTTTTGCAGAACAAAAAATTGATTTTCCTTGTCTATTATCTTGAGGATATTGTATTATGATATATCAGAACAACAATGGGTCAATTCGTGGTTATATACATATGATTTTGTATTTTTTTCTACAACGCGTCATTTTGTGGGTTAACACTTACGCATTTTGCAAGATTTTTTTGCAAACCAAAAATTGATTTTTCTAGTCTATTAGCTTGAGGATATGGTATTATGATATACCAGAACGAAAACGGGTCAATTCGTGGTTATATACATATGATTTTGTATTTTTTCTAAAACGCGTCATTTTGTGGGTTAACACTCACGCATTTTGCCAGATTTTTTCGCATAACCAAAAATTGACTTTTCTTGTCTATTATGGTTATATACTTATGATTTTTTCGCATTTTGTCAATTCATGGTTATATACTTATGATTTTGTATTTTTTCAAAAACGCACCATTTTGTGGGTTAACAACACTCACGCATTTTGCAAGATTTTTTTTTTTTGCAGAACCAAAAATTGATTTTTCTTGTCTATTAGCTTGAGGATATTGTATTATGATATACCAATACAAAAACGGGTCAATTCGTGGTTATATACTTATGATTTTGTATTTTTTCAAAAACGCGCCATTTTGTGGGTTAACAATCACGCATTTTGCCAGTTTTTTTTTGCAGAACAAAAAATTGATTTTTCTTGTCTATTATCTTGAGGATATTGTATTATGATATATCAGAAAAAAAATGGGTCAATTCGTGGTTATATACATATGATTTTGTATTTTTTCTACAACGCGTCATTTTATGGGTTAACTAACGCATTTTGCCAGATTTTTTTGCAGAAGCAAAAATTGATTTTTCTTATCTATTAGCTTAAGCATATGGTATTATGATATACCAGAACGAAAACGGGTCCATTTTTTGTTATATACATATGATTTTTTATTTTTTTCTAAAAACCGTCATTTTGTGGGATAATACTCACGCATTTTGCCTGATTTTTTTGCAAAACCGGTAATTGGTTTTTCTTGTCTATTAGCTTGAGGATATTGTATTATGATATACCAATACGAAAACGGGTCAATTCGTGGTTATATACTTATGATTTTGTATTTTTTCAAAAACGCGCCATTTTGTGGGTTAACATTCACGCATTTTGCCAGATTTTTTTTTGCAGAACAAAAAATTGATTTTTCTTGTCTATTATCGTGAGGATATTGTATTATGATATATCAGAACAAAAATGGGTCAATTCGTGGTTATATACATATGATTTTGTATTTTTTTCTACAACGCGTCATTTTATGGGTTAACTAACGCATTTTGCCAGATTTTTTTGCAGAACCAAAAATTGATTTTTCTTGTCTATTAGCTTAAGCATATGGTATTATGATATACCAGAACGAAAACGGGTCCATTTTTGGTTATATACATATGATTTTTTAATTTTTTCTAAAAAACGTCATTTTGTGGATTAACACTCACGCATTTTGCCAGATTTTTTTGCAGAACCAGTAATTGGTTTTTCTTGTCTATTAGCTTGAGGATATGGTATTATGATATACCAGAACAAAAACGGGTCAATTCGTGGTTATATACTTATGATTTTGTATTTTTTTCAAAAACGCGCCTTTTTGTGGGTTAACACACTGATGCATTTTGCCAGATATTTTTGCAGAACCAAAAATTGATTTTTCTTGTCTATTAGCTTGAGCATATGGTATTATGATATACCAGAACAAAAACGGGTCAATTCGTGGTTATATAATTATGGTTTTTTATTTTTTCTAAAAACGCGTCATTTTGTGGGTTATCACTCACGCATTTTGCCAGATTTTTTCGCAAAACAAAAAATTGATTTTTCTTGTCTATTAGCTTGAGGATATGGTATTATGATATACCAGAACAAAAACGGGTCAATTCGTGGTAATATACTTATGGTTTTTTATTTTTTCTAAAAAGGCGCCATTTTGTTGGTTAATACTCACGCATTTTGCCAGATTTTTTTGCAAAACCAAATATTGATTTTTCTTGTCTATTAGCTTGAGGATATGGTGTTATGATATACCAGAACAAAAACGGATCAATTCGTGGTTATATACTTATGATTTTGTATTTTTTCAAAAACGCGCCATTTTGTGGGTTAACAATCACGCATTTTGCCAGATTTTTTTTTGCAGAACCAAAAATTGATTTTTCTTGTCTATTAGCTTGAGGATATTGTATTATGATATAGAAGAATACAAACGGGTCAATTCGTGGTTATATACATATGATTTTGTATTTTTTCTAAAACGCGTCATTTTGTGGGTTAACACTTACGCATTTTGCAAGATTTTTTTGCAAACCAAAAATTGATTTTTCTAGTCTATTAGCTTGAGGATATGGTATTATGATATACCAGAACGAAAACGGGTCAATTCGTGGTTATATACATATGATTTTGTATTTTTTCTAAAACGCGTCATTTTGTGGGTTAACACTCACGCATTTTGCCAGATTTTTTCGCATAACCAAAAATTGACTTTTCTTGTCTATTATGGTTATATACTTATGATTTTTTCGCATTTTGTCAATTCATGGTTATATACTTATGATTTTGTATTTTTTCAAAAACGCACCATTTTGTGGGTTAACAACACTCACGCATTTTGCAAGATTTTTTTTTTTTTGCAGAACCAAAAATTGATTTTTCTTGTCTATTAGCTTGAGGATATTGTATTATGATATACCAATACGAAAACGGGTCAATTCGTGGTTATATACTTATGATTTTGTATTTTTTCAAAAACGCGCCATTTTGTGGGTTAACATTCACGCATTTTGCCAGTTTTTTTTTGCAGAACAAAAAATTGATTTTTCTTGTCTATTATCTTGAGGATATTGTATTATGATATATCAGAACAAAAATGGGTCAATTCGTGGTTATATACATATGATTTTGTATTTTTTCTACAACGCGTCATTTTATGGGTTAACTAACGCATTTTGCCAGATTTTTTTGCAGAAGCAAAAATTGATTTTTCTTATCTATTAGCTTAAGCATATGGTATTATGATATACCAGAACGAAAACGGGTCCATTTTTGGTTATATACATATGATTTTTTATTTTTTTCTAAAAAACGTCATTTTGTGGGTTAATACTCACGCATTTTGCCTGATTTTTTTGCAGAACCAGTAATTGGTTTTTCTTGTCTATTAGCTTGAGGATATGGTATTATGATATACCAGAACAAAAACAGGTCAATTCGTGGTTATATACTTATGATTTTGTATTTTTTCAAAAACGCGTCATTTTGTGGGTTAACACTCACGCATTTTGCCAGATTTTATTTTGCAGAACCAAAAATTGATTTTTCTTGTTTATTATCTTGAGGATATTGTATTATGATATATCAGAACAGAAATGGGTCAATTCGTGGTTATATACATATGATTTTGTATTTTTTCTATAACGAGTCATTTTGTGGGTTAACACTCACGCATTTTGCCAGATTTTTTTGAAGAACCAAAAATTCATTTTTCTTGTCTATTAGCTTAAGCATATGGTATTATGATATACCAGAACGAAAACGCGTCCATTCGTGGTTATATACATATGATTTTTTATTTTTTTGTAAAACTCGTCATTTTGTGGGTTAACACTCACGCATTTTGCCTGATTTTTTCGCAGAACCAATAATTGATTTTTCTTGTCTATTAGATTGAGGATAGAGTATTATGATATACCAGAATGAAAACGGGTCAATTCGTGGTAATATACTTATGATTTTGTATTTTTTCAAAAACACGTCATTTTGTGGGTGTTACTCACGCATTTTGCCAGATTTTTTTACAGAACCAAAAATTGATTTTTCTTGTCTATTAGCTTGATTATATAGTATTATGATATATCAGAACAAAAACGGGTCAATTCGTGGTTATATACTTATGATTTTGTATTTTTTTCAAAAACGCGCCATTTTGTAGGTTAACACTCACACATTTTGTAAGATTTTTTTGCAGAACCAAAACTTGATTTTTCTTGTCTATTAGCTTGAGAATATGGTGTTATGATATACCAGAAAGAAAGCGGGTCAATTCGTGGTTATATACATATGATTATGTATTTTTTCTAAAACGCGCCATTTTGTGGGTTAACACTCATGCATTTTGCCAGATTTTTTTGCAGAACCAAAAATTTATTTTTCTTGTCGATTAGCTTGAGGATACAGTATTATGATATACCAGAACAAAAACGGGTCAATTCGTGGTTATATAATTATGATTTTGTATTTTTTCAAAAACGCACCATTTTGTGGGTTAACACTCACGCATTTTGCCAGATTTTTTTGCAGAACCAAAAATTGATTTTTCTTGTCTATTAGCTTGAGTATTGGTATTATGATATACCAGATAAAAAACGGGTCAATTCGTGGTTATATACTTATGATTTTGTATTTTTTCAAAAACGCGCCATTTTGTGGGTTAACTAACACTCACGCATTTTGCAAGTTTTTTTTGCAGAACCAAAAATTGTTTTTTCTTGTCTATTAGCTTAAGGATATGGTATTATGATATACCAGAACGAACTCGGGTCAATTCGTGGTTATATACATATGATTTTGTATTTTTTCTAAAACGCGTCATTTTGTGGGTTTAACACTAATGAATTTTGTCAGATTTTTTTGCAGAACCAAAAATTGATTTTTCTTGTCTATTAGCTTGAGGATATGGTATTATGATATACCAGTACAGAAACGGGTCAATTCGTGGTTATATACTTATGATTTTTTATTTTTTCAAAAACACACCATTTTGTGGGTTAACAACACTCACGCATTTTGCAAGATTTTTTTGAAGAACCAAAAATTGATTTTTCTTGTCTATTAGCTTGAGGATACAGTATTATTATATACCAGAACAAAAACGGGTCAACTCGTGGTTATATACTTATGGTTTTTTATTTTTTCAAAAACGCGCCATTTTCTGGGTTAACACTCACGCATTTTGCCAGATTTTTTTGCAGAACCAAATTGATTTTTCTTGTCTATTAGCTTGAGGATATGGTAGTATGATATACCAGATAAAAAACGGGTCAATTCGTGGTTATATACTTATGATTTTGTATTTTTTTAAAAACGCGCCATTTTGTGGGTTAACACTCACGCATTTTGCAAGTTTTTTTTTGCAGAACCAAAAATTGATTTTTCTTGTCTATTAGCTTAAGGATATGGTATTATGATATACCAGAACGAAAACGGGTCAATTCGTGGTTATATACATATGATTTTGTATTTTTTCTAAAACGCGTCATTTTGTGGGTTAACACACTGATGCATTTTGCCAGATATTTTTGCAGAACCAAAAATTGATTTTTCTTGTCTATTAGCTTGAGCATATGGTATTATGATATACCAGAACAAAAACGGGTCAATTCGTGGTTATATACTTATGGTTTTTTATTTTTTCTAAAAACACGTCATTTTGTGGGTTATCACTCACGCATTTTGCCAGATTTTTTCGCAAAACAAAAAATTGATTTTTCTTGTCTATTAGCTTGAGGATATGGTATTATGATATACCAGAACAAAAACGGGTCAATTCGTGGTAATATACTTATGGTTTTTTATTTTTTCTAAAAAGGCGCCATTTTGTTGGTTAATACTCACGCATTTTGCCAGATTTTTTTGCAAAACCAAATATTGATTTTTCTTGTCTATTAGCTTGAGGATATGGTGTTATGATATACCAAAACGAAAACGGGTCAATTCGTGGTTATATACATATGATTTTGTATTTTTTCTAAAACGCGCCATTTTCTGGGTTAACACTCACGCATTTTGCCAGATTTTTTTGCAGAACCAAAAATTGATTTTTCTTGTCTATTAGCTTGAGGACATGGTATTATGATATACCAGATCAAAAACGGGTCAATTCGTGGTTATATACTTATGATTTTGTATTTTTTCAAAAACGCGCCATTTTGTGGGTTAACACTCACGCATCTTGCAAGTTTTTTTTTGCAGAACCAAAAATTGATTTTTCTTGTCTATTAGCTTAAGGATATGGTATTATGATATACCAGAACGAAAACGGGTCAATTCGTGGTTATATACATATGATTTTGTATTTTTTCTAAAACGCGTCATTTTGTGGGTTAACACAGTCATGCATTTTGCCAGATATTTTTGCAGAACCAAAAATTGATTTTTCTTGTCTATTAGCTTGAGCATATGGTAGTATGATATACCAGAACAAAAACGGGTCAATTCGTGGTTATATACTTATGGTTTTTTATTTTTTCTAAAAACGCGCCATTTTGTGGGTTAACACTCACGCATTTTGCCAGATTTTTTCGCAAAACAAAAAATTGATTTTTCTTGTTTATTAGCTTGAGGATATGGTATTATGATATACCAGAAAAAACGGGTTAATTCGTGGTTATATACTTATGGTTTTTTATTTTTTCTAAAAAGGCGCCATTTTGTGGGTTAACACTCACGCATTTTGCCAGATTTTTTTGCAAAACCAAAAATTTATTTTTCTTGTATATTAGCTTGAGGATACGGTATTATAATATACCAGAACAAAAACGGGTCAATTCGTGGTTATATACTTATGATTTTGTATTTTTTTTCAAAAACGCGCCATTTTGTTGGTTAACACTCACGCATTTTGCAAGATTTTTTTATAGAACCAAAACTTGATTTTTCTTGTCTATTAGCTTGAGGATATGGTGTTATGATATACCAGAACGAAAACGGGTCAATTCGTGGTTATATACATATGATTTTGTATTTTTTCTAAAACGCGCCATTTTGTGGGTTAACACTCACGCATTTTGCCAGATATTTTTGCAGAACCAAAAATTGATTTTTCTTGTCTATTAGCTTGAGGATATTGTATTATGATATACCAATACGAAAACGGGTCAATTCGTGGTTATATACTTATGATTTTGTATTTTTTCAAAAACGCGCCATTTTGTGGGTTAACATTAACGCATTTTGCCAGATTTTTTTTTGCAGAACAAAAAATTGATTTTTCTTGTCTATTATCTTGAGGATATTGTATTATGATATATCAGAACAAAAATGGGTCAATTCGTGGTTATATACATATGATTTTGTATTTTTTCTACAACGCGTCATTTTATGGGTTAACTAACGCATTTTGATAGATTTTTTTGCAGAACCAAAAATTGATTTTTCTTGCCTATTAGCTTAAGCATATGGTATTATGATATACCAGAACGAAAACGGGTCCATTTTTGGTTATATACATATGATTTTTTATTTTTTTCTCGTCATTTTGTGGGTTAATACTCACGCATTTTGCCTGATTTTTTTGCAGAACCAGTAATTGGTTTTTCTTGTCTATTAGCTTGAGGATATGGTATTATGATATACCAGAACAAAAACGGGTCAATTCGTGGTTATATACTTATGATTTTGTATTTTTTCAAAAACGCGCCATTTTGTGGGTTAACACACTGATGCATTTTGCCAGATATTTTTGCAGAACCAAAAATTGATTTTTCTTGTCTATTAGCTTGAGCATATGGTATTATGATATACCAGAACAAAAACGGGTCAATTCGTGGTTATATACTTATGGTTTTTTATTTTTACTAAAAACGCGCCATTTTGTGGGTTATCACTCACGCATTTTGCCAGATTTTTTCGCAAAACAAAAAATTGATTTTTCTTGTCTATTAGCTTGAGGATATGGTATTATGATATACCAGAATAAAAACGGGTCAATTCGTGGTAATATACTTATGGTTTTTTATTTTTTCTAAAAAGGCGCCATTTTGTTGGTTAATACTCACGCATTTTGCCAGATTTTTTTGCAAAACCAAATATTGATTTTTCTTGTCTATTAGCTTGAGGATATGGTGTTATGATATACCAGAACGAAAACGGGTCACTTCGTGATTATATACATATGATTTTGTATTTTTTCTAAAACGCGCCATTTTCTGGGTTAACACTCACGCATTTTGCCAGATTTTTTTGCAGAACCAAAAATTGATTTTTCTTGTCTATTAGCTTGAGGACATGGTATTATGATATACCAGATCAAAAACGGGTCAATTCGTGGTTATATATTTATGATTTTGTATTTTTTCAAAAACGCGCCATTTTGTGGGTTAACACTCACGCATTTTGCAAGTTTTTTTTTGCTGAACCAAAAATTGATTTTTCTTGTCTATTAGCTTAAGGATATGGTATTATGATATACCAGAACGAAAACGGGTCAATTCGTGGTTATATACATATGATTTTGTATTTTTTCTAAAACGCGTCATTTTGTGGGTTAACACACTCATGCATTTTGCCAGATATTTTTGCAGAACCAAAAATTGATTTTTCTTGTCTATTAGCTTGAGCATATGGTAGTATGATATACCAGAACAAAAACGGGTCAATTCGTGGTTATATACTTATGGTTTTTTATTTTTTCTAAAAACGCGCCATTTTATGGGTTAACACTCACGCATTTTGCCAGATTTTTTCGCAAAACAAAAAATTGATTTTTCTTGTTTATTAGCTTGAGGATATGGTATTATGATATACCAGAAAAAACGGGTTAATTCGTGGTTATATACTTATGGTTTTTTATTTTTTCTAAAAAGGCGCCATTTTGTGGGTTAACACTCACGCATTTTGCCAGATTTTTTTGCAAAACCAAAAATTTATTTTTCTTGTATATTAGCTTGAGGATACGGTATTATAATATACCAGAACAAAAACGGGTCAATTCGTGGTTATATACTTATGATTTTGTATTTTTTTTCAAAAACGCGCCATTTTGTTGGTTAACACTCACGCATTTTGCAAGATTTTTTTATAGAACCAAAACTTGATTTTTCTTGTCTATTAGCTTGAGGATATGGTGTTATGATATACCAGAACGAAAACGGGTCAATTCGTGGTTATATACATATGATTTTGTATTTTTTCTAAAACGCGTCATTTTGTGGGTTAACACTCACGCATTTTGCCAGATATTTTTGCAGAACCAAAAATTGATTTTTCTTGTCTATTAGCTTGAGGATATTGTATTATGATATACCAATACGAAAACGGGTCAATTCGTGGTTATATACTTATGATTTTGTATTTTTTCAAAAACGCGCCATTTTGTGGGTTAACATTAACGCATTTTGCCAGATTTTTTTTTGCAGAACAAAAAATTGATTTTTCTTGTCTATTATCTTGAGGATATTGTATTATGATATATCAGAATAAAAATGGGTCAATTCGTGGTTATATACATATGATTTTGTATTTTTTCTACAACGCGTCATTTTATGGGTTAACTAACGCATTTTGCTAGATTTTTTTGCAGAACCAAAAATTGATTTTTCTTGCCTATTAGCTTAAGCATATGGTATTATGATATACCAGAACGAAAACGGGTCCATTTTTGGTTATATACATATGATTTTTTATTTTTTTCTCGTCATTTTGTGGGTTAATACTCACGCATTTTGCCTGATTTTTTTGCAGAACCAGTAATTGGTTTTTCTTGTCTATTAGCTTGAGGATATGGTATTATGATATACCAGAACAAAAACGGGTCAATTCGTGGTTATATACTTATGATTTTGTATTTTTTCAAAAACGCGCCATTTTGTGGGTTAACACACTGATGCATTTTGCCAGATATTTTTGCAGAACCAAAAATTGATTTTTCTTGTCTATTAGCTTGAGCATATGGTATTATGATATACCAGAACAAAAACGGGTCAATTCGTGGTTATATACTTATGGTTTTTTATTTTTACTAAAAACGCGCCATTTTGTGGGTTATCACTCACGCATTTTGCCAGATTTTTTCGCAAAACAAAAAATTGATTTTTCTTGTCTATTAGCTTGAGGATATGGTATTATGATATACCAGAATAAAAACGGGTCAATTCGTGGTAATATACTTATGGTTTTTTATTTTTTCTAAAAAGGCGCCATTTTGTTGGTTAATACTCACGCATTTTGCCAGATTTTTTTGCAAAACCAAATATTGATTTTTCTTGTCTATTAGCTTGAGGATATGGTGTTATGATATACCAGAACGAAAACGGGTCAATTCGTGGTTATATACATATGATTTTGTATTTTTTCTAAAACGCGCCATTTTCTGGGTTAACACTCACGCATTTTGCCAGATTTTTTTGCAGAACCAAAAATTGATTTTTCTTGTCTATTAGCTTGAGGACATGGTATTATGATATACCAGATCAAAAACGGGTCAATTCGTGGTTATATACTTATGATTTTGTATTTTTTCAAAAACGCGCCATTTTGTGGGTTAACACTCACGCATCTTGCAAGTTTTTTTTTGCAGAACCAAAAATTGATTTTTCTTGTCTATTAGCTTAAGGATATGGTATTATGATATACCAGAACGAAAACGGGTCAATTCGTGGTTATATACATATGATTTTGTATTTTTTCTAAAACGCGTCATTTTGTGGGTTAACACAGTCATGCATTTTGCCAGATATTTTTGCAGAACCAAAAATTGATTTTTCTTGTCTATTAGCTTGAGCATATGGTAGTATGATATACCAGAACAAAAACGGGTCAATTCGTGGTTATATACTTATGGTTTTTTATTTTTTCTAAAAACGCGCCATTTTGTGGGTTAACACTCACGCATTTTGCCAGATTTTTTCGCAAAACAAAAAATTGATTTTTCTTGTTTATTAGCTTGAGGATATGGTATTATGATATACCAGAAAAAACGGGTTAATTCGTGGTTATATACTTATGGTTTTTTATTTTTTCTAAAAAGGCGCCATTTTGTGGGTTAACACTCACGCATTTTGCCAGATTTTTTTGCAAAACCAAAAATTTATTTTTCTTGTATATTAGCTTGAGGATACGGTATTATAATATACCAGAACAAAAACGGGTCAATTCGTGGTTATATACTTATGATTTTGTATTTTTTTCAAAAACGCGCCATTTTGTTGGTTAACACTCACGCATTTTGCAAGATTTTTTTATAGAACCAAAACTTGATTTTTCTTGTCTATTAGCTTGAGGATATGGTGTTATGATATACCAGAACGAAAACGGGTCAATTCGTGGTTATATACATATGATTTTGTATTTTTTCTAAAACGCGCCATTTTGTGGGTTATCACTCACGCATTTTGCCAGATATTTTTGCAGAACCAAAAATTGATTTTTCTTGTCTATTAGCTTGAGGATATTGTATTATGATATACCAATACGAAAACGGGTCAATTCGTGGTTATATACTTATGATTTTGTATTTTTTCAAAAACGCGCCATTTTGTGGGTTAACATTAACGCATTTTGCCAGATTTTTTTTTGCAGAACAAAAAATTGATTTTTCTTGTCTATTATCTTGAGGATATTGTATTATGATATATCAGAACAAAAATGGGTCAATTCGTGGTTATATACATATGATTTTGTATTTTTTCTACAACGCGTCATTTTATGGGTTAACTAACGCATTTTGCTAGATTTTTTTGCAGAACCAAAAATTGATTTTTCTTGCCTATTAGCTTAAGCATATGGTATTATGATATACCAGAACGAAAATGGGTCCATTTTTGGTTATATACATATGATTTTTTATTTTTTTCTCGTCATTTTGTGGGTTAATACTCACGCATTTTGCCTGATTTTTTTGCAGAACCAGTAATTGGTTTTTCTTGTCTATTAGCTTGAGGATATGGTATTATGATATACCAGAACAAAAACGGGTCAATTCGTGGTTATATACTTATGATTTTGAATTTTTTAAAAACGCGCCATTTTGTGGGTTAACACTCACGCATTTTGCCAGATTTTTTTTTGCAGAACCAAAAATTGATTTTTCTTGTCTATTATGTTGAGGATATTGTATTATGATATATCAGAACAAAAATGGGTCAATTCGTGGTTATATACATATGATTTTGTATTTTTTCTAAAACGAGTCATTTTGTAGGTTAACATTCACGCATTTTGCCAGATTTTTTTGCAGAACCAAAAATTCATTTTTCTTGTCTATTAGCTTAAACATATGGTATTATGATATACCAGAATGAAAACGGGTCCATTCGTGGTTATATACATATGATTTTTTATTTTTTTGTAAAACTCGTCATTTTGTGGGTTAAACTCACGCATTTTGCTTGATTTTTTTGCAGAACCAATAATTGATTTTTCTTGTCTATTAGATTGATGATACATTATTATGATATACCAGAACGAAAACGGGTCAATTCGTGGTAATATACTTATGATTTTGTATTTTTTCAAAAACGCGCCATTTTGTGGGTGTTACTCATGCAATTTGCCAGATTTTTTTACAGAACCAAAAATTGATTTTTCTTGTCTATTAGCTTGAGTATTTGTATTATGATATACCAGAACAAAAACGGGTCAATTTGTGGTTATATAATTATGATTTTGTATTTTTTCAAAAACGCACCATTTTGTGGGTTAACACTCACGCATTTTGCCAGATTTTTTTGCAGAACCAAAAATTGATTTTTCTTGTCTATTAGCTTTAGTATTGGTATTATGATATACCAGATAAAAAACGGGTCAATTCGTGGTTATATACTTATGATTTTGTATTTTTTCAAAAACGCGCCATTTTGTGGGTTAACTAACACTCACGCATTTTGCAAGTTTTTTTGCAGAACCAAAAATTATTTTTTCTTGTCTATTAGCTTAAGGATATGGTATTATGATAAACCAGAACGAACACGGGTCAATTCGTGGTTATATACATATGATTTTGTATTTTTTCTAAAACGCGTCATTTTGTGGGTTTAACACTCATGAATTTTGTCAGATTTTTTTGCAGAACCAAAAATTGATTTTTCTTGTCTATTAGCTTGAGGATATGGTATTATGATATACCAGTACAGAAACAGGTCAATTCGTGGTTATATACTTATGATTTTGTATTTTTTCAAAAACGCACCATTTTGTGGGTTAACAACACTCACGCATTTTGCAAGATTTTTTTAAAGAACCAAAAATTGATTTTTCTTGTCTATTAGCTTGAGGATACGGTATTATGATATACCAGAACAAAAACGGGTCAACTCGTGGTTATATACTTATGGTTTTTTATTTTTTCAAAAACGCGCCATTTTCTGGGTTAACACTCACGCATTTTGCCAGATTTTTTTGCAGAACCAAAAATTGATTTTTCTTGTCTATTAGCTTGAGGATATGGTAGTATGATATACCAGATCAAAAACGGGTCAATTCGTGGTTATATACTTATGATTTTGTATTTTTTCAAAAACGCGCCATTTTGAGGGTTAACACTCACGCATTTTTCAAGTTTTTTTTTGCAGAACCAAAAATTGATTTTTCTTGTCTATTAGCTTAAGGATATGGTATTATGATATACCAGAACGAAAACGGGTCAATTCGTGGTTATATACATATGATTTTGTATTTTTTCTAAAACGCGTCATTTTGTGGGTTAACACACTGATGCATTTTGCCAGATATTTTTGCAGAACCAAAAATTGATTTTTCTTGTATATTAGCTTGAGCATATGGTATTATGATATACCATAACAAAAACGGGTCAATTCGTGGTTATATACTTATGGTTTTTTATTTTTTCTAAAAACGCGCCATTTTGTGGGTTATCACTCACGCATTTTGCCAGATTTTTTCGCAAAACAAAAAATTGATTTTTCTTGTCTATTAGCTTGAGGATATGGTATTATGATATACCAGAACAAAAACGGGTCAATTCGTGGTAATATACTTTTGGTTTTTTATTTTTTCTAAAAAGGCGCCATTTTGTGGGTTAATACTCACGCATTTTGCCAGATTTTTTTGCAAAACCAAATATTGATTTTTCTTGTCTATTTGCTTGAGGATATGGTGTTATGATATACCAGAACGAAAACGGGTCAATTCGTGGTTATATACATATGATTTTGTATTTTTTCTAAAACGCGCCATTTTCTAGGTTAACACTCACGCATTTTGCCAGATTTTTTTGCAGAACCAAAAATTGATTTTTCTTGTCTATTAGCTTGAGGACATGGTATTATGATATACCAGATCAAAAACGGGTCAATTCGTGGTTATATACTTATTATTTTGTATTTTTTCAAAAACGCGCCATTTTGTGGGTTAACACTCACGCATTTTGCAAGTTTTTTTTTGCAAAACCAAAAATTGATTTTTCTTGTCTATTAGATTAAGGATATGGTATTATGATATACCAGAACGAAAACAGGTCAATTCGTGGTTATATACATATGATTTTGTATTTTTTCTAAAACGCGTCATTTTGTGGGTTAACACACTCATGCATTTTGCCAGATATTTTTGCAGAACCAAAAATTGATTTTTCTTGTCTATTAGCTTGAGCATATGGTAGTATGATATACCAGAACAAAAACGGGTCAATTCGTGGTTATATACTTATGGTTTTTTATTTTTTCTAAAAACACGCCATTTTGTGGGTTAACCACTCACACGTTTTGCCAGATTTTTTCGCAAAACAAAAAATTGATTTTTCTTGTCTATTAGCTTGAGGATATGGTATTATGATATACCAGAAAAAACGGGTCAATTCGTAGTTATATACTTATGGTTTTTTATTTTTTCTAAAAAGGCGCCATTTTGTGGGTTAACACTCACGCATTTTGCCAGATTTTTTTGCAAAACCAAAAATTTATTTTTCTTGTATATTAGCTTGAGGATACGGTATTATAATATACCAGAACAAAAACGGGTCAATTCGTGGTTATATACTTATAATTTTGTATTTTTTTCAAAAACGCGCCATTTTGTGGGTTAACACTCACGCATTTTGCAAGATTTTTTTGTAGAACCAAAACTTGATTTTTCTTGTCTATTAGCTTGAGGATATGGTGTTATGATATACCAGAACGAAAACAGGTCAATTCGTGGTTATATACATATGATTTTGTATTTTTTCTAAAACGCGCCATTTTGTGGGTTAACACTCACGCATTTTGCCAGATTTTTTTGCAGAACCAAAAATTGATTTTTCTTGTCTATTAGCTTGAGGATACGGTATTATGATATACCAGAAAAAAAACGGGTCAATTCGTGGTTATATACTTATGATTTTGTATTTTTTCAAAAACGCGCCATTTTGTGGGTTAACACTCACGCATTTTGCAAGTTTTTTTTGCAGAACCAAAAATTGATTTTTCTTGTCTATTAGCTTGAGGATATGGTATTATGATATACCAGAATGAAAACGGGTCAATTCGTGGTTATATATATATGATTTTGTATTTTTTCTAAAACGCGTCATTTTGTGGGTTAACACTCATGCATTTTGTCAGATTTTTTTGCAGGACCAAAAATTGATTTTTCTTGTCTATTAGCTTGAGGATATGGTATTATGATATACTAGAACAAAAACGGGTCAATTCGTGGTTATATACTTATGATTTTGTATTTTTTTCAAAAACGCACCATTTTGTAGGTTAACAACACTCACGCATTTTGCAAGATTTTTTTTTTTGCAAAATCAAAAATTGATTTTTCTTGTCTATTAGCTTGAGGATATTGTATTATGATATACCAATACGAAAACGGGTCAGTTCGTGGTTATATACTAATGATTTTGTATTTTTACAAAAACGCGCCATTTTGAGGGTTAACACTCACGCATTTTGCAAGATTTTTTTGTAGAACCAAAAATTGATTTTTCTTGTCTATTAGCTTGAGGATATTGTATTATGATATACCAATACGAAAACGGGTCAATTCGTGGTTATATACTTATGATTTTGTATTTTTTCAAAAACGCGCCATTTTATGGGTTAACTAACGCATTTTGCCAGATTTTTTTGCAGAACAAAAAATTGATTTTTCTTATCTATTATCTTAAGCATATGGTATTATGATATACCAGAACGAAAACGGGTCCATTTTTGGTTATATACATATGATTTTTTTTTTTCTAAAAAACGTCATTTTGTGGGTTAACACTCAGCATTTTGCCTGATTTTTTTGCAGAACCAGTAATTGGTTTTTCTTGTCTATTAGCTTGAGGATATGGTATTATGATATACCAGAACAAAAACGGGTCAATTCGTGGTTATATACTTATGATTTTGTATTTTTTTCAAAAACGCGCCATTTTGTGGGTTAACACTCACGCATTTTGCCAGATTTTTTTTGGCCTAACCAAAAATTGATTTTTCTTGTCTATTATCTTGAGGATATTGTATTATGATATATCAGAACAAAAATGGGTCAATTCGTGGTTATATACATATGAGTTTGTATTTTTTCTAAAACGAGTCATTTTGTGGGTTAACACTCACGCATTTTGCCAGATTTTTTTGCAGAACCAAAAATTCATTTTTCTTGTCTATTAGCTTAAGCATATGGTATTATGATATACCAGAACGAAAACGGGTCCATTCGTGGTTATATACATATGATTTTTTATTTTTTTGTAAAACTCGTCATTTTGTGGGTTAACACTCACGCATTTTGCCAGATTTTTTTGCAGAACCAATAATTGATTTTTCTTGTCTATTAGATTGAGGATACAGTATTATGATATACCAGAGCGAAAACGGGTCAATTCGTGGTAATATACTTATGATTTTGTATTTTTTCAAAAATGCGCCATTTTGTGGGTGTTACTCACGCATTTTGCCAGATTTTTTTACAGAACCAAAAATTGATTTTTCTTGTCTATTAGCTTGAGTATTGGTATTATGATATACCTGATAAAAAACGGGTCAATTCGTGGTTATATACTTATGATTTTGTATTTTTTCAAAAACACACCATTTTGTAGGTTAACACTCACGCATTTTGTAAGATTTTTTTGCAGAACCAAAACTTGATTTTTCTTGTCTATTAGCTTGAGAATATGGTGTTATGATATTCCAGAAAGAAAATGGGTCAATTCGTGGTTATATACATATGCTTTTGTATTTTTTCTAAAACGCGCCATTTTGTGGACACTCATGCATTTTGCCAGATTTTTTTGCAGAACCAAAAATTTATTTTTCTTGTCGATTAGCTTGAGGATACGGTATTATGATATACCAGAAAAAAAACGGGTCAATTCGTGGTTATATACTTATGATTTTGTATTTTTTCAAAAACGCACCATTTTGTGGTGTAACACTCACGCATTTTGCCAGATTTTTTTGCAGAACCAAAAATTGATTTTTCTTGTCTATTAGCTTGAGTATTGGTATTATGATATACCAGATAAAAAACAGGTCAATTCGTGCTTATATACTTATGATTTTGTATTTTTTCAAAAACGCGCCATTTTGTGGGTTAACTAACACTCACGCATTTTGCAAGTTTTTTTTGCAGAACCAAAAATTGTTTTTTCTTGTCTATTAGCTTAAGGATATGGTATTATGATATACCAGAACGAACACGGGTCAATTCGTGGTTATATACATATGATTTTGTATTTTTTCTAAAACGCGTCATTTTGTGGGTTTAACACTCATGAATATTGTCAGATTTTTTTGCAGAACCAAAAATTTATTTTTCTTGTCTATTAGCTTGAGGATATGGTATTATGATATACCAGTACAGAAACGGGTCAATTTGTGGTTAAATACTTATGATTTTGTATTTTTTTCAAAAACGCGCCATTTTGTAGGTTAACACTCACGCATTTTGCAAGATTTTTTTGCAGAACCAAAACTTGATTTTTCTTGTCTATTAGCTTGAGGATATGGTGTTATGATATACCAGAACAAAAACGGGTCAATTCGTGGTTATATACATATGATTTTGTATTTTTTCTAAAACGCGCCATTTTGTGGGTTAACACTCACGCATTTTGCCAGATTTTTTTGCAGAACCAAAAATTGATTTTTCTTGTCTATTAGCTTGAGGATACGGTATTATGATATACCAGAAAAAAAACGGGTCAATTCGTGGTTATATACTTATGATTTTGTATTTTTTCAAAAACGCGCCATTTTGTGGGTTAACACTCACGCATTTTGCAAGTTTTTTTTGCAGAACCAAAAATTGATTTTTCTTGTCTATTAGCTTGAGGATATGGTATTATGATATACCAGAATGAAAACGGGTCAATTCGTGGTTATATATATATGATTTTGTATTTTTTCTAAAACGCGTCATTTTGTGGGTTAACACTCATGCATTTTGTCAGATTTTTTTGCAGAACCAAAAATTGATTTTTCTTGTCTATTAGCTTGAGGATATGGTATTATGATATACTAGAACAAAAACGGGTCAATTCGTGGTTATATACTTATGATTTTGTATTTTTTCAAAAACGCACCATTTTGTGGGTTAACAACAC
Source organism: Nemophila menziesii (assembly GCA_029959085.1). Lineage (NCBI taxonomy): Eukaryota > Viridiplantae > Streptophyta > Magnoliopsida > Boraginales > Hydrophyllaceae > Nemophila > Nemophila menziesii. Next base: position 7,322,390 of record JARWIR010000036.1, on the reverse strand, counting down.
TCACGCATTTTGCAAGATTTTTTTTTTTTGCAAAATCGAAAATTGATTTTTCTTGTCTATTAGCTTGAGGATATTGTATTATGATATACCAATACGAAAACGGGTCAGTTCGTGGTTATATACTAATGATTTTGTATTTTTACAAAAACGCGCCATTTTGAGGGTTAACACTCACGCATTTTGCAAGATTTTTTTGTAGAACCAAAACTTGATTTTTCTTGTCTATTAGTTTGACGATATGGTGTTATGATATACCAGAACGAAAACGGATCAATTCGTGGTTATATACATATGATTTTGTATTTTTTCTAAAACGCGCCATTTTGTGGGTTAACACTCACGCATTTTGCCAGATTTTTTTGCAGAACCAAAAATTATTTTTTCTTGTCTATTAGCTTGAGGATACGGTATTATGATATACCAGAAAAAAAAACGGGTCAATTCGTGGATATATACTTATGGTTTTGTATTTTTTCAAAAACGCGCCATTTTGTGGGTTAACAGTCACGCATTTTGCAAGTTTTTTTTGCAGAACCAAAAATTGATTTTTCTTGTCTATTAGCTTGAGGATATGGTATTATGATATACCAGAACAAAAACGGGTCAATTCGTGGTTATATACTTATGATTTTGTATTTTTTCATAAACGCACCATTTTGTGGGTTAACAACACTCACGCATTTTGCAAGATTTTTTTTTTGCAAAACCAAAAATTGATTTTTCTTGTCTATTAGCTTGAGGATATTGTATTATGATATACCGATACGAAAACGGGTCAATTCGTGGTTATATACTTATGATTTTGTATTTTTTCAAAAACGCGCCATTTTGTGGGTTAACACTCACGCATTTTGCCAGATATTTTTTTGCAGAACCAAAAATTGATTTTTCTTGTCTATTATCTTGAGGATATATTATTATGATATATCAGAACAAAAATGGGTCAATTCGTGGTTATATACATATGATTTTGTATTTTTTCTAAAACGCGTCATTTTATGGGTTAACAATAACGCATTTTGCCAGATTTTTTCGCAGAACCAAAAATTGATTTTTCTTTTCTATTAGCTTAAGAATATGGTATTATGATATACCAGAACAAAAACAGGTCATTTTTTGGTTATATACATATGATTTTTTATTTTTTTCTAAAAAGCGTCATTTTGTGGGTTAACACTCACGCATTTTGCCAGATTTTTTTGCAAAACCAAAAATTTATTTTTCTTGTCTATTAGCTTGAGGATACGGTATTATAATATACCAGAACAAAAACGGGTCAATTCGTGGTTATATACTTATGGTTTTTTATTTTTTCTAACAAGGCGCCATTTTGTGGGTGTCACACATTTTGCCAGATTTTTTTTGCAGAACCAAAAATTGATTTTTCTTGTCTATTAGCTTGAGGATATTGTATTATGATATACCAGAACAAAAACGGGTCAATTCGTGGTTATATACATATGATTTTGTATTTTTTTCTAAAACGCGTCATTTTGCGGGTTAACACTCACGCATTTTGCAAGATTTTTTTGCAGAACCAAAAATTGATTTTTCTAGTCTATTAGCTTGAGGATATGGTATTATGATATACCAGAATTAAAAAGGGTCAATTCGTGGTTATGTACTTATGATTTTGTATTTTTTCTAAAACGCGTCATTTTGTGGGTTAACACTCACGCATTTTGCCAGATTTTTTTGCAGAACCAAAAATTGATTTTTCTTGTCTATTAGCTTAAGCATATGGTATTATGATATACCAGAACGAAAACGGGTCCATTCGTGGTTATATACATATGATTTTTTATTTTTTTGTAAAACACATCATTTTGTGGGTTAACACTCACGCATTTTGCCTGATTTTTTTGCAGAACCAATAATTGTTTTTTCTTGTCTATTAGATTGAGGATACAGTATTATAATATACCAGAATGAAAACGGGTCAATTCATAGTACTATACTTATGATTTTGTATTTTTTCAAAAACGCGCCATTTTGTGGGTATTACTCACGCATTTTGCCAGATTTTTTTGCAGAACCAAAAATTGATTTTTTCTTGTCTATTAGCTTGATTATATGGTATTATGATATACCAGAACAAAAACGGGTCAATTCGTGGTTATATACTTATGATTTTGTATTTTTTCAAAAACGCGCCATTTTGTGGGTTAACACTCACGCATTTTGTAAGATTTTTTTGCAGAACCAAAACTTGATTTTTCTTGTCTATTAGCTTGAGGATATGGTGTTATTTTATACCAGAACGAAAACGGGTCAATTCGTGGTTATATACATATGATTTTGTATTTTTTCTAAAACGCGCCATTTTGTGGGTTAACACTCATGCATTTTGCCAGATTTTTTTGCAGAACCAAAAATTGATTTTTCTTGTCTATTAGCTTGAGGATACGGTATTATGATATACCAGAACAAAAACGGGTCAATTCGTGGTTATATAATTATGATTTTGTATATTTTCAAAAACGCACCATTTTGTGGGTTAACACTCACGCATTTTGCTAGATTTTTTTTGCAGAACCAAAAATTGATTTTTCTTGTCTATTATCTTGAGGATATATTATTATGATATATCAGAACAAAAATGGGTCAATTCGTGGTTATATACATATGATTTTGTATTTTTTCTAAAACGCGTCATTTTATGGGTTAACACTAACGCATTTTGCCAGATTTTTTTGCAGAACCAAAAATTGATTTTTATTGTCTATTAGCTTAAGAATATGGTATTATGATATACCAGAATCAAAACGGGTCCATTTTTGGTTATATACATATGATTTTTTATTTTTTTCTAAAAAGCGTCATTTTGTGGGTTAACACTCACGCATTTTGCCTGATTTTTTTTGCAGAACCAGTAATCGATGTTTCTTGTCTATTAGCTTGAGGATATGGTATTATGATATATCAGAACAAAAACGGGTCAATTCGTGGTTATATACTTATGGTTTTTTATTTTTTGAAACAAGGCGCCATTTTGTGGGTGTCACACATTTTGCCAGATTTTTTTTGCAGAATCAAAAATTGATTTTTCTTGTCTATTAGCTTGAGGATATTGTATTATGATATACCAGTACGAAAACAGGTCAATTCGTGGTTATATACTTATGATTTTGTATTTTTTCAAAAACGCGCCATTTTGTGGGTTAACACTCACGCATTTTGCCAGATTTTTTTTTGCAGAACCACAAATTGATTTTTCTTGTCTATTATCTTGAGATATTGTATTATGATATATCAGAACAAAAATGGGTCAATTTGTGGTTATATACATATGATTTTGTATTTTTTCTAAAACGAGTAATTTTGTGGGTTAACACTCACGCATTTTGCCAGATTTTTTTGCAGAACCAAAAATTGATTTTTCTTGTCTATTAGCTTAAGCATATGGTATTATGATATACCAGAACGAAAACGGGTCCATTCGTGGTTATATACATATGATTTTTTATTTTTTTGAAAAACGCATCATTTTGTGGGTTAACACTCACGCATTTTGCCTGATTTTTTTGCAGAACCAATAATTGTTTTTTCTTGTCTATTAGATTGAGGATACAGTATTATGATATACTAGAACGAAAACGGGTCACTTCGTGGTAATATACTTATGATTTTGTATTTTTTCAAAAACGCGCCATTTTGTGGGTGTTACTCACGCATTTTGCCAGATTTTTTTGCAAAACAAAAAATTGATTTTTCTTATCTATTAGCTTGAGGATATGGTATTATGATATACCAGAACGAAAACGGGTCAATTCGTGGTTATATACTTATGATTTTGTATTTTTTCAAAAACGCACCATTTTGTGGGTTAACACTCACGCATTTTGCCAGATTTTTTTGTAGAACCAAAAATTGATTTTTCTTGTCTATTAGCTTGAGTATTGGTATTATGATATACCAGATAAAAAACGGGTCAATTCGTGGTTATATACTTATAATTTTGTATTTTTTCTAAAACGCGTCATTTTGTGGGTTAACACTCACGCATTTTGCCAGATTTTTTTGCAGAACCAAAAATTGACTTTTCTTGTCTATTTGCTCAAGGGTATGGTATTATGTTATACCAGAATGAAAACGGGTCAATTCGTGGTTATATACGTATGATTTTGTATTTTTTCAAAAACGCGCCATTTTGTGGGTTAACACTCACGCATTTTGCCAGATTTTTTTTTGCAGAACCAAAAATTGATTTTTCTTATCTATTATCTTGAGGATATTGTATTATGATATATCAGAACAAAAATGGGTCAATTCGTGGTTATATACATATGATTTTGTATTTTTTCTAAAACGCGTCATTTTATGGGTTAACACTAACGCATTTTGCCAGATTTTTTTGCAGAACCAAAAATTGATTTTTCTTGTCTATTAGCTTAAGCATATGGTATTATGATATACCAGAACGAAAACGGGTCCATTTTTACTTATATACATATGATTTTTTATTTTTTCTAAAAAGCGTCATTTTGTGGGTTAACACTCACGCATTTTGCCAGATTTTTTTACAGAACCAGTAATTGAATTTTCTTGTCTATTAGCTTGAGGATATGGTATTATGATATACAGAACAAAAACGGGTCAATTCGTGGTTATATAATTATAATTTTGTATTTTTTCAAAAACGCACCATTTTGTGGATAACAACACTCACGTATTTTGCAAGATTTTTTTTTGCAGAACCAAAAATTGATTTTTCTTGTCTATTAGCTTGAGGATATTGTATTATGATATACCAATACAAAAACGGGTCAATTCGTGGTTATATACTTATGATTTTGTATTTTTTCAAAAACGCGCTATTTTGTGGGTTAACACTCACGCATTTTGCCAGATTTTTTTTTGCAGAACCAAAAATTGATTTTTCTTGTCTATTATCTTGAGGATATTGTATTATGATATATCAGAACAATAATGGGTCAATTCGTGGTTATATACATATGATTTTGTATTTTTTCTAAAACGCGTCATTTTATGGGTTAACACTAACGCATTTTGCCAGATTTTTTTGCAGAACCAAAAATTGATTTTTCTTGCCTATTAGCTTAAGCATATGGTATTATGATATACCAGAACGAAAACGGGTCCATTTTTGGTTATATACATATGATTTTTTATTTTTTTCTAAAAAGCGTCATTTTGTGGATTAATACTCACGCATTTTGCCAGATTTTTTTGCAGAACCAGTAATTGATTTTCTTGTCTATTAGCTTGAGGATATGGTATTATGATATACAGAACAAAAACGGGTCAATTCGTGGTTATATACTTATGATTTTGTATTTTTTCAAAAACGCACCATTTTGTGGGTTAACAACACTCACGCATTTTGCAAGATTTTTTTGAAAACCAAAAATTGATTTTTCTTGTCTATTAGCTTGAGGATACGGTATTATGATATACTAGAACAAAAACGGGTCAAATCATGGTTATATACTTATGGTTTTTTATTTTTCTAAAAAGGCGCCATTTTGTGGGTTAACACTCACGCATTTTGCCAGATTTTTTTGCAAAACCAAAAATTGATTTTTCTTGTCTATTAGCTTGAGGATACGGTATTATAATATACCAGAACAAAAACGGGTCAATTCGTGGCTATATACTTATGATTTTGTATTTTTTTCAAAAACGCGCCATTTTGTGGGTTAACACTCACGCATTTTGCCAGATTTTTTTTCGCAGAACCAAAAATTGATTTTTCTTGTCTATTAGCTTGAGGATATTGTATTATGATATACCAGTACGAAAACGGGTCAATTCGTGGTTATATGTATATGATTTTGTATTTTTTCAAAAACGCGCCATTTTGCGGGTTAACACTCACGCATTTTGCAAGATTTTTTTGCAGAACCAAAAATTGATTTTTCTAGTCTATTAGCTTGAGGATATGGTATTATGATATACCAGAATGAAAACGGGTCAATTCGTGGTTATATACTTATGATTTTTTGTTTTTTCTAAAACGCGTCATTTTGTGGGTTAACACTCACGCATTTTGCCAGATTTTTTTGCAGAACCAAAAATTGACTTTTCTTGTCTATTTGCTCAAGGGTATGGTATTATGATATACCAGAACGAAAACGGGTCAATTCGTGGTTATATACGTATGATTTTGTATTTTTTTCAAAAACGCGCCATTTTGTGGGTTAACACTCACGCATTTTGCCAGATTTTTTTTGCAGAACCAAAAATTTATTTTTCATGTCTATTAACTTGAGGATAGGTATTATGATATACCAGAACGAAAACGGGTCAATTCGTAGTTATATATTTATGATTTTGTATTTTTTTTAAAAACGCACCATTTTGTGGGTTAACAACACTCACGCATTTTGCAAGATTTTTTTGAAAAACCAAAAATTGATTTTTCTTGTCTATTAGCTTGAGGATACGGTATTATGATATACCAGAACAAAAACAGGTCAAATCGTGGTTATATACTTATGGTTTTTTATTTTTTGTAAAAAGGCGCCATTTTGTGGGTTAACGCTCACGCATTTTGCCAAATTTTTTTGCAAAACCAAAAATTGATTTTTCTTGTCTATTAGCTTGAGGATACGGTATTATATTATACCATAACATAAACGGGTCAATTCGTGGTTATATACTTATGATTTTGTATTTTTTTCAAAAACACGCCATTTTGTGGGTTAACACTAACGCATTTTGCCAGATTTTTTTTTGCAGAACCAAAAATTGAATTTTCTTGTCTATTAGCTTGAGGATATTGTATTATGATATACCAGTACGAAAACGGGTCAATTCGTGATTATATACTTATGATTTTGTATTTTTTCAAAAACGCGCCATTTTGTGGGTTAACACTCACGCATTTTGCCAGATTTTTTTTTGCAGAACCAAAAATTGATTTTTCTTGTCTATTAGCTTGAGCATATTGTATTATGATATACCAGAACAAAAACGGGTCAATTCGTGGTTATATACATATGATTTTGTATTTTTTCTAAAACGCGTCATTTTGCGGGTTAACACTCACGCATTTTGCAAGATTTTTTTGCGGAACCAAAAATTGATTTTTCTAGTCTATTAGCTTGAGGATATGGTATTATGATATACCAGAATGAAAACGGGTCAATTCGTGGTTATATACTTATGATTTTGTATTTTTTCTAAAACGCGTCATTTTGTGGGTTAACACTCACGCATTTTGCCAGATTTTTTTGCAGAACCAAAAATTGACTTTTCTTGTCTATTTGTTCAAGGGTATGGTATTTATGATATACCAGAACGAAAACGGGTCAATTCGTGGTTATATACGTATGATTTTGTATTTTTTCAAAAACGCGCCATTTTGTGGGTTAACACTCACGCATTTTGCCAGATTTTTTTTTGCAGAACCAAAAATTGATTTTTCTTGTCTATTAGCTTGAGGATATTGTATTATGATATACCAGAACAAAAACGGGTCAATTCGTGGTTATATACATATGATTTTGTATTTTTTCTAAAACGCGTCATTTTGCGGGTTAACACTCACGCATTTTGCAAGATTTTTTTGCAGAACCAAAAATTGATTTTTCTAGTCTATTAGCTTGAGGATATGGTATTATGATATACCAGAATGAAAACGGGTCAATTCGTGGTTATATACTTATGATTTTGTATTTTTTCAAAAACGCACCATTTTGTGGTGTAACACTCACGCATTTTGCCAGATTTTTTTGCAGAACCAAAAATTGATTTTTCTTGTCTATTAGCTTGAGTATTGGTATTATGATATACCAGATAAAAAACAGGTCAATTCGTGCTTATATACTTATGATTTTGTATTTTTTCAAAAACGCGCCATTTTGTGGGTTAACTAACACTCACGCATTTTGCAAGTTTTTTTTGCAGAACCAAAAATTGTTTTTTCTTGTCTATTAGCTTAAGGATATGGTATTATGATATACCAGAACGAACACGGGTCAATTCGTGGTTATATACATATGATTTTGTATTTTTTCTAAAACGCGTCATTTTGTGGGTTTAACACTCATGAATATTGTCAGATTTTTTTGCAGAACCAAAAATTTATTTTTCTTGTCTATTAGCTTGAGGATATGGTATTATGATATACCAGTACAGAAACGGGTCAATTTGTGGTTAAATACTTATGATTTTGTATTTTTTTCAAAAACGCGCCATTTTGTAGGTTAACACTCACGCATTTTGCAAGATTTTTTTGCAGAACCAAAACTTGATTTTTCTTGTCTATTAGCTTGAGGATATGGTGTTATGATATACCAGAACAAAAACGGGTCAATTCGTGGTTATATACATATGATTTTGTATTTTTTCTAAAACGCGCCATTTTTGTGGGTTAACACTCACGCATTTTGCCAGATTTTTTTGCAGAACCAAAAATTGATTTTTCTTGTCTATTAGCTTGAGGATACGGTATTATGATATACCAGAAAAAAAACGGGTCAATTCGTGGTTATATACTTATGATTTTGTATTTTTTCTAAAACGCGTCATTTTGCGGGTTAACACTCACGCATTTTGCAAGATTTTTTTGTGGAACCAAAAATTGATTTTTCTAGTCTATTAGCTTGAGGATATGGTATTATGATATACCAGAATGAAAACGGGTCAATTCGTGGTTATATACTTATGATTTTGTATTTTTTCTAAAACGCGTCATTTTGTGGGTTAACACTCACGCATTTTGCCAGATTTTTTTGCAGAACCAAAAATTGACTTTTCTTGTCTATTTGTTCAAGGGTATGGTATTATGATATACCAGAACGAAAACGGGTCAATTCGTGGTTATATACGTATGATTTTGTATTTTTTCAAAAACGCGCCATTTTGTGGGTTAACACTCACGCATTTTGCCAGATTTTTTTTTGCAGAACCAAAAATTGATTTTTCTTGTCTATTAGCTTGAGGATATTGTATTATGATATACCAGAACAAAAACGGGTCAATTCGTGGTTATATACATATGATTTTGTATTTTTTCTAAAACGCGCCATTTTGTGGGTTAACACTCACGCATTTTGCCAGATTTTTTTGCAGAACCAAAAATTGATTTTTCTTGTCTATTAGCTTGAGGATACGGTATTATGATATACCAGAAAAAAAACGGGTCAATTCGTGGTTATATACTTATGATTTTGTATTTTTTCTAAAACGCGTCATTTTGCGGGTTAACACTCACGCATTTTGCAAGATTTTTTTGCGGAACCAAAAATTGATTTTTCTAGTCTATTAGCTTGAGGATATGGTATTATGATATACCAGAATGAAAACGGGTCAATTCGTGGTTATATACTTATGATTTTGTATTTTTTCTAAAACGCGTCATTTTGTGGGTTAACACTCACGCATTTTGCCAGATTTTTTTGCAGAACCAAAAATTGACTTTTCTTGTCTATTTGTTCAAGGGTATGGTATTATGATATACCAGAACGAAAACGGGTCAATTCGTGGTTATATACGTATGATTTTGTATTTTTTCAAAAACGCGCCATTTTGTGGGTTAACACTCACGCATTTTGCCAGATTTTTTTTTGCAGAACCAAAAATTGATTTTTCTTGTCTATTAGCTTGAGGATATTGTATTATGATATACCAGAACAAAAACGGGTCAATTCGTGGTTATATACATATGATTTTGTATTTTTCTAAAACGCGTCATTTTGCGGGTTAACACTCACGCATTTTGCAAGATTTTTTTGCAGAACCAAAAATTGATTTTTCTAGTCTATTAGCTTGAGGATATGGTATTATGATATACCAGAATGAAAACGGGTCAATTCGTGGTTATATACTTATGATTTTGTATTTTTTCAAAAACGCACCATTTTGTGGTGTAACACTCACGCATTTTGCCAGATTTTTTTGCAGAACCAAAAATTGATTTTTCTTGTCTATTAGCTTGAGTATTGGTATTATGATATACCAGATAAAAAACAGGTCAATTCGTGCTTATATACTTATGATTTTGTATTTTTTCAAAAACGCGCCATTTTGTGGGTTAACTAACACTCACGCATTTTGCAAGTTTTTTTTGCAGAACCAAAAATTGTTTTTTCTTGTCTATTAGCTTAAGGATATGGTATTATGATATACCAGAACGAACACGGGTCAATTCGTGGTTATATACATATGATTTTGTATTTTTTCTAAAACGCGTCATTTTGTGGGTTTAACACTCATGAATATTGTCAGATTTTTTTGCAGAACCAAAAATTTATTTTTCTTGTCTATTAGCTTGAGGATATGGTATTATGATATACCAGTACAGAAACGGGTCAATTTGTGGTTAAATACTTATGATTTTGTATTTTTTTCAAAAACGCGCCATTTTGTAGGTTAACACTCACGCATTTTGCAAGATTTTTTTGCAGAACCAAAACTTGATTTTTCTTGTCTATTAGCTTGAGGATATGGTGTTATGATATACCAGAACAAAAACGGGTCAATTCGTGGTTATATACATATGATTTTGTATTTTTTCTAAAACGCGCCATTTTGTGGGTTAACACTCACGCATTTTGCCAGATTTTTTTGCAGAACCAAAAATTGATTTTTCTTGTCTATTAGCTTGAGGATATGGTATTATGATATACTAGAACAAAAACGGGTCAATTCGTGGTTATATACTTATGATTTTGTATTTTTTCAAAAACGCACCATTTTATGGGTTAACAACACTCACGCATTTTGCAAGATTTTTTTTTTTGCAAAATCGAAAATTGATTTTTCTTGTCTATTAGCTTGAGGATATTGTATTATGATATACCAATACGAAAACGGGTCAGTTCGTGGTTATATACTAATGATTTTGTATTTTTACAAAAACGCGCCATTTTGAGGGTTAACACTCACGCATTTTGCAAGATTTTTTTGTAGAACCAAAACTTGATTTTTCTTGTCTATTAGCTTGACGATATGGTGTTATGATATACCAGAACGAAAACGGATCAATTCGTGGTTATATACATATGATTTTGTATTTTTTCTAAAACGCGCCATTTTGTGGGTTAACACTCACGCATTTTGCCAGATTTTTTTGCAGAACCAAAAATTATTTTTTCTTGTCTATTAGCTTGAGGATACGGTATTATGATATACCAGAAAAAAAAACGGGTCAATTCGTGGATATATACTTATGGTTTTGTATTTTTTCAAAAACGCGCCATTTTGTGGGTTAACAGTCACGCATTTTGCAAGTTTTTTTTGCAGAACCAAAAATTGATTTTTCTTGTCTATTAGCTTGAGGATATGGTATTATGATATACCAGAACAAAAACGGGTCAATTCGTGGTTATATACTTATGATTTTGTATTTTTTCATAAACGCACCATTTTGTGGGTTAACAACACTCACGCATTTTGCAAGATTTTTTTTTTGCAAAACCAAAAATTGATTTTTCTTGTCTATTAGCTTGAGGATATTGTATTATGATATACCGATACGAAAACGGGTCAATTCGTGGTTATATACTTATGATTTTGTATTTTTTCAAAAACGCGCCATTTTGTGGGTTAACACTCACGCATTTTGCCAGATATTTTTTTGCAGAACCAAAAATTGATTTTTCTTGTCTATTATCTTGAGGATATATTATTATGATATATCAGAACAAAAATGGGTCAATTCGTGGTTATATACATATGATTTTGTATTTTTTCTAAAACGCGTCATTTTATGGGTTAACAATAACGCATTTTGCCAGATTTTTTCGCAGAACCAAAAATTGATTTTTCTTTTCTATTAGCTTAAGAATATGGTATTATGATATACCAGAACAAAAACAGGTCCATTTTTGGTTATATACATATGATTTTTTATTTTTTTCTAAAAAGCGTCATTTTGTGGGTTAACACTCACGCATTTTGCCAGATTTTTTTGCAAAACCAAAAATTTATTTTTCTTGTCTATTAGCTTGAGGATACGGTATTATAATATACCAGAACAAAAACGGGTCAATTCGTGGTTATATACTTATGGTTTTTTATTTTTTCTAACAAGGCGCCATTTTGTGGGTGTCACACATTTTGCCAGATTTTTTTTGCAGAACCAAAAATTGATTTTTCTTGTCTATTAGCTTGAGGATATTGTATTATGATATACCAGAACAAAAACGGGTCAATTCGTGGTTATATACATATGATTTTGTATTTTTTTCTGAAACGCGTCATTTTGCGGGTTAACACTCACGCATTTTGCAAGATTTTTTTGCAGAACCAAAAATTGATTTTTCTAGTCTATTAGCTTGAGGATATGGTATTATGATATACCAGAATTAAAAAGGGTCAATTCGTGGTTATGTACTTATGATTTTGTATTTTTTCTAAAACGCGTCATTTTGTGGGTTAACACTCACGCATTTTGCCAGATTTTTTTGCAGAACCAAAAATTGATTTTTCTTGTCTATTAGCTTAAGCATATGGTATTATGATATACCAGAACGAAAACGGGTCCATTCGTGGTTATATACATATGATTTTTTATTTTTTTGTAAAACACATCATTTTGTGGGTTAACACTCACGCATTTTGCCTGATTTTTTTGCAGAACCAATAATTGTTTTTTCTTGTCTAATAGATTAAGGATACAGTATTATAATATACCAGAATGAAAACGGGTCAATTCATAGTACTATACTTATGATTTTGTATTTTTTCAAAAACGCGCCATTTTGTGGGTATTACTCACGCATTTTGCCAGATTTTTTTGCAGAACCAAAAATTGATTTTTTCTTGTCTATTAGCTTGATTATATGGTATTATGATATACCAGAACAAAAACGGGTCAATTCGTGGTTATATACTTATGATTTTGTATTTTTTCAAAAACGCGCCATTTTGTGGGTTAACACTCACGCATTTTGTAAGATTTTTTTGCAGAACCAAAACTTGATTTTTCTTGTCTATTAGCTTGAGGATATGGTGTTATTTTATACCAGAACGAAAACGGGTCAATTCGTGGTTATATACATATGATTTTGTATTTTTTCTAAAACGCGCCATTTTGTGGGTTAACACTCATGCATTTTGCCAGATTTTTTTGCAGAACCAAAAATTGATTTTTCTTGTCTATTAGCTTGAGGATACGGTATTATGATATACCAGAACAAAAACGGGTCAATTCGTGGTTATATACTTATGATTTTGTATATTTTCAAAAACGCACCATTTTGTGGGTTAACACTCACGCATTTTGCTAGATTTTTTTTGCAGAACCAAAAATTGATTTTTCTTGTCTATTATCTTGAGGATATATTATTATGATATATCAGAACAAAAATGGGTCAATTCGTGGTTATATACATATGATTTTGTATTTTTTCTAAAACGCGTCATTTTATGGGTTAACACTAACGCATTTTGCCAGATTTTTTTGCAGAACCAAAAATTGATTTTTATTGTCTATTAGCTTAAGAATATGGTATTATGATATACCAGAACGAAAACGGGTCCATTTTTGGTTATATACATATGATTTTTTATTTTTTTCTAAAAAGCGTCATTTTGTGGGTTAACACTCACGCATTTTGCCTGATTTTTTTTGCAGAACCAGTAATCGATGTTTCTTGTCTATTAGCTTGAGGATATGGTATTATGATATATCAGAACAAAAACGGGTCAATTCGTGGTTATATACTTATGGTTTTTTATTTTTTGAAACAAGGCGCCATTTTGTGGGTGTCACACATTTTGCCAGATTTTTTTTGCAGAATCAAAAATTGATTTTTCTTGTCTATTAGCTTGAGGATATTGTATTATGATATACCAGTACGTAAACAGGTCAATTCGTGGTTATATACTTATGATTTTGTATTTTTTCAAAAACGCGCCATTTTGTGGGTTAACACTCACGCATTTTGCCAGATTTTTTTTTGCAGAACCACAAATTGATTTTTCTTGTCTATTATCTTGAGATATTGTATTATGATATATCAGAACAAAAATGTGTCAATTTGTGGTTATATACATATGATTTTGTATTTTTTCTAAAACGAGTAATTTTGTGGGTTAACACTCACGCATTTTGCCAGATTTTTTTGCAGAACCAAAAATTGATTTTTCTTGTCTATTAGCTTAAGCATATGGTATTATGATATACCAGAACGAAAACGGGTCCATTCGTGGTTATATACATATGATTTTTTATTTTTTTGAAAAACGCATCATTTTGTGGGTTAACACTCACGCATTTTGCCTGATTTTTTTGCAGAACCAATAATTGTTTTTTCTTGTCTATTAGATTGAGGATACAGTATTATGATATACCAGAACGAAAACGGGTCACTTCGTGGTAATATACTTATGATTTTGTATTTTTTCAAAAACGCGCCATTTTGTGGGTGTTACTCACGCATTTTGCCAGATTTTTTTGCAAAACAAAAAATTGATTTTTCTTATCTATTAGCTTGAGGATATGGTATTATGATATACCAGAACGAAAACGGGTCAATTCGTGGTTATATACTTATGATTTTGTATTTTTTCAAAAATGCACCATTTTGTGGGTTAACACTCACGCATTTTGCCAGATTTTTTTGCAGAACCAAAAATTGATTTTTCTTGTCTATTAGCTTGAGTATTGGTATTATGATATACCAGATAAAAAACGGGTCAATTCGTGGTTATATACTTATAATTTTGTATTTTTTCTAAAACGCGTCATTTTGTGGGTTACACTCACGCATTTTGCCAGATTTTTTTGCAGAACCAAAAATTGACTTTTCTTGTCTATTTGCTCAAGGGTATGGTATTATGTTATACCAGAATGAAAACGGGTCAATTCGTGGTTATATACGTATGATTTTGTATTTTTTCAAAAACGCGCCATTTTGTGGGTTAACACTCACGCATTTTGCCAGATTTTTTTTTGCAGAACCAAAAATTGATTTTTCTTATCTATTATCTTGAGGATATTGTATTATGATATATCAGAACAAAAATGGGTCAATTCGTGGTTATATACATATGATTTTGTATTTTTTCTAAAACGCGTCATTTTATGGGTTAACACTAACGCATTTTGCCAGATTTTTTTGCAGAACCAAAAATTGATTTTTCTTGTCTATTAGCTTAAGCATATGGTATTATGATATACCAGAATGAAAACGGGTCCATTTTTACTTATATACATATGATTTTTTATTTTTTCTAAAAAGCGTCATTTTGTGGGTTAACACTCACGCATTTTGCCAGATTTTTTTACAGAACCAGTAATTGAATTTTCTTGTCTATTAGCTTGAGGATATGGTATTATGATATACAGAACAAAAACGGGTCAATTCGTGGTTATATAATTATAATTTTGTATTTTTTCAAAAACGCACCATTTTGTGGATAACAACACTCACGTATTTTGCAAGATTTTTTTTTGCAGAACCAAAAATTGATTTTTCTTGTCTATTAGCTTGAGGATATTGTATTATGATATACCAATACAAAAACGGGTCAATTCGTGGTTATATACTTATGATTTTGTATTTTTTCAAAAACGCGCTATTTTGTGGGTTAACACTCACGCATTTTGCCAGATTTTTTTTTGCAGAACCAAAAATTGATTTTTCTTGTCTATTATCTTGAGGATATTGTATTATGATATATCAGAACAATAATGGGTCAATTCGTGGTTATATACATATGATTTTGTATTTTTTCTAAAACGCGTCATTTTATGGGTTAACACTAACGCATTTTGCCAGATTTTTTTGCAGAACCAAAAATTGATTTTTCTTGCCTATTAGCTTAAGCATATGGTATTATGATATACCAGAACGAAAACGGGTCCATTTTTGGTTATATACATATGATTTTTTATTTTTTTCTAAAAAGCGTCATTTTGTGGATTAATACTCACGCATTTTGCCAGATTTTTTTGCAGAACCAGTAATTGATTTTCTTGTCTATTAGCTTGAGGATATGGTATTATGATATACAGAACAAAAACGGGTCAATTCGTGGTTATATACTTATGATTTTGTATTTTTTCAAAAACGCACCATTTTGTGGGTTAACAACACTCACGCATTTTGCAAGATTTTTTTGAAAACCAAAAATTGATTTTTCTTGTCTATTAGCTTGAGGATACGGTATTATGATATACTAGAACAAAAACGGGTCAAATCATGGTTATATACTTATGGTTTATTATTTTTCTAAAAAGGCGCCATTTTGTGGGTTAACACTCACGCATTTTGCCAGATTTTTTTGCAAAACCAAAAATTGATTTTTCTTGTCTATTAGCTTGAGGATACGGTATTATAATATACCAGAACAAAAACGGGTCAATTCGTGGCTATATACTTATGATTTTGTATTTTTTTCAAAAACGCGCCATTTTGTGGGTTAACACTCACGCATTTTGCCAGATTTTTTTTCGCAGAACCAAAAATTGATTTTTCTTGTCTATTAGCTTGAGGATATTGTATTATGATATACCAGTACGAAAACGGGTCAATTCGTGGTTATATGTATATGATTTTGTATTTTTTCAAAAACGCGCCATTTTGCGGGTTAACACTCACGCATTTTGCAAGATTTTTTTTGCAGAACCAAAAATTGATTTTTCTAGTCTATTAGCTTGAGGATATGGTATTATGATATACCAGAATGAAAACGGGTCAATTCGTGGTTATATACTTATGATTTTTTGTTTTTTCTAAAACACGTCATTTTGTGGGTTAACACTCACGCATTTTGCCAGATTTTTTTGCAGAACCAAAAATTGACTTTTCTTGTCTATTTGCTCAAGGGTATGGTATTATGATATACCAGAACGAAAACGGGTCAATTCGTGGTTATATACGTATGATTTTGTATTTTTTTCAAAAACGCGCCATTTTGTGGGTTAACACTCACGCATTTTGCCAGATTTTTTTTGCAGAACCAAAAATTTATTTTTCATGTCTATTAACTTGAGGATAGGTATTATGATATACCAGAACGAAAACGGGTCAATTCGTAGTTATATATTTATGATTTTGTATTTTTTTTAAAAACGCACCATTTTGTGGGTTAACAACACTCACGCATTTTGCAAGATTTTTTTGAAAAACCAAAAATTGATTTTTCTTGTCTATTAGCTTGAGGATACGGTATTATGATATACCAGAACAAAAACAGGTCAAATCGTGGTTATATACTTATGGTTTTTTATTTTTTGTAAAAAGGCGCCATTTTGTGGGTTAACGCTCACGCATTTTGCCAAATTTTTTTGCAAAACCAAAAATTGATTTTTCTTGTCTATTAGCTTGAGGATACGGTATTATATTATACCAGAACATAAACGGGTCAATTCGTGGTTATATACTTATGATTTTGTATTTTTTTCAAAAACACGCCATTTTGTGGGTTAACACTAACGCATTTTGCCAGATTTTTTTTTGCAGAACCAAAAATTGAATTTTCTTGTCTATTAGCTTGAGGATATTGTATTATGATATACCAGTACGAAAACGGGTCAATTCGTGATTATATACTTATGATTTTGTATTTTTTCAAAAACGCGCCATTTTGTGGGTTAACACTCACGCATTTTGCCAGATTTTTTTTTGCAGAACCAAAAATTGATTTTTCTTGTCTATTAGCTTGAGCATATTGTATTATGATATACCAGAACAAAAACGGGTCAATTCGTGGTTATATACATATGATTTTGTATTTTTTCTAAAACGCGTCATTTTGCGGGTTAACACTCACGCATTTTGCAAGATTTTTTTGCGGAACCAAAAATTGATTTTTCTAGTCTATTAGCTTGAGGATATGGTATTATGATATACCAGAATGAAAACGGGTCAATTCGTGGTTATATACTTATGATTTTGTATTTTTTCTAAAACGCGTCATTTTGTGGGTTAACACTCACGCATTTTGCCAGATTTTTTTGCAGAACCAAAAATTGACTTTTCTTGTCTATTTGTTCAAGGGTATGGTATTATGATATACCAGAACGAAAACGGGTCAATTCGTGGTTATATACGTATGATTTTGTATTTTTTCAAAAACGCGCCATTTTGTGGGTTAACACTCACGCATTTTGCCAGATTTTTTTTTGCAGAACCAAAAATTGATTTTTCTTGTCTATTAGCTTGAGGATATTGTATTATGATATACCAGAACAAAAACGGGTCAATTCGTGGTTATATACATATGATTTTGTATTTTTTCTAAAACGCGTCATTTTGCGGGTTAACACTCACGCATTTTGCAAGTTTTTTTGCAGAACCAAAAATTGATTTTTCTAGTCTATTAGCTTGAGGATATGGTATTATGATATACCAGAATGAAAACGGGTCAATTCGTGGTTATATACTTATGATTTTGTATTTTTTCTAAAACGCGTCATTTTGTGGGTTAACACTCACGCATTTTGCCAGATTTTTTTGCAGAACCAAAAATTGACTTTTCTTGTCTATTTGCTCAAGGGTATGGTATTATGATATACCAGAATGAAAACGGGTCAATTCGTGGTTATATACGTATGATTTTGTATTTTTTCAAAAACGCGCCATTTTGTGGGTTAACACTCACGCATTTTTGCCAGATTTTTTTTTGCAGAACCAAAAATTGATTTTTCTTGTCTATTAGCTTGAGGATATTGTATTATGATATAACAGAACAAAAACGGGTCAATTAGTGTTTATATACATATGATTTTGTATTTTTTCTAAAACGCGTCACTTTGCGGGTTAACACTCAAGCATTTTGCAAGATTTTTTTGCAGAACCAAAAATTGATTTTTCTAGTCTATTAGCTTGAGCATATGGTATTATGATATACCAGAATGAAAACGGGTCAATTCGTAATTATATACTTATAATTTTGTATTTTTTCTAAAACGCGTCATTTTGTGGGTTAACACTCACGCATTTTGCCAGATTTTTTTGCAGAACCAAAAATTGACTTTTCTTGTCTATTTGCTCAAGGGTATGGTATTATGATATACCAGAATGAAAACGGGTCAATTCGTGGTTATATACGTATGATTTTGAATTTTTTCAAAAACGCGCCATTTTGTGGGTTAACACTCACGCATTTTGCCAGATTTTTTTCGCAGAACCAAAAATTGATTTTTCTTGTCTATTAGCTTGAGGATATTGTATTATGATATACCAGAACAAAAACGGGTCAATTCGTGGTTATATACATATGATTTTGTATTTTTTCTAAAACGCGTCATTTTGCGGGTTAACACTCACGCATTTTGCAAGATTTTTTTGCAGAACCAAAAATTGATTTTTCTAGTCTATTAGCTTGAGGATATGGTATTATGATATACCAGAATGAAAACGGGTCAATTCGTGGTTATATACTTATGATTTTGTATTTTTTCTAAAACGCGTCATTTTGTGGGTTAACACTCACGCATTTTGCCAGATTTTTTTGCAGAACCAAAAATTGACTTTTCTTGTCTATTTTCTCAAGGGTATGGTATTATGATATACCAGAACGAAAACGGGTCAATTCGTGGTTATATACGTATGATTTTGTATTTTTTCAAAAACGCGCCATTTTATGGGTTAACACTCACGCATTTTGCCAGATTTTTTTTGCAGAACCAAAAATTTATTTTTCATGTCTATTAGCTTGAGGATACGGTATTATGATATACCAGAACGAAAACGGGTCAATTCGTAGTTATATACTTATGATTTTGTATTTTTTTCAAAAACGCACCATTTTGAGGGTTAACAACACTCACGCATTTTGCAAGATTTTTTTGAAAAACCAAAAATTGATTTTTCTTGTCTATTAGCCTGAGGATACGGTATTATGATATACCAGAACAAAAACGGGACAAATCGTGGTTATATACTTATGGTTTTTTATTTTTTGTAAAAAGGCGCCATTTTGTGGGTTATAACACTCACGCATTTTGCCAGATTTTTTTGCAAAACCAAAATTGATTTTTCTTGTCTATTAGCTTGAGGATACGGTATTATAATATACCAGAACAAAAACGGGTCAATTCGTGGTTATATACTTATGATTTTGTATTTTTTTCAACAACACGCCATTTTGTGGGTTAACACTCACGCATTTTGCCAGATTTTTTTTTTGCAGAACCAAAAATTGATTTTTTTTGTCTATTAGCTTGAGGATATTGTATTATGATATACCAGAACAAAAACGGGTCAATTCGTGGTTATATACATATGATTTTGTATTTTTTCTAAAACGCGTCATTTTGCGTGTTAACACTCACGCATTTTGCAAGATTTTTTTGCAGAACCAAAAATTGATTTTTCTAGTCTATTAGCTTGAGGATATGGTATTATGATATACCAGAATGAAAACGGGTCAATTCGTGGTTATATACTTATGATTTTGTATTTTTTTCTAAAACGCGTCATTTTGTGGGTTAACACTCGCGCATTTTGCCAGATTTTTTTGCAGAACCAAAAATTGACTTTTCTTGTCTATTTTCTCAAGGGTATGGTATTATGATATACCAGAACGAAAACGGGTCAATTCGTGGTTATATACGTATGATTTTGTATTTTTTCAAAAACGCGCCATTTTGTGGGTTAACACTCACGCATTTTGCCAGATTTTTTTTTGCAGAACCAAAAATTGATTTTTCTTGTCTATTAGCTTGAGGATATTGTATTATGATATACCAGAACAAAAACGGGTCAATTCGTGTTTATATACATATGATTTTGTATTTTTTCTAAAACACGTCATTTTGCGGGTTAACACTCACGCATTTTGCAAGATTTTTTTGCAGAACCAAAAATTGATTTTTCTAGTCTATTAGCTTGAGCATATGGTATTATGATATACCAGAATGAAAACGGGTCAATTCGTAGTTATATATTTATAATTTTGTATTTTTTCTAAAACGCGTCATTTTGTGGGTTAACACTCACGCATTTTGCCAGATTTTTTTGCAGAACCAAAAATTGACTTTTCTTGTCTATTTGCTCAAGGGTATGGTATTATGATATACCAGAATGAAAACGGGTCAATTCGTGGTTATATACGTATGATTTTGTATTTTTTCAAAAACGCGCCATTTTGTGGGTTAACACTCACGCATTTTGCCAGATTTTTTTTGCAGAACCAAAAATTGATTTTTCTTGTCTATTAGCTTGAGGATATTGTATTATGATATACCAGAACAAAAACGGGTCAATTCGTGGTTATATACATATGATTTTGTATTTTTTCTAAAACGCGTCATTTTGCGGGTTAACACTCACGCATTTTGCAAGATTTTTTTGCGGAACCAAAAATTGATTTTTCTAGTCTATTAGCTTGAGGATATGGTATTATGATATACCAGAATGAAAACGGGTCAATTCGTGGTTATATACTTATGATTTTGTATTTTTTCTAAAACGCGTCATTTTGTGGGTTAACACTCACGCATTTTGCCAGATTTTTTTGCAGAACCAAAAATTGACTTTTCTTGTCTATTTGTTCAAGGGTATGGTATTATAATATACCAGAACGAAAACGGGTCAATTCGTGGTTATATACGTATGATTT
Organism: Nemophila menziesii; assembly: GCA_029959085.1. Taxonomy (NCBI): domain Eukaryota; kingdom Viridiplantae; phylum Streptophyta; class Magnoliopsida; order Boraginales; family Hydrophyllaceae; genus Nemophila; species Nemophila menziesii. The sequence goes on along the minus strand of JARWIR010000036.1, from coordinate 7,300,904 downwards.
TGTATTTTTTCAAAAACGCGCCATTTTGTGGGTTAACACTCACGCATTTTGCCAGATTTTTTTTTGCAGAACCAAAAATTGATTTTTCTTGTCTATTAGCTTGAGGATATTGTATTATGATATACCAGAACAAAAACGGGTCAATTCGTGGTTATATACATATGATTTTGTATTTTTTCTAAAACGCGTCATTTTGCGGGTTAACACTCACGCATTTTGCAAGATTTTTTTGCAGAACCAAAAATTGATTTTTCTAGTCGATTAGCTTGAGCATATGGTATTATGATATACCAGAATGAAAACGGGTCAATTCGTAGTTATATACTTATAATTTTGTATTTATTCTAAAACGCGTCATTTTGTGGGTTAACACTCACGCATTTTGCCAGATTTTTTTGCAGAACCAAAAATTGACTTTTCTTGTCTATTTGCTCAAGGGTATGGTATTATGATATACCAGAATGAAAACGGGTCAATTCGTGGTTATATACGTATGATTTTGTATTTTTTCAAAAACGCGCCATTTTGTGGGTTAACACTCACGCATTTTGCCAGATTTTTTTTGCAGAACCAAAAATTGATTTTTCTTGTCTATTAGCTTGAGGATATTGTATTATGATATACCAGAACAAAAACGGGTCAATTCGTGGTTATATACATATGATTTTGTATTTTTTCTAAAACGCGTCATTTTGCGGGTTAACACTCACGCATTTTGCAAGATTTTTTTGCAGAACCAAAAATTAATTTTTCTAGTCTATTAGCTTGAGGATATGGTATTATGATATACCAGAATGAAAACGGGTCAATTCGTGGTTATATACTTATGATTTTGTATTTTTTCTAAAACGCGTCATTTTGTGGGTTAACACTCACGCATTTTGCCAGATTTTTTTGCAGAACCAAAAATTGACTTTTCTTGTCTATTTGCTCAAGGGTATGGTATTATGATATACCAGAATGAAAACGGGTCAATTCGTGGTTATATACGTATGATTTTGTATTTTTTCAAAAACGCGCCATTTTATGGGTTAACACTCACGCATTTTGCCAGATTTTTTTTGCAGAACCAAAAATTTATTTTTTATGTCTATTAGCTTGAGGATACGGTATTATGATATACCAGAACGAAAACGGGTCAATTCGTAGTTATATACTTATGATTTTGTATTTTTTTCAAAAACGCACCATTTTGAGGGTTAACAACACTCACGCATTTTGCAAGATTTTTTTGAAAAACCAAAAATTGATTTTTCTTGTCTATTAGCTTGAGGATACGGTATTATGATATACCAGAACAAAAACGGGTCAAATCGTGGTTATATACTTATGGTTTTTTATTTTTTGTAAAAAGGCGCCATTTTGTGGGTTAACACTCACGCATTTTGCCAGATTTTTTTGCAAAACCAAAATTGATTTTTCTTGTCTATTAGCTTGAGGATAAGGTATTATAATATACCAGAACAAAAACGGGTCAATTCGTGGTTATATACTTATGATTTTGTATTTTTTTCAACAACACGCCATTTTGTGGGTTAACACTCACGCATTTTGCCAGATTTTTTTTTGAAGAACCAAAAATTGATTTTTCTTGTCTATTAGCTTGAGGATATTGTATTATGATATACCAGAACAAAAACGGGTCAATTCGTGGTTATATACATATGATTTTGTATTTTTTCTAAAACGCGTCATTTTGCGGGTTAACACTCACGCATTTTGCAAGATTTTTTTGCAGAACCAAAAATTGATTTTTCTAGTCTATTAGCTTGAGGATATGGTATTATGATATACCAGAATGAAAACGGGTCAATTCGTGGTTATATACTTATGATTTTGTATTTTTTCTAAAACGCGTCATTTTGTGGGTTAACACTCACGCATTTTGCCAGATTTTTTTTGCAGAACCAAAAATTGACTTTTCTTGTCTATTTGCTCAAGGGTATGGTATTATGATATACCAGAACGAAAACGGGTCAATTCGTGGTTATATACGTATGATTTTGTATTTTTTCAAAAACGCGCCATTTTGTGGGTTAACACTCACGCATTTTGCCAGATTTTTTTGTAGAACCAAAAATTTATTTTTCATGTCTATTAGCTTGAGGATACGGTATTATGATATACCAGAACGAAAACGGGTCAATTCGTGGTTATATACATATGATTTTGTAATTTTTCTAAAACGCGTCATTTTGTGGGTTAACACTCACGCATTTTGCAAGATTTTTTTGCAGAACCAAAAATTGATTTTTCTAGTCTATTAGCTTGAGGATATGGTATTATGATATACCAGAATGAAAACGGGTCAATTCGTGGTTATATACTTATGATTTTGTATTTTTTCTAAAACGCGTCATTTTGTGGGTTAACACTCACGCATTTTGCCAGATTTTTTTGCAGAACCAAAAATTGACTTTTCTTGTCTATTTGCTCAAGGGTATGGTATTATGATATACCAGAACGAAAACGGGTCAATTCGTGGTTATATACGTATGATTTTGTATTTTTTCAAAAACGCGCCATTTTGTGGGTTAACACTCACGCATTTTGCCAGATTTTTTTTTGCAGAACCAAAAATTGATTTTTCTTGTCTATTAGCTTGAGGATATTGTATTATGATATACCAGAACAAAAACGGGTCAATTCGTGGTTATATACATATGATTTTGTATTTTTTCTAAAACGCGTCATTTTGCGGGTTAACACTCACGCATTTTGCAAGATTTTTTTGCAGAACCAAAAATTGATTTTTCTAGTCGATTAGCTTGAGCATATGGTATTATGATATACCAGAATGAAAACGGGTCAATTCGTAGTTATATACTTATAATTTTGTATTTATTCTAAAACGCGTCATTTTGTGGGTTAACACTCACGCATTTTGCCAGATTTTTTTGCAGAACCAAAAATTGACTTTTCTTGTCTATTTGCTCAAGGGTATGGTATTATGATATACCAGAATGAAAACGGGTCAATTCGTGGTTATATACGTATGATTTTGTATTTTTTCAAAAACGCGCCATTTTGTGGGTTAACACTCACGCATTTTGCCAGATTTTTTTTGCAGAACCAAAAATTGATTTTTCTTGTCTATTAGCTTGAGGATATTGTATTATGATATACCAGAACAAAAACGGGTCAATTCGTGGTTATATACATATGATTTTGTATTTTTTCTAAAACGCGTCATTTTGCGGGTTAACACTCACGCATTTTGCAAGATTTTTTTGCAGAACCAAAAATTAATTTTTCTAGTCTATTAGCTTGAGGATATGGTATTATGATATACCAGAATGAAAACGGGTCAATTCGTGGTTATATACTTATGATTTTGTATTTTTTCTAAAACGCGTCATTTTGTGGGTTAACACTCACGCATTTTGCCAGATTTTTTTGCAGAACCAAAAATTGACTTTTCTTGTCTATTTGCTCAAGGGTATGGTATTATGATATACCAGAATGAAAACGGGTCAATTCGTGGTTATATACGTATGATTTTGTATTTTTTCAAAAACGCGCCATTTTATGGGTTAACACTCACGCATTTTGCCAGATTTTTTTTGCAGAACCAAAAATTTATTTTTTATGTCTATTAGCTTGAGGATACGGTATTATGATATACCAGAATGAAAACGGGTCAATTCGTAGTTATATACTTATGATTTTGTATTTTTTTCAAAAACGCACCATTTTGAGGGTTAACAACACTCACGCATTTTGCAAGATTTTTTTGAAAAACCAAAAATTGATTTTTCTTGTCTATTAGCTTGAGGATACGGTATTATGATATACCAGAACAAAAACGGGTCAAATCGTGGTTATATACTTATGGTTTTTTATTTTTTGTAAAAAGGCGCCATTTTGTGGGTTAACACTCACGCATTTTGCCAGATTTTTTTGCAAAACCAAAATTGATTTTTCTTGTCTATTAGCTTGAGGATAAGGTATTATAATATACCAGAACAAAAACGGGTCAATTCGTGGTTATATACTTATGATTTTGTATTTTTTTCAACAACACGCCATTTTGTGGGTTAACACTCACGCATTTTGCCAGATTTTTTTTTGAAGAACCAAAAATTGATTTTTCTTGTCTATTAGCTTGAGGATATTGTATTATGATATACCAGAACAAAAACGGGTCAATTCGTGGTTATATACATATGATTTTGTATTTTTTCTAAAACGCGTCATTTTGCGGGTTAACACTCACGCATTTTGCAAGATTTTTTTGCAGAACCAAAAATTGATTTTTCTAGTCTATTAGCTTGAGGATATGGTATTATGATATACCAGAATGAAAACGGGTCAATTCGTGGTTATATACTTATGATTTTGTATTTTTTCTAAAACGCGTCATTTTGTGGGTTAACACTCACGCATTTTGCCAGATTTTTTTTGCAGAACCAAAAATTGACTTTTCTTGTCTATTTGCTCAAGGGTATGGTATTATGATATACCAGAACGAAAACGGGTCAATTCGTGGTTATATACGTATGATTTTGTATTTTTTCAAAAACGCGCCATTTTGTGGGTTAACACTCACGCATTTTGCCAGATTTTTTTGTAGAACCAAAAATTTATTTTTCATGTCTATTAGCTTGAGGATACGGTATTATGATATACCAGAACGAAAACGGGTCAATTCGTGGTTATATACATATGATTTTGTAATTTTTCTAAAACGCGTCATTTTGTGGGTTAACACTCACGCATTTTGCAAGATTTTTTTGCAGAACCAAAAATTGATTTTTCTAGTCTATTAGCTTGAGGATATGGTATTATGATATACCAGAATGAAAACGGGTCAATTCGTGGTTATATACTTATGATTTTGTATTTTTTCTAAAACGCGTCATTTTGTGGGTTAACACTCACGCATTTTGCCAGATTTTTTTGCAGAACCAAAAATTGACTTTTCTTGTCTATTTGCTCAAGGGTATGGTATTATGATATACCAGAACAAAAACGGGTCAATTCGTGGTTATATACGTATGATTTTGTATTTTTTCAAAAACGCGCCATTTTGTGGGTTAACACTCACGCATTTTGCCAGATTTTTTTTTGCAGAACCAAAAATTGATTTTTCTTGTCTATTAGCTTGAGGATATTGTATTATGATATACCAGAACAAAAACGGGTCAATTCGTGGTTATATACATATGATTTTGTATTTTTTCTAAAACGCGTCATTTTGCGGGTTAACACTCACGCATTTTGCAAGATTTTTTTGCAGAACCAAAAATTGATTTTTCTAGTCTATTAGCTTGAGCATATGGTATTATGATATACCAGAATGAAAACGGGTCAATTCGTAGTTATATACTTATAATTTTGTATTTATTCTAAAACGCGTCATTTTGTGGGTTAACACTCACGCATTTTGCCAGATTTTTTTGCAGAACCAAAAATTGACTTTTCTTGTCTATTTGCTCAAGGGTATGGTATTATGATATACCAGAATGAAAACGGGTCAATTCGTGGTTATATACGTATGATTTTGTATTTTTTCAAAAACGCGCCATTTTGTGGGTTAACACTCACGCATTTTGCCAGATTTTTTTTGCAGAACCAAAAATTGATTTTTCTTGTCTATTAGCTTGAGGATATTGTATTATGATATACCAGAACAAAAACGGGTCAATTCGTGGTTATATACATATGATTTTGTATTTTTTCTAAAACGCGTCATTTTGCGGGTTAACACTCACGCATTTTGCAAGATTTTTTTGCAGAACCAAAAATTGATTTTTCTAGTCTATTAGCTTGAGGATATGGTATTATGATATACCAGAATGAAAACGGGTCAATTCGTGGTTATATACTTATGATTTTGTATTTTTTCTAAAACGCGTCATTTTGTGGGTTAACACTCACGCATTTTGCCAGATTTTTTTGCAGAACCAAAAATTGACTTTTCTTGTCTATTTGCTCAAGGGTATGGTATTATGATATACCAGAATGAAAACGGGTCAATTCGTGGTTATATACGTATGATTTTGTATTTTTTCAAAAACGCGCCATTTTATGGGTTAACACTCACGCATTTTGCCAGATTTTTTTTGCAGAACCAAAAATTTATTTTTTATGTCTATTAGCTTGAGGATACGGTATTATGATATACCAGAACGAAAACGGGTCAATTCGTAGTTATATACTTATGATTTTGTATTTTTTTCAAAAACGCACCATTTTGAGGGTTAACAACACTCACGCATTTTGCAAGATTTTTTTGAAAAACCAAAAATTGATTTTTCTTGTCTATTAGCTTGAGGATACGGTATTATGATATACCAGAACAAAAACGGGTCAAATCGTGGTTATATACTTATGGTTTTTTATTTTTTGTAAAAAGGCGCCATTTTGTGGGTTAACACTCACGCATTTTGCCAGATTTTTTTGCAAAACCAAAATTGATTTTTCTTGTCTATTAGCTTGAGGATAAGGTATTATAATATACCAGAACAAAAACGGGTCAATTCGTGGTTATATACTTATGATTTTGTATTTTTTTCAACAACACGCCATTTTGTGGGTTAACACTCACGCATTTTGCCAGATTTTTTTTTGAAGAACCAAAAATTGATTTTTCTTGTCTATTAGCTTGAGGATATTGTATTATGATATACCAGAACAAAAACGGGTCAATTCGTGGTTATATACATATGATTTTGTATTTTTTCTAAAACGCGTCATTTTGCGGGTTAACACTCACGCATTTTGCAAGATTTTTTTGCAGAACCAAAAATTGATTTTTCTAGTCTATTAGCTTGAGGATATGGTATTATGATATACCAGAATGAAAACGGGTCAATTCGTGGTTATATACTTATGATTTTGTATTTTTTCTAAAACGCGTCATTTTGTGGGTTAACACTCACGCATTTTGCCAGATTTTTTTTGCAGAACCAAAAATTGACTTTTCTTGTCTATTTGCTCAAGGGTATGGTATTATGATATACCAGAACGAAAACGGGTCAATTCGTGGTTATATACGTATGATTTTGTATTTTTTCAAAAACGCGCCATTTTGTGGGTTAACACTCACGCATTTTGCCAGATTTTTTTGTAGAACCAAAAATTTATTTTTCATGTCTATTAGCTTGAGGATACGGTATTATGATATACCAGAACGAAAACGGGTCAATTCGTGGTTATATACATATGATTTTGTAATTTTTCTAAAACGCGTCATTTTGTGGGTTAACACTCACGCATTTTGCAAGATTTTTTTGCAGAACCAAAAATTGATTTTTCTAGTCTATTAGCTTGAGGATATGGTATTATGATATACCAGAATGAAAACGGGTCAATTCGTGGTTATATACTTATGATTTTGTATTTTTTCTAAAACGCGTCATTTTGTGGGTTAACACTCACGCATTTTGCCAGATTTTTTTGCAGAACCAAAAATTGACTTTTCTTGTCTATTTGCTCAAGGGTATGGTATTATGATATAACAGAACGAAAACGGGTCAATTCGTGGTTATATACGTATGATTTTGTATTTTTTCTAAAACGCGCCATTTTGTGGGTTAACACTCACGCATTTTGCCAGATTTTTTTTTGCAGAACCAAAAATTGATTTTTCTTGTCTATTAGCTTGAGGATATTGTATTATGATATACCAGAACAAAAACGGGTCAATTCGTGTTTATATACATATGATTTTGTATTTTTTCTAAAACGCGTCATTTTGCGGGTTAACACTCACGCATTTTGCAAGATTTTTTTGCAGAACCAAAAATTAATTTTTCTAGTCTATTAGCTTGAGCATATGGTATTATGATATACCAGAATGAAAACGGGTCAATTCGTAGTTATATACTTATAATTTTGTATTTTTTCTAAAACGCGTCATTTTGTGGGTTAACACTCACGCATTTTGCCAGATTTTTTTGCAGAACCAAAAATTGACTTTTCTTGTCTATTTGCTCAAGGGTATGGTATTATGATATACCAGAATGAAAATGGGTCAATTCGTGGTTATATACGTATGATTTTGTATTTTTTTTAAAACGCGCCATTTTGTGGGTTAACACTCACGCATTTTGCCAGATTTTTTTTGCAGAACCAAAAATTGATTTTTCTTGTCTATTAGCTTGAGGATATTGTATTATGATATACCAGAACAAAAACGGGTCAATTCGTGGTTATATACATATGATTTTGTATTTTTTCTAAAACGCGTCATTTTGCGGGTTAACACTCACGCATTTTGCAAGATTTTTTTGCAGAACCAAAAATTGATTTTTCTAGTCTATTAGCTTGAGGATATGGTATTATGATATACCAGAATGAAAACGGGTCAATTCGTGGTTATATACTTATGATTTTGTATTTTTTCTAAAACGCGTCATTTTGTGGGTTAACACTCACGCATTTTGCCAGATTTTTTTGCAGAACCAAAAATTGACTTTTCTTGTCTATTTGCTCAAGGGTATGGTATTATGATATACCAGAACGAAAACGGGTCAATTCGTGGTTATATACGTATGATTTTGTATTTTTTCAAAAACGCGCCATTTTATGGGTTAACACTCACGCATTTTGCCAGATTTTTTTTTGCCGAACCAAAAATTTATTTTTCATGTCTATTAGCTTGAGGATACGGTATTATGATATACCAGAACGAAAACGGGTCAATTCGTAGTTATATACTTATAATTTTGTATTTTTTTCAAAAACGCACCATTTTGAGGGTTAACAACACTCACGCATTTTGCAAGATTTTTTTGAAAAACCAAAAATTGATTTTTCTTGTCTATTAGCTTGAGGATACGGTATTATGATAACCAGAACAAAAACGGGTCAAATCGTGGTTATATACTTATGGTTTTTTATTTTTTGTAAAAAGACGCCATTTTGTGGGTTAACACTCACGCATTTTGCCAGATTTTTTTGCAAAACCAAAATTGATTTTTCTTGTCTATTAGCTTGAGGATACGGTATTATAATATACCAGAACAAAAACGGGTCAATTCGTGGTTATATACTTATGATTTTGTATTTTTTTCAACAACACGCCACTTTGTGGGTTAACACTCACGCATTTTGCCAGATTTTTTTTTGCAGAACCAAAAAATGATTTTTCTTGTCTATTAGCTTGAGGATATTGTATTATGATATACCAGAACGAAAACGGGTCAATTCGTGGTTATATACATATGATTTTGTATTTTTTCTAAAACGCGTCATTTTGCGGGTTAACACTCACGCATTTTGCAAGATTTTTTTGCAGAACCAAAAATTGATTTTTCTAGTCTATTAGCTTGAGGATATGGTATTATGATATACCAGAATGAAAACGGGTCAATTCGTGGTTATATACGTATGATTTTGTATTTTTTCAAAAACGCGCCATTTTATGGGTTAACACTCACGCATTTTGCCAGATTTTTTTTGCAGAACCAAAAATTTATTTTTCATGTCTATTAGCTTGAGGATACGGTATTATGATATACCAGAACGAAAACGGGTCAATTCGTAGTTATATACTTATGATTTTGTATTTTTTTCAAAAACGCACCATTTTGAGGGTTAACAACACTCACGCATTTTGCAAGATTTTTTTGAAAAACCAAAAATTGATTTTTCTTGTCTATTAGCTTGAGGATACGGTATTATGATATACCAGAACAAAAACGGGTCAAATCGTGGTTATATACTTATGGTTTTTTATTTTTTGTAAAAAGGCGCCATTTTGTGGGTTAACACTCACGCATTTTGCCAGATTTTTTTGCAAAACCAAAATTGATTTTTCTTGTCTATTAGCTTGAGGATAAGGTATTATAATATACCAGAACAAAAACGGGTCAATTCGTGGTTATATACTTATGATTTTGTATTTTTTTCAACAACACGCCATTTTGTGGGTTAACACTCACGCATTTTGCTAGATTTTTTTTTGAAGAACGAAAAATTGATTTTTCTTGTCTATTAGCTTGAGGATATTGTATTATGATATACCAGAACAAAAACGGGTCAATTCGTGGTTATATACATATGATTTTGTATTTTTTCTAAAACGCGTCATTTTGCGGGTTAACACTCACGCATTTTGCAAGATTTTTTTGCAGAACCAAAAATTGATTTTTCTAGTCTATTAGCTTGAGGATATGGTATTATGATATACCAGAATGAAAACGGGTCAATTCGTGGTTATATACTTATGATTTTGTATTTTTTCTAAAACGCGTCATTTTGTGGGTTAACACTCACGCATTTTGCCAGATTTTTTTTGCAGAACCAAAAATTGACTTTTCTTGTCTATTTGCTCAAGGGTATGGTATTATGATATACCAGAACGAAAACGGGTCAATTCGTGGTTATATACGTATGATTTTGTATTTTTTCAAAAACGCGCCATTTTGTGGGTTAACACTCACGCATTTTGCCAGATTTTTTTGTAGAACCAAAAATTTATTTTTCATGTCTATTAGCTTGAGGATACGGTATTATGATATACCAGAACGAAAACGGGTCAATTCGTGGTTATATACATATGATTTTGTAATTTTTCTAAAACGCGTCATTTTGTGGGTTAACACTCACGCATTTTGCAAGATTTTTTTGCAGAACCAAAAATTGATTTTTCTAGTCTATTAGCTTGAGGATATGGTATTATGATATACCAGAATGAAAACGGGTCAATTCGTGGTTATATACTTATGATTTTGTATTTTTTCTAAAACGCGTCATTTTGTGGGTTAACACTCACGCATTTTGCCAGATTTTTTTGCAGAACCAAAAATTGACTTTTCTTGTCTATTTGCTCAAGGGTATGGTATTATGATATACCAGAACGAAAACGGGTCAATTCGTGGTTATATACGTATGATTTTGTATTTTTTCTAAAACGCGCCATTTTGTGGGTTAACACTCACGCATTTTGCCAGATTTTTTTTTGCAGAACCAAAAATTGATTTTTCTTGTCTATTAGCTTGAGGATATTGTATTATGATATACCAGAACAAAAACGGGTCAATTCGTGTTTATATACATATGATTTTGTATTTTTTCTAAAACGCGTCATTTTGCGGGTTAACACTCACGCATTTTGCAAGATTTTTTTGCAGAACCAAAAATTAATTTTTCTAGTCTATTAGCTTGAGCATATGGTATTATGATATACCAGAATGAAAACGGGTCAATTCGTAGTTATATACTTATAATTTTGTATTTTTTCTAAAACGCGTCATTTTGTGGGTTAACACTCACGCATTTTGCCAGATTTTTTTGCAGAACCAAAAATTGACTTTTCTTGTCTATTTGCTCAAGGGTATGGTATTATGATATACCAGAATGAAAATGGGTCAATTCGTGGTTATATACGTATGATTTTGTATTTTTTTTAAAACGCGCCATTTTGTGGGTTAACACTCACGCATTTTGCCAGATTTTTTTTGCAGAACCAAAAATTGATTTTTCTTGTCTATTAGCTTGAGGATATTGTATTATGATATACCAGAACAAAAACGGGTCAATTCGTGGTTATATACATATGATTTTGTATTTTTTCTAAAACGCGTCATTTTGCGGGTTAACACTCACGCATTTTGCAAGATTTTTTTGCAGAACCAAAAATTGATTTTTCTAGTCTATTAGCTTGAGGATATGGTATTATGATATACCAGAATGAAAACGGGTCAATTCGTGGTTATATACTTATGATTTTGTATTTTTTCTAAAACGCGTCATTTTGTGGGTTAACACTCACGCATTTTGCCAGATTTTTTTGCAGAACCAAAAATTGACTTTTCTTGTCTATTTGCTCAAGGGTATGGTATTATGATATACCAGAACGAAAACGGGTCAATTCGTGGTTATATACGTATGATTTTGTATTTTTTCAAAAACGCGCCATTTTATGGGTTAACACTCACGCATTTTGCCAGATTTTTTTTTGCCGAACCAAAAATTTATTTTTCATGTCTATTAGCTTGAGGATACGGTATTATGATATACCAGAACGAAAACGGGTCAATTCGTAGTTATATACTTATAATTTTGTATTTTTTTCAAAAACGCACCATTTTGAGGGTTAACAACACTCACGCATTTTGCAAGATTTTTTTGAAAAACCAAAAATTGATTTTTCTTGTCTATTAGCTTGAGGATACGGTATTATGATAACCAGAACAAAAACGGGTCAAATCGTGGTTATATACTTATGGTTTTTTATTTTTTGTAAAAAGACGCCATTTTGTGGGTTAACACTCACGCATTTTGCCAGATTTTTTTGCAAAACCAAAATTGATTTTTCTTGTCTATTAGCTTGAGGATACGGTATTATAATATACCAGAACAAAAACGGGTCAATTCGTGGTTATATACTTATGATTTTGTATTTTTTTCAACAACACGCCACTTTGTGGGTTAACACTCACGCATTTTGCCAGATTTTTTTTTGCAGAACCAAAAAATGATTTTTCTTGTCTATTAGCTTGAGGATATTGTATTATGATATACCAGAACGAAAACGGGTCAATTCGTGGTTATATACATATGATTTTGTATTTTTTCTAAAACGCGTCATTTTGCGGGTTAACACTCACGCATTTTGCAAGATTTTTTTGCAGAACCAAAAATTGATTTTTCTAGTCTATTAGCTTGAGGATATGGTATTATGATATACCAGAATGAAAACGGGTCAATTCGTGGTTATATACGTATGATTTTGTATTTTTTCAAAAACGCGCCATTTTATGGGTTAACACTCACGCATTTTGCCAGATTTTTTTTGCAGAACCAAAAATTTATTTTTCATGTCTATTAGCTTGAGGATACGGTATTATGATATACCAGAACGAAAACGGGTCAATTCGTAGTTATATACTTATGATTTTGTATTTTTTTCAAAAACGCACCATTTTGAGGGTTAACAACACTCACGCATTTTGCAAGATTTTTTTGAAAAACCAAAAATTGATTTTTCTTGTCTATTAGCTTGAGGATACGGTATTATGATATACCAGAACAAAAACGGGTCAAATCGTGGTTATATACTTATGGTTTTTTATTTTTTGTAAAAAGGCGCCATTTTGTGGGTTAACACTCACGCATTTTGCCAGATTTTTTTGCAAAACCAAAATTGATTTTTCTTGTCTATTAGCTTGAGGATAAGGTATTATAATATACCAGAACAAAAACGGGTCAATTCGTGGTTATATACTTATGATTTTGTATTTTTTTCAACAACACGCCATTTTGTGGGTTAACACTCACGCATTTTGCTAGATTTTTTTTTGAAGAACCAAAAATTGATTTTTCTTGTCTATTAGCTTGAGGATATTGTATTATGATATACCAGAACAAAAACGGGTCAATTCGTGGTTATATACATATGATTTTGTATTTTTTCTAAAACGCGTCATTTTGCGGGTTAACACTCACGCATTTTGCAAGATTTTTTTGCAGAACCAAAAATTGATTTTTCTAGTCTATTAGCTTGAGGATATGGTATTATGATATACCAGAATGAAAACGGGTCAATTCGTGGTTATATACTTATGATTTTGTATTTTTTCTAAAACGCGTCATTTTGTGGGTTAACACTCACGCATTTTGCCAGATTTTTTTTGCAGAACCAAAAATTGACTTTTCTTGTCTATTTGCTCAAGGGTATGGTATTATGATATACCAGAACGAAAACGGGTCAATTCGTGGTTATATACGTATGATTTTGTATTTTTTCAAAAACGCGCCATTTTGTGGGTTAACACTCACGCATTTTGCCAGATTTTTTTGTAGAACCAAAAATTTATTTTTCATGTCTATTAGCTTGAGGATACGGTATTATGATATACCAGAACGAAAACGGGTCAATTCGTGGTTATATACATATGATTTTGTAATTTTTCTAAAACGCGTCATTTTGTGGGTTAACACTCACGCATTTTGCAAGATTTTTTTGCAGAACCAAAAATTGATTTTTCTAGTCTATTAGCTTGAGGATATGGTATTATGATATACCAGAATGAAAACGGGTCAATTCGTGGTTATATACTTATGATTTTGTATTTTTTCTAAAACGCGTCATTTTGTGGGTTAACACTCACGCATTTTGCCAGATTTTTTTGCAGAACCAAAAATTGACTTTTCTTGTCTATTTGATCAAGGGTATGGTATTATGATATACCAGAACGAAAACGGGTCAATTCGTGGTTATATACGTATGATTTTGTATTTTTTCTAAAACGCGCCATTTTGTGGGTTAACACTCACGCATTTTGCCAGATTTTTTTTTGCAGAACCAAAAATTGATTTTTCTTGTCTATTAGCTTGAGGATATTGTATTATGATATACCAGAACAAAAACGGGTCAATTCGTGTTTATATACATATGATTTTGTATTTTTTCTAAAACGCGTCATTTTGCAGGTTAACACTCACGCATTTTGCAAGATTTTTTTGCAGAACCAAAAATTAATTTTTCTAGTCTATTAGCTTGAGCATATGGTATTATGATATACCAGAATGAAAACGGGTCAATTCGTAGTTATATACTTATAATTTTGTATTTTTTCTAAAACGCGTCATTTTGTGGGTTAACACTCACGCATTTTGCCAGATTTTTTTGCAGAACCAAAAATTGACTTTTCTTGTCTATTTGCTCAAGGGTATGGTATTATGATATACCAGAATGAAAATGGGTCAATTCGTGGTTATATACGTATGATTTTGTATTTTTTTTAAAACGCGCCATTTTGTGGGTTAACACTCACGCATTTTGCCAGATTTTTTTTGCAGAACCAAAAATTGATTTTTCTTGTCTATTAGCTTGAGGATATTGTATTATGATATACCAGAACAAAAACGGGTCAATTCGTGGTTATATACATATGATTTTGTATTTTTTCTAAAACGCGTCATTTTGCGGGTTAACACTCACGCATTTTGCAAGATTTTTTTGCAGAACCAAAAATTGATTTTTCTAGTCTATTAGCTTGAGGATATGGTATTATGATATACCAGAATGAAAACGGGTCAATTCGTGGTTATATACTTATGATTTTGTATTTTTTCTAAAACGCGTCATTTTGTGGGTTAACACTCACGCATTTTGCCAGATTTTTTTGCAGAACCAAAAATTGACTTTTCTTGTCTATTTGCTCAAGGGTATGGTATTATGATATACCAGAACGAAAACGGGTCAATTCGTGGTTATATACGTATGATTTTGTATTTTTTCAAAAACGCGCCATTTTATGGGTTAACACTCACGCATTTTGCCAGATTTTTTTTTGCCGAACCAAAAATTTATTTTTCATGTCTATTAGCTTGAGGATACGGTATTATGATATACCAGAACGAAAACGGGTCAATTCGTAGTTATATACTTATAATTTTGTATTTTTTTCAAAAACGCACCATTTTGAGGGTTAACAACACTCACGCATTTTGCAAGATTTTTTTGAAAAACCAAAAATTGATTTTTCTTGTCTATTAGCTTGAGGATACGGTATTATGATAACCAGAACAAAAACGGGTCAAATCGTGGTTATATACTTATGGTTTTTTATTTTTTGTAAAAAGACGCCATTTTGTGGGTTAACACTCACGCATTTTGCCAGATTTTTTTGCAAAACCAAAATTGATTTTTCTTGTCTATTAGCTTGAGGATACGGTATTATAATATACCAGAACAAAAACGGGTCAATTCGTGGTTATATACTTATGATTTTGTATTTTTTTCAACAACACGCCATTTTGTGGGTTAACACTCACGCATTTTGCCAGATTTTTTTTTGCAGAACCAAAAATTGATTTTTCTTGTCTATTAGCTTGAGGATATTGTATTATGATATACCAGAACGAAAACGGGTCAATTCGTGGTTATATACATATGATTTTGTATTTTTTCTAAAACGCGTCATTTTGCGGGTTAACACTCACGCATTTTGCAAGATTTTTTTGCAGAACCAAAAATTGATTTTTCTAGTCTATTAGCTTGAGGATATGGTATTATGATATACCAGAATGAAAACGGGTCAATTCGTGGTTATATACTTATGATTTTGTATTTTTTCTAAAACGCGTCATTTTGTGGGTTAACACTCACGCATTTTGCCAGATTTTTTTGCAGAACCAAAAATTGACTTTTCTTGTCTATTTGCTCAAGGGTATGGTATTATGATATACCAGAACGAAAACGGGTCAATTCGTGGTTATATACGTATGATTTTGTATTTTTTCAAAAACGCGCCATTTTGTGGGTTAACACTCAGGCATTTTGCCAGATTTGTTTTTGCAGAACCAAAAATTGATTTTTCTTGTCTATTAGCTTGAGGATATTGTATTATGATATACCAGAACAAAAACGAGTCAATTCGTGGTTATATACATATGATTTTGTATTTTTTCTAAAACGCGTCATTTTGCGGGTTAACACTCACGCATTTTGCAAGATTTTTTTGCAGAACCAAAAATTGATTTTTCTAGTCTATTAGCTTGAGGATATGGTATTATGATATACCAGAATGAAAACGGGTCAATTCGTGGTTATATAGTTATGATTTTGTATTTTTTCTAAAACGCGTCATTTTGTGGGTTAACACTCACGCATTTTGCCAGATTTTTTTGCAGAACCAAAAATTGACTTTTCTTGTCTATTTGCTCAAGGGTATGGTATTATGATATACCAGAACGAAAACGGGTCAATTCGTGGTTATATACGTATGATTTTGTATTTTTTCAAAAACGCGCCATTTTGTGGGTTAACATTCACGCATTTTGCAAGTTTTTTTGCAGAACCAAAAATTAAATTTTCTTGTCTATTAGCTTGAGGATACGGTACTATGATATACCAGAACGAAAACGGGTCAATTCGTGGTTATATACTTATGATTTTGTATTTTTTCAAAAACACGCCATTTTGTGGGTTAACACTCACGCATTTTGCCTAATTTTTTCGCAAAACAAAAAATTGATTTTTCTTGTCTATTAGCTTGAGGATATGGTATTATGATATACCAGAACAAAAACGGGTCAATTCGTGGTTATACTTATGGTTTTTTATTTTTTCTAAAAAGGCGCCATTTTGTGGGTTAACACACACGCATTTTGCCAGATTTTTTTGCAGAACCAAAAATTGATTTTTCTTGTCTATTAGCTTGAGGATATGGTATTATGATATACCAGAATGAAAACGGGTCAATTCGTGGTTATATACTTATGATTTTTTATTTTTTCTAAAAACACGCCATTTTGTGAGTGCTCACGCATTTTGCCAGATTTTTTTGCAGAAGAAAAAATTAATTTTTCTTGTCTATTAGCTTGAGGATATGGTATTCTGATATACCAGAACGAAAACGGGTCAATTCGTGGTTATATACATATGATTTTGTATTTTTTCTAAAACACATCATTTTGTGGGTTAACACTCATGCATTTTGCCAGATTTTTTTGCAGAACCAAAAATTGATTTTTATTGTCTATTAGCTTGACCATATGGTATTATGATATACCAGAACAAAAACGGGTCAATTCGTGGTTATACTTATGGTTTTTTATTTTTTCTAAAAACGCGTCATTTTGTGGGTTAACACTCACGGATTTTGCAAGTTTTTTTGCAGAACCAAAAATTATTTTTTCTTGTCTATTAGCTTAAGGATATGGTATTATTATATACCAGACGAAAATGGGTCAATTCGTGGTTATATACATATGATTTTGTATTTTTTCTAAAACACGTCATTTTGTGGGTTAACACTCATGCATTTTGCCAGATTTTTTATCAGAAACAAAAATTGATTTTTCTTGTCTATTAGCTTGAGCATATGGTATTATGATATACCATAACAAAAACATGTCAATTCGTGGTTATATACTTATGGTTTTTTATTTTTTCTAAAAACACGTCATTTTGTGGGTTAACACTCACGCATTTTGCCAGATTTTTTTGCAGAACAAAAAATTGATTTTTCTTATCTATTAGCTTGAGGATATGGTATTATGATATACCAAAACAAAAACGGGTCAATTCGTGGTTATATACATATGATTTTGTATTTTTTCTAAAACGCGTCATTTTGTGGGTTAACACTCACGCATTTTGCAAGATTTTTTTGCAGAACCAAAAATTGATTTTTCTTGTCTATTAGCTTGAGGATACGGTATTATAATATACCAGAACGAAAACGGGTCAATTCGTGGTTATATACTTATGATTTTGTATTTTTTTTAAAACACGCCATTTTGTGGGTTAACACACACACGCATTTTGCAAGATATTTTTGCAGAACTAAAAATTGACTTTTCTAGTCTATTAGCTTGAGGATATGGTATTATGATATACCAGAATGAAAACGGGTCAATTCGTGGTTATATACTTATGATTTTGTATTTTTTCTAAAACGCGTCATTTTGTGGGTTATCACTCACGCATTTTGTCAGATTTTTTTGCAGAACCAAAAATTGACTTTTCTTGTCTATTTGCTCAAGGGTATGGTATTATGATATACCAGAACGAAAACGGGTCAATTCGTGGTTATATACGTATGATTTTGTATTTTTTCCAAAAACGCGCCATTTTGTGGGTTAACAACTCACGCATTTTGCCAGATTTTTTTTTGCAAAACCAAAAATTGATTTTTTTTGTCTATTAGCTTGAGGATATTGTATTATGATATACCAGAACAAAAACGGGTCAATTCGTGGTTATATACATATGATTTTGTATTTTTTCTAAAACGCGTCATTTTGCGGGTTAACACTCACGCATTTTGCAAGATTATTTTGCAGAACCAAAAATTGATTTTTCTAGTCTATTAGCTTGAGGATATGGTATTATGATATACCAGAATGAAAACGGGTCAATTCGTGGTTATATACTTATGATTTTGTATTTTTTCTAAAACGCGTCATTTTGTGGGTTAACACTCACGCATTTTGCCAGATTTTTTTGCAGAACCAAAAATTGACTTTTCTTGTCTATTTGCTCAAGGGTATGGTATTATGATATACCAGAACGAAAACGGGTCAATTCGTGGTTATATACGTATGATTTTGTATTTTTTCAAAAACACGCCATTTTGTGGGTTAACACTCACGCATTTTGCCAGATTTTTTTGTAGAACCAAAAATTTATTTTTCATGTCTATTAGCTTGAGGATACGGTATTATGATATACCAGAACGAAAACGGGTTAATTCGTAGTTATATACTTATGATTTTGTATTTTTTTCAAAAACGCACCATTTTGTGGGTTAACAACACTCACGCATTTTGCAAGATTTTTTTGAAAAACCAAAAATTGATTTTTCTTGTCTATTAGCTTGAGGATACGGTATTATGATATACCAGAACAAAAACGGGTCAAATCGTGGTTATATACTTATGGTTTTTTATTTTTTCTAAAAAGGCGCCATTTTGTGGGTTAACACTCACGCATTTTGCCAGATTTTTTTGCAAAACCAAAAATTGATTTTTCTTGTCTATTAGCTTGAGGATACGGTATTATAATATACCAGAACAAAAACGGGTCCATTCGTGGTTATATACTTATGATTTTGTATTTTTTTCAAAAACACGCCATTTTGTGGGTTAACACTCACGCATTTTGCCAGATTTTTTTTTTGCAGAACCAAAAATTGATTTTTCTTGTCTATTAGCTTTAGGATATTGTATTATGATATACCAGTACGAAAACGGGTCAATTCGTGGTTATATACATATGATTTTGTATTTTTTCAAAAACGCGCCATTTTGTGGGTTAACATTCACGCATTTTGCCAGATTTTTTTTCGCAAAACCAAAAATTGATTTTTCTTGTCTATTAGCTTGAGGATATTGTATTACGATATACCAGATCAAAAACGGGTCAATTCGTGGTTATATACATATGATTTTGTATTTTTTCTAAAACGCGTCATTTTGCGGGTTAACACTCACGCATTTTGCAAGATTTTTTTGCAGAACCAAAAATTGATTTTTCTAGTCTATTAGCTTGAGGATATGGTATTATGATATACCAGAATGAAAACGGGTCAATTCGTGGTTATATACTTATGATTTTGTATTTTTTCTAAAACGCGTCATTTTGTGGGTTATCACTCACGCATTTTGTCAGATTTTTTTGCAGAACCAAAAATTGACTTTTCTTGTCTATTTGCTCAAGGGTATGGTATTATGATATACCAGAACGAAAACGGGTCAATTCGTGGTTATATACGTATGATTTTGTATTTTTTCTAAAACGCGTCATTTTGCGTGTTAACACTCACGCATTTTGCAAGATTTTTTTGCAGAACCAAAAATTGATTTTTCTAGTCTATTAGCTTGAGGATATGGTATTATGATATACCAGAATGAAAACGGGTCAATTCGTGGTTATATACTTATGATTTTGTATTTTTTCTAAAACGCGTCATTTTGTGGGTTAACACTCGCGCATTTTGCCAGATTTTTTTGCAGAACCAAAAATTGACTTTTCTTGTCTATTTGCTCAAGGGTATGGTATTATGATATACCAGAACGAAAACGGGTCAATTCGTGGTTATATACGTATGATTTTGTATTTTTTCAAAAACGCGCCATTTTGTGGGTTAACACTCACGCATTTTGCAAGTTTTGTTTGCAGAACCAAAAATTAAATTTTCTTGTCTATTAGCTTAAGGATATGGTATTATGATTTACCAGACGAAAACGGGTCAATTCGTGGTTATATACATATGATTTTGTATTTTTTCTAAAACACGTCATTTTGTGGTTTAACACTCATGCATTTTGCCAGATTTTTTTGCAGAACCAAAAATTGATTTTTCTTGTCTATTAGCTTGAGCATATGGTATTATGATATACCAGAACAAAAACGGGTCAATTCGTGGTTATACTTATGGTTTTTTATTTTTTCTAAAAACGCGCCATTTTGTGGGTTAACACTCACGCATTTTGCAAGTTTTTTTGCAGAACCAAAAATTATTTTTTCTTGTCTATTAGCTTAAGGATATGGTATTATGATATACGAGACGAAAACGGGTCAATTCTTGGTTATATACATATGATTTTGTATTTTTTCTAAAACACGTCATTTTGTGGGTTAACACTCATGCATTTTGCCAGATTTTTTTGCAGAACCAAAAATTGATTTTTCTTATCTATTAGCTTGAGCATATGGTATTATGATATACCATAAAAAACAGGTCAATTCGTGGTTATATACTTAAGGTTTTTTATTTTTTCTAAAAACACGCCATTTTGTGGTTTAACACTCACGCATTTTGCCAGATTTTTTCGCAGAACAAAAAATTGATTTTTCTTATCTATTAGCTTGAGGATATGGTATTATGATATACCAAAACAAAAACGGGTCAATTCGTGGTTATATACATATGATTTTGTATTTTTTCTAAAACGCGTCATTTTGTGGGTTAACACTCACGGATTTTGCAAGATTTTTTTGCAGAACCAAAAATTGATTTTTCTAGTCTATTAGCTAGAGGATATGGTATTATGATATACCAGAATGAAAACGGGTCAATTCGTGGTTATATACTTATGATTTTGTATTTTTTCTAAAACGCGTCATTTTGTGGGTTAACACTCACGCATTTTGCCAGATTTTTTTGCAGAACCAAAAATTGACTTTTCTTGTCTATTTGCTCGAGGGTATGGTATTATGATATACCAGAACAAAAACGGGTCAATTCGTGGTTATATACGTATGATTTTGTATTTTTTCAAAAACGCGTCATTTTGTGGGTTAACACTCACGCATTTTGCCAGATTTTTTTTGCAGAACCAAAAATTTATTTTTCTTGTCTATTAGCTTGAGGATACGGTACTATGATATACCAGAACGAAAACGGGTCAATTCGTGGTTACATACTTATGATTTTGTATTTTTTCAAAAACACGCCATTTTGTGGGTTAACACTCACGCATTTTGCCTAATTTTTTCGCAAAACAAAAAATTGATTTTTCTTGTCTATTAGCTTGAGGATATGGTATTATGATATACCAGAACAAAAACGGGTCAATTCGTGGTTATACTTATGGTTTTTTATTTTTTCTAAAAAGGCGCCATTTTGTGGGTTAACACACACGCATTTTGCCAGATTTTTTTGCAGAACCAAAAATTGATTTTACTTGTCTATTAGCTTGAGGATATGGTATTATGATATACCAGAATGAAAACGGGTCAATTCGTGGTTATATACTTATGATTTTTTATTTTTTCTAAAAACACGCCATTTTGTGAGTGCTCACGCATTTTGCCAGATTTTTTTGCAGAAGAAAAAATTAATTTTTCTTGTCTATTAGCTTGAGGATATGGTATTCTGATATACCAGAACGAAAACGGGTCAATTCGTGGTTATATACATATGATTTTGTATTTTTTCTAAAACACGTCATTTTGTGGGTTAACACTCATGCATTTTGCCAGATTTTTTATCAGAAACAAAAATTGATTTTTCTTGTCTATTAGCTTGAGCATATGGTATTATGATATACCATAACAAAAACATGTCAATTCGTGGTTATATACTTATGGTTTTTTATTTTTTCTAAAAACACGTCATTTTGTGGGTTAACACTCACGCATTTTGCAAGATTTTTTTGCAGAACTAAAAATTGACTTTTCTAGTCTATTAGCTTGAGGATATGGTATTATGATATACCAGACGAAAACGGGTCAATTCTTGGTTATATACATATGATTTTGTATTTTTTCTAAAACACGTCATTTTGTGGGTTAACACTCATGCATTTTGCCAGATTTTTTTGCAGAACCAAAAATTGATTTTTCTTATCTATTAGCTTGAGCATATGGTATTATGATATACCATAAAAAACAGGTCAATTCGTGGTTATATACGTATGATTTTGTATTTTTTCCAAAAACGCGCCATTTTGTGGGTTAACAACTCACGCATTTTGCCAGATTTTTTTTTTGCAGAACCAAAAATTGATTTTTCTTGTCTATTAGCTTGAGGATATTGTATTATGATATACCAAAACAAAAACGGGTCAATTCGTGGTTATATACATATGATTTTGTATTTTTTCTAAAACGCGTCATTTTGCGGGTTAACACTCACGCATTTTGCAAGATTTTTTTGCAGAACCAAAAATTGATTTTTCTAGTCTATTAGCTTGAGGATATGGTATTATGATATACCAGAATGAAAACGGGTCAATTCGTGGTTATATACTTATGATTTTGTATTTTTTCTAAAACGCGTCATTTTGTGGGTTAACACTCACGCATTTTGCCAGATTTTTTTGCAGAACCAAAAATTGACTTTTCTTGTCTATTTGCTCGAGGGTATGGTATTATGATATACCAGAACAAAAACGGGTCAATTCGTGGTTATATACGTATGATTTTGTATTTTTTCAAAAACGCGTCATTT
Source organism: Nemophila menziesii (assembly GCA_029959085.1). Classification (NCBI taxonomy): domain Eukaryota; kingdom Viridiplantae; phylum Streptophyta; class Magnoliopsida; order Boraginales; family Hydrophyllaceae; genus Nemophila; species Nemophila menziesii. The sequence goes on along the minus strand of JARWIR010000036.1, from coordinate 7,277,544 downwards.
TGTGGGTTAACACTCACGCATTTTGCCAGATTTTTTTTGCAGAACCAAAAATTTATTTTTCTTGTCTATTAGCTTGAGGATACGGTACTATGATATACCAGAACGAAAACGGGTCAATTCGTGGTTACATACTTATGATTTTGTATTTTTTCAAAAACACGCCATTTTGTGGGTTAACACTCACGCATTTTGCCAGATTCTTTTCCAGAACCAAAAATTGATTTTTCTTGTCTATTAGCTTGAGTATACGGTATTATGATATACCAGAACAAAAACGGGTCAAATCGTGGTTATATACTTATGGTTTTTTATTTTTTGTAAAAAGGCGCCATTTTGTGGGTTAACACTCACGCATTTTGCCAGATTTTTTTGCAAAACCAAAAATTGATTTTTCTTGTCTATTAGCTTGAGGATACGGTATTATAATATACCAGAACAAAAACGGGTCAATTCGTGGTTATATACTTATGATTTTGTATTTTTTTCAAAAACACGCCATTTTATGGGTTAACACTCACGCATTTTGCCAGATTTTTTTTTTTTGCAGAACCAAAAATTGATTTTTCTTGTCTATTAGCTTGAGGATATTGTATTATGATATACCAGTACGAAAACGGGTCAATTCGTGGTTATATACATATGATTTTGTATTTTTTCAAAAACGCGCCATTTTGTGGGTTAACACTCACGCATTTTGCCAGATTTTTTTTCGCAGAACCAAAAATTGATTTTTCTTGTCTATTAGCTTGAGGATATTGTATTATGATATATCAGAACAAAAACGGGTCAATTCGTGGTTATATACATATGATTTTATATTTTTTCTAAAATGCGTCATTTTGCGGGTTAACACTCACGCATTTTGCAACATTTTTTTGCAGAACCAAAAATTGATTTTTCTAGTCTATTAGCTTGAGGATATGGTATTATGATATACCAGAACAAAAACGGGTCAATTCGTGGTTATATACTTATGATTTTGTATTTTTTCTAAAACGCGTCATTTTGTGGGTTAACACTCACGCATTTTGCCAGATTTTTTTGCAGAACCAAAAATCGACTTTTCTTGTCTATTTGCTCAAGGGTATGGTATTATGATATACCAGAACGAAAACGGGTCAATTCGTGGTTATATACATATGATTTTGTATTTTTTCTAAAACGCGTCATTTTGTGGGTTAACAATCACGCATTTTGCCAGATTCTTTTCCAGAACCAAAAATTGATTTTTCTTGTCTATTAGCTTGAGGATATTGTATTATGATATACCAGAACAAAAATGGATCAATTCGTGGTTATATACTTATGATTTTGTATTTTTTCAAAAACGCGCCATTTTGTGGGTTAACACTCACGCATTTTGCCAGATTTTTTTTTGCAGAACCAAAAATTGATTTTTCTTGTCTATTAGCTTGAGGATATTGTATTATGATATACCAGAACAAAAACAGGTCAATTCGTGGTTATATACATATGATTTTGTATTTTTTCTAAAACGCGTCATTTTGCGGGTTAACACTCACGCATTTTGCAAGACTTTTTTGCAGAACCAAAAATTGATTTTTCTAGTCTATTAGCTTGAGGATATGGTATTATCATATACCAGAATGAAAACGGGTCAATTCGTGGTTATATACTTATGATTTTGTATTTTTTCTAAAACGCGTCATTTTGTGGGTTAACACTCACGCATTTTGCCAGATTTTTTTGCAGAACCAAAAATTGACTTTTCTTGTCTATTTGCTCAAGGGTATGGTAATATGGTATACCAGAATGAAAACGGGTCAATTCGTGGTTATATACGTATGATTTTGTATTTTTTCAAAAACGCGCCATTTTGTGGGTTAACACTAACGTATTTTGCCAGATTTTTTTGTAGAACCAAAAATTTATTTTTCATGTCTATTAGCTTGAGGATACGGTATAATGATATACCAGAACGAAAACGGGTTAATTCGTAGTTATATACTTATGATTTTGTATTTTATTCAAAAACGCACGATTTTGTGGGTTAACAACACTCACGCATTTTGCAAGATTTTTTTGAAAAACCAAAAATTGATTTTTCTTGTCTATTAGCTTGAGGATACGGTATTATGATATACCAGAACAAAAACGGGTCAAATCGTGGTTATATACTTATGGTTTTTTATTTTTTCTAAAAAGGCGCTATTTTGTGGGTTAACACTCACGCATTTTGCCAGATTTTTTTGCGAAACCAAAAATTGATTTTTCTTGTCTATTAGCTTGAGGATACAGTATTATAATATACCAGAACAAAAACGGGTCAATTCGTGGTTATATACTTATGATTTTGTATTTTTTTCAAAAACACGCCATTTTGTGGGTTAACACTCACGCATTTTGCCAGTTTTTTTTTTTTGCAGAACCAAAAATTGATTTTTCTTGCTATTAGCTTGAGGATATTGTATTATGATATAACAGTACGAAAACGGGTCAATTCATGGTTATATACATATGATTTTGTATTTTTTCAAAAAGGCGCCATTTTGTGGGTTAACATTCACGCATTTTGCCAGATTTTTTTTTCGCAGAACCAAAAATTGATTTTTCTTGTCTATTAGCTTGAGGATACGGTATTATGATATACCAGAACAAAAACGGGTCAAATCGTGGTTATATACTTATGGTTTTTTATTTTTTCTAAAAAGGCGCTATTTTGTGGGTTAACACTCACGCATTTTGCCAGATTTTTTTGCAAAACCAAAAATTGATTTTTCTTGTCTATTAGCTTGAGGATACAGTATTATAATATACCAGAACAAAAACGGGTCAATTCGTGGTTATATACTTATGATTTTGTATTTTTTTCAAAAACACGCTATTTTGTGGGTTAACACTCACGCATTTTGCCAGATTTTTTTGCAGAACCAAAAATTAATTTTTCTTATCTATTAGCTTGAGCATATGGTATTATGATATACCATAACAAAAACAGGTCAATTCATGGTTATATACTTATGGTTTTTTATTTTTTCTAAAAACACGCCATTTTGTGGGTTAACACTCACGCATTTTGCCAGATTTTTTTGCAAAACAAAAAATTGATTTTTCTTATCTATTAGCTTGAGGATATGGTATTATGATATACCAGAACAAAAACGGGTCAATTCGTGATTATATACATATAATTTTTTTTTTTCTAAAACGCGTCATTTTGTGGGTTAACACTCACGCATTTTGCAAGATTTTTTTGCAGAACCAAAAATTGATTTTTCTTGTCTATTAGCTTGAGGATACGGTATTATAATATACCAGAATGAAAACGGGTCAATTAGTGGTTATATACTTATGATTTTGTATTTTTTTAAAATGCGCCATTTTGTGGGTTAACACACACACGCATTTTGCAAGATATTTTTGCAGAACTAAAAATTGACTTTTCTAGTCTATTAGCTTGAGGATATGGTATTATGTTATACCAGAATGAAAACGGGTCAATTCGTGGTTATATACTTATGATTTTGTATTTTTTCAAAAACGCGCCATTTTGTGGGTTAACACTCACGCATTTTGCCAGATTTTTTTTTGCAGAACCAAAAATTGATTTTTCGTGTCTATTAGCTTGAGGATATTGTATTATGATATACCAGAACAAAAACGGGTCAATTCGTGGTTATATACATATGATTTTGTATTTTTTCTAAAACGCGTCATTTTGCGGGTTAATACTCACGCATTTTGCAAGATTTTTTTGCAGAACCAAAAATTGATTTTTCTAGTCTATTAGCTAGAGGATATGGTATTATGATATACCAGAATGAAAACGGGTCAATTCGTGGTTATATACTTATGATTTTGTATTTTTTTCTAAAACGCGCCATTTTGTGGGTTAACACTCACGCATTTTGCCAGATTTTTTTGCAGAACCAAAAATTGACTTTTCTTGTCTATTTGCTCGAGGGTATGGTATTATGATATACCAGAACAAAAACGGGTCAATTCGTGGTTATATACGTATGATTTTGTATTTTTTCAAAAACGCGTCATTTTGTGGGTTAACACTCACGCATTTTGCCAGATTTTTTTTGCAGAACCAAAAATTTATTTTTCTTGTCTATTAGCTTGAGGATACGGTACTATGATATACCAGAACGAAAACGGGTCAATTCGTGGTTATATACTTATGATTTTGTATTTTTTCAAAAACACGCCATTTTGTGGGTTAACACTCACGCATTTTGCCTAATTTTTTCGCAAAACAAAAATTGATTTTTCTTGTCTATTAGCTTGAGGATATGGTATTATGATATACCAGTCAATTCGTGGTTATACTTATGGTTTTTTATTTTTTCTAAAAAGGCGCCATTTTGTGGGTTAACACACACGCATTTTGCCAGATTTTTTTGCAGAACCAAAAATTGATTTTTCTTGTCTATTAGCTTGAGGATATGGTATTATGATATACCAGAATGAAAACGGGTCAATTCGTGGTTATATACTTATGATTTTTTATTTTTTCTAAAAACACGCCATTTTGTGAGTGCTCACGCATTTTGCCAGATTTTTTTGCAGAAGAAAAAATTAATTTTTCTTGTCTATTAGCTTGAGGATATGGTATTCTGATATACCAGAACGAAAACGGGTCAATTCGTGGTTATATACATATGATTTTGTATTTTTTCTAAAACACATCATTTTGTGGGTTAACACTCATGCATTTTGCCAGATTTTTTTGCAGAACCAAAAATTGATTTTTATTGTCTATTAGCTTGACCATATGGTATTATGATATACCAGAACAAAAACGGGTCAATTCGTGGTTATACTTATGGTTTTTTATTTTTTCTAAAAACGCGTCATTTTGTGGGTTAACACTCACGCATTTTGCAAGTTTTTTTGCAGAACCAAAAATTATTTTTTCTTGTCTATTAGCTTAAGGATATGGTATTATTATATACCAGACGAAAATGGGTCAATTCGTGGTTATATACATATGATTTTGTATTTTTTCTAAAACACGTCATTTTGTGGGTTAACACTCATGCATTTTGTCAGATTTTTTATCAGAAACAAAAATTGATTTTTCTTGTCTATTAGCTTGAGCATATGGTATTATGATATACCATAACAAAAACATGTCAATTCGTGGTTATATACTTATGGTTTTTTATTTTTTCTAAAAACACGTCATTTTGTGGGTTAACACTCACGCATTTTGCCAGATTTTTTTGCAGAACAAAAAATTGATTTTTCTTATCTATTAGCTTGAGGATATGGTATTATGATATACCAAAACAAAAACGGGTCAATTCGTGGTTATATACATATGATTTTGTATTTTTTCTAAAACGCGTCATTTTGTGGGTTAACACTCACGCATTTTGCAAGATTTTTTTGCAGAACCAAAAATTGATTTTTCTTGTCTATTAGCTTGAGGATACGGTATTATAATATACCAGAACGAAAACGGGTCAATTCGTGGTTATATACTTATGATTTTGTATTTTTTTTAAAACACGCCATTTTGTGGGTTAACACACACACGCATTTTGCAAGATATTTTTGCAGAACTAAAAATTGTCTTTTCTAGTCTATTAGCTTGAGGATATGGTATTATGATATACCAGAATGAAAACGGGTCAATTCGTGATTATATACTTATGATTTTGTATTTTTTCTAAAACGCGTCATTTTGTGGGTTATCACTCACGCATTTTGCCAGATTTTTTTGCAGAACCAAAAATTGACTTTTCTTGTGTATTTGCTCAAGGGTATGGTATTATGATATACCAGAACGAAAACGGGTCAATTCGTGGTTATATACGTATGATTTTGTATTTTTTCCAAAAACGCGCCATTTTGTGGGTTAACAACTCACGCATTTTGCCAGATTTTTTTTTTGCAGAACCAAAAATTGATTTTTCTTGTCTATTAGCTTGAGGATATTGTATTATGATATACCAGAACAAAAACGGGTCAATTCGTGGTTATATACATATGATTTTGTATTTTTTCTAAAACGCGTCATTTTGCGGGTTAACACTCACGCATTTTGCAAGATTTTTTTGCAGAACCAAAAATTGATTTTTCTAGTCTATTAGCTTGAGGATATGGTATTATGATATACCAGAATGAAAACGGGTCAATTCGTGGTTATATACTTATGATTTTGTATTTTTTCTAAAACGCGTCATTTTGTGGGTTAACACTCACGCATTTTGCCAGATTTTTTTGCAGAACCAAAAATTGACTTTTCTTGTCTATTTGCTCAAGGGTATGGTAATATGGTATACCAGAATGAAAACGGGTCAATTCGTGGTTATATACGTATGATTTTGTATTTTTTCAAAAACGCGCCATTTTGTGGGTTAACACTAACGTATTTTACCAGATTTTTTTGTAGAACCAAAAATTTATTTTTCATGTCTATTAGCTTGAGGATACGGTATAATGATATACCAGAACGAAAACGGGTTAATTCGTAGTTATATACTTATGATTTTGTATTTTATTCAAAAACGCACGATTTTGTGGGTTAACAACACTCACGCATTTTGCAAGATTTTTTTGAAAAACCAAAAATTGATTTTTCTTGTCTATTAGCTTGAGGATACGGTATTATGATATACCAGAACAAAAACGGGTCAAATCGTGGTTATATACTTATGGTTTTTTATTTTTTCTAAAAAGGCGCTATTTTGTGGGTTAACACTCACGCATTTTGCCAGATTTTTTTGCGAAACCAAAAATTGATTTTTCTTGTCTATTAGCTTGAGGATACAGTATTATAATATACCAGAACAAAAACGGGTCAATTCGTGGTTATATACTTATGATTTTGTATTTTTTTCAAAAACACGCCATTTTGTGGGTTAACACTCACGCATTTTGCCAGTTTTTTTTTTTTGCAGAACCAAAAATTGATTTTTCTTGCTATTAGCTTGAGGATATTGTATTATGATATACCAGTACGAAAACGGGTCAATTCATGGTTATATACATATGATTTTGTATTTTTTCAAAAAGGCGCCATTTTGTGGGTTAACATTCACGCATTTTGCCAGATTTTTTTTTCGCAGAACCAAAAATTGATTTTTCTTGTCTATTAGCTTGAGGATACGGTATTATGATATACCAGAACAAAAACGGGTCAAATCGTGGTTATATACTTATGGTTTTTTATTTTTTCTAAAAAGGCGCTATTTTGTGGGTTAACACTCACGCATTTTGCCAGATTTTTTTGCAAAACCAAAAATTGATTTTTCTTGTCTATTAGCTTGAGGATACAGTATTATAATATACCAGAACAAAAACGGGTCAATTCGTGGTTATATACTTATGATTTTGTATTTTTTTCAAAAACACGCTATTTTGTGGGTTAACACTCACGCATTTTGCCAGATTTTTTTGCAGAACCAAAAATTAATTTTTCTTATCTATTAGCTTGAGCATATGGTATTATGATATACCATAACAAAAACAGGTCAATTCATGGTTATATACTTATGGTTTTTTATTTTTTCTAAAAACACGCCATTTTGTGGGTTAACACTCACGCATTTTGCCAGATTTTTTTGCAAAACAAAAAATTGATTTTTCTTATCTATTAGCTTGAGGATATGGTATTATGATATACCAGAACAAAAACGGGTCAATTCGTGATTATATACATATAATTTTTTTTTTCTAAAACGCGTCATTTTGTGGGTTAACACTCACGCATTTTGCAAGATTTTTTTGCAGAACCAAAAATTGATTTTTCTTGTCTATTAGCTTGAGGATACGGTATTATAATATACCAGAATGAAAACGGGTCAATTAGTGGTTATATACTTATGATTTTGTATTTTTTTAAAATGCGCCATTTTGTGGGTTAACACACACACGCATTTTGCAAGATATTTTTGCAGAACTAAAAATTGACTTTTCTAGTCTATTAGCTTGAGGATATGGTATTATGTTATACCAGAATGAAAACGGGTCAATTCGTGGTTATATACTTATGATTTTGTATTTTTTCAAAAACGCGCCATTTTGTGGGTTAACACTCACGCATTTTGCCAGATTTTTTTTTGCAGAACCAAAAATTGATTTTTCTTGTCTATTAGCTTGAGGATATTGTATTATGATATACCAGAACAAAAACGGGTCAATTCGTGGTTATATACATATGATTTTGTATTTTTTCTAAAACGCGTCATTTTGCGGGTTAATACTCACGCATTTTGCAAGATTTTTTTGCAGAACCAAAAATTGATTTTTCTAGTCTATTAGCTAGAGGATATGGTATTATGATATACCAGAATGAAAACGGGTCAATTCGTGGTTATATACTTATGATTTTGTATTTTTTCTAAAACGCGCCATTTTGTGGGTTAACACTCACGCATTTTGCCAGATTTTTTTGCAGAACCAAAAATTGACTTTTCTTGTCTATTTGCTCGAGGGTATGGTATTATGATATACCAGAACAAAAACGGGTCAATTCGTGGTTATATACGTATGATTTTGTATTTTTTCAAAAACGCGTCATTTTGTGGGTTAACACTCACGCATTTTGCCAGATTTTTTTTGCAGAACCAAAAATTTATTTTTCTTGTCTATTAGCTTGAGGATACGGTACTATGATATACCAGAACGAAAACGGGTCAATTCGTGGTTATATACTTATGATTTTGTATTTTTTCAAAAACACGCCATTTTGTGGGTTAACACTCACGCATTTTGCCTAATTTTTTCGCAAAACAAAAAATTGATTTTTCTTGTCTATTAGCTTGAGGATATGGTATTATGATATACCAGTCAATTCGTGGTTATACTTATGGTTTTTTATTTTTTCTAAAAAGGCGCCATTTTGTGGGTTAACACACACGCATTTTGCCAGATTTTTTTGCAGAACCAAAAATTGATTTTTCTTGTCTATTAGCTTGAGGATATGGTATTATGATATACCAGAATGAAAACGGGTCAATTCGTGGTTATATACTTATGATTTTTTATTTTTTCTAAAAACACACCATTTTGTGAGTGCTCACGCATTTTGCCAGATTTTTTTGCAGAAGAAAAAATTAATTTTTCTTGTCTATTAGCTTGAGGATATGGTATTCTGATATACCAGAACGAAAACGGGTCAATTCGTGGTTATATACATATGATTTTGTATTTTTTCTAAAACACATCATTTTGTGGGTTAACACTCATGCATTTTGCCAGATTTTTTTGCAGAACCAAAAATTGATTTTTATTGTCTATTAGCTTGACCATATGGTATTATGATATACCAGAACAAAAACGGGTCAATTCGTGGTTATACTTATGGTTTTTTATTTTTTCTAAAAACGCGTCATTTTGTGGGTTAACACTCACGCATTTTGCAAGTTTTTTTGCAGAACCAAAAATTATTTTTTCTTGTCTATTAGCTTAAGGATATGGTATTATTATATACCAGACGAAAATGGGTCAATTCGTGGTTATATACATATGATTTTGTATTTTTTCTAAAACACGTCATTTTGTGGGTTAACACTCATGCATTTTGTCAGATTTTTTATCAGAAACAAAAATTGATTTTTCTTGTCTATTAGCTTGAGCATATGGTATTATGATATACCATAACAAAAACATGTCAATTCGTGGTTATATACTTATGGTTTTTTATTTTTTCTAAAAACACGTCATTTTGTGGGTTAACACTCACGCATTTTGCCAGATTTTTTTGCAGAACAAAATATTGATTTTTCTTATCTATTAGCTTGAGGATATGGTATTATGATATACCAAAACAAAAACGGGTCAATTCGTGGTTATATACATATGATTTTGTATTTTTTCTAAAACGCGTCATTTTGTGGGTTAACACTCACGCATTTTGCAAGATTTTTTTGCAGAACCAAAAATTGATTTTTCTTGTCTATTAGCTTGAGGATACGGTATTATAATATACCAGAACGAAAACGGGTCAATTCGTGGTTATATACTTATGATTTTGTATTTTTTTTAAAACACGCCATTTTGTGGGTTAACACACACACGCATTTTGCAAGATATTTTTGCAGAACTAAAAATTGTCTTTTCTAGTCTATTAGCTTGAGGATATGGTATTATGATATACCAGAATGAAAACGGGTCAATTCGTGATTATATACTTATGATTTTGTATTTTTTCTAAAACGCGTCATTTTGTGGGTTATCACTCACGCATTTTGCCAGATTTTTTTGCAGAACCAAAAATTGACTTTTCTTGTGTATTTGCTCAAGGGTATGGTATTATGATATACCAGAACGAAAACGGGTCAATTCGTGGTTATATACGTATGATTTTGTATTTTTTCCAAAAACGCGCCATTTTGTGGGTTAACAACTCACGCATTTTGCCAGATTTTTTTTTTGCAGAACCAAAAATTGATTTTTCTTGTCTATTAGCTTGAGGATATTGTATTATGATATACCAGAACAAAAACGGGTCAATTCGTGGTTATATACATATGATTTTGTATTTTTTCTAAAACGCGTCATTTTGCGGGTTAACACTCACGCATTTTGCAAGATTTTTTTGCAGAACCAAAAATTGATTTTTCTAGTCTATTAGCTTGAGGATATGGTATTATGATATACCAGAATGAAAACGGGTCAATTCGTTGTTATATACTTATGATTTTGTATTTTTTCTAAAACGCGTCATTTTGTGGGTTAACACTCACGCATTTTGCCAGATTTTTTTGCAGAACCAAAAAATGACTTTTCTTGTCTATTTGCTCAAGGGTATGGTATTATGATATACCAGAACGAAAACGGTTCAATTCGTGGTTATATACGTATGATTTTGTTTTTTTTCAAAAACGCGCCATTTTGTGGGTTAACACTCACGCATTTTGCCAGATTTTTTTTGCAGAACCAAAAATTTATTTTTCATGTCTATTAGCTTGAGGATACGGTATTATGATATACCAGAACGAAAACGGGTCAATTCGTAGTTATATACTTATGATTTTGTATTTTTTTCAAAAACGCACCATTTTGTGGGTTAACAACACTCACGCATTTTGCAAGATTTTTTTGAAAAACCAAAAATTGATTTTTCTTGTCTATTAGCTTGAGTATACGGTATTATGATATACCAGAACAAAAACGGGTCAAATCGTGGTTATATACTTATGGTTTTTTATTTTTTGTAAAAAGGCGCCATTTTGTGGGTTAACACTCACGCATTTTGCCAGATTTTTTTGCAAAACCAAAAATTGATTTTTCTTGTCTATTAGCTTGAGGATACGGTATTATAATATACCAGAACAAAAACTGGTCAATTCGTGGTTATATACTTATGATTTTGTATTTTTTTCAAAAACACGCCATTTTATGGGTTAACACTCACGCATTTTGCCAGATTTTTTTTTTGCAGAACCAAAAATTGATTTTTCTTGTCTATTAGCTTGAGGATATTGTATTATGATATACCAGTACGAAAACGGGTCAATTCGTGGTTATATACATATGATTTTGTATTTTTTCAAAAACGCGCCATTTTGTGGGTTAACACTCACGCATTTTGCCAGATTTTTTTTCGCAGAACCAAAAATTGATTTTTCTTGTCTATTAGCTTGAGGATATTGTATTATGATATATCAGAACAAAAACGGGTCAATTCGTGGTTATATACATATGATTTTGTATTTTTTCTAAAATGCGTCATTTTGCGGTTTAACACTCACGCATTTTGCAACATTTTTTTGCAGAACCAAAAATTGATTTTTCTAGTCTATTAGCTTGAGGATATGGTATTATGATATACCAGAACAAAAACGGGTCAATTCGTGGTTATATACTTATGATTTTGTATTTTTTCTAAAACGCGTCATTTTGTGGGTTAACACTCACGCATTTTGCCAGATTTTTTTGCAGAACCAAAAATCGACTTTTCTTGTCTATTTGCTCAAGGGTATGGTATTATGATATACCAGAACGAAAACGGGTCAATTCGTGGTTATATACATATGATTTTGTATTTTTTCTAAAACGCGTCATTTTGTGGGTTAACACTCACGCATTTTGCCAGATTCTTTTCCAGAACCAAAAATTGATTTTTCTTGTCTATTAGCTTGAGGATATTGTTTTATGATATACCAGAACAAAAATGGATCAATTCGTGGTTATATACTTATGATTTTGTATTTTTTCAAAAACGCGCCATTTTGTGGGTTAACACTCACGCATTTTGCCAGATTTTTTTTTGCAGAACCAAAAATTGATTTTTCTTATCTATTAGCTTGAGGATATTGTATTATGATATACCAGAACAAAAACGGGTCAATTCGTGGTTATATACATATGATTTTGTATTTTTTCTAAAACGCGTCATTTTGCGGGTTAACACTCACGCATTTTGCAAGACTTTTTTGCAGAACCAAAAATTGATTTTTCTAGTCTATTAGCTTGAGGATATGGTATTATGATATACCAGAATGAAAACGGGTCAATTCGTGGTTATATACTTATGATTTTGTATTTTTTCTAAAACGCGTCATTTTGTGGGTTAACACTCACGCATTTTGCCAGATTTTTTTGCAGAACCAAAAATTGACTTTTCTTGTCTATTTGCTCAAGGGTATGGTATTATGGTATACCAGAATGAAAACGGGTCAATTCGTGGTTATATACGTATGATTTTGTATTTTTTCAAAAACGCGCCATTTTGTGGGTTAACACTAACGTATTTTGCCAGATTTTTTTGTAGAACCAAAAATTTATTTTTCATGTCTATTAGCTTGAGGATACGGTATTATGATATACAAGAACGAAAACGGGTTAATTCGTAGTTATATACTTATGATTTTGTATTTTATTCAAAAACGCACGATTTTGTGGGTTAACAACACTCACGCATTTTGCAAGATTTTTTTGAAAAACCAAAAATTGATTTTTCTTGTCTATTAGCTTGAGGATACGGTATTATGATATACCAGAACAAAAACGGGTCAAATCGTGGTTATATACTTATGGTTTTTTATTTTTTCTAAAAAGGCGCTATTTTGTGGGTTAACACTCACGCATTTTGCCAGATTTTTTTGCGAAACCGAAAATTGATTTTTCTTGTCTATTAGCTTGAGGATACAGTATTATAATATACCAGAACAAAAACGGGTCAATTCGTGGTTATATACTTATGATTTTGTATTTTTTTCAAAAACACGCCATTTTGTGGGTTAACACTCACGCATTTTGCCAGATTTTTTTTTTTTGCAGAACCAAAAATTGATTTTTCTTGTCTATTAGCTTGAGGATATTGTATTATGATATACCAGTACGAAAACGGGTCAATTCATGGTTATATACATATGATTTTGTATTTTTTTAAATAGGCGCCATTTTGTGGGTTAACATTCACGCATTTTGCCAGATTTTTTTTTCGCAGAACCAAAAATTGATTTTTCTTGTCTATTAGCTTGAGGATACGGTATTATGATATACCAGAACAAAAACGGGTCAAATCGTGGTTATATACTTATGGTTTTTTATTTTTTCTAAAAAGGCGCTATTTTGTGGGTTAACACTCACGCATTTTGCCAGATTTTTTTGCAAAACCAAAAATTGATTTTTCTTGTCTATTAGCTTGAGGATACAGTATTATAATATACCAGAACAAAAACGGGTCAATTCGTGGTTATATACTTATGATTTTGTATTTTTTTCAAAAACACGCTATTTTGTGGGTTAACACTCACGCATTTTGCCAGATTTTTTTGCAGAACCAAAAATTAATTTTTCTTATCTATTAGCTTGAGCATATGGTATTATGATATACCATAACAAAAACAGGTCAATTCATGGTTATATACTTATGGTTTTTTATTTTTTCTAAAAACACGCCATTTTGTGGGTTAACACTCACGCATTTTGCCAGATTTTTTTGCAAAACAAAAAATTGATTTTTCTTATCTATTAGCTTGAGGATATGGTATTATGATATACCAGAACAAAAACGGGTCAATTCGTGATTATATACATATAATTTTTTTTTTTCTAAAACGCGTCATTTTGTGGGTTAACACTCACGCATTTTGCAAGATTTTTTTGCAGAACCAAAAATTGATTTTTCTTGTCTATTAGCTTGAGGATACGGTATTATAATATACCAGAATGAAAACGGGTCAATTAGTGGTTATATACTTATGATTTTGTATTTTTTTAAAATGCGCCATTTTGTGGGTTAACACACACACGCATTTTGCAAGATATTTTTGAAGAACTAAAAATTGACTTTTCTAGTCTATTAGCTTGAGGATATGGTATTATGTTATACCAGAATGAAAACGGGTCAATTCGTGGTTATATACTTATGATTTTGTATTTTTTCAAAAACGCGCCATTTTGTGGGTTAACACTCACGCATTTTGCCAGTTTTTTTTTTGCAGAACCAAAAATTGATTTTTGATGTCTCCTTAATTGTTCTTATTTTCGACCCTTAGGAGACATCATTTTTGGTGTTTATTTGATTATTTAGATAGACTTTTGGACTAAATATGCAATAATATGATTTTCCTCTTTTATTTCTGGCATTTTTGATTTATTAAGCTTTTGCGCGTAATATTGGTATTTTTAGTGAAGATTTTACAGGTTTTAGATGTTAGCTAGAAGAGGAATCCGATGAGAAAGTCAAAGATCAAGAGATAGAGTCAAAACTCGAAGATAAATCCCGAAGATATTATTTTCAGAGCTGAAAATCCATTTTCCAGGCTATAGATTGCTGATTTCGAGGTGCTTAAGCGATGATTTAGCTGTTGACCTTTGAAGAGAAATCATTCCTTATCGAGTTACGGAACTTTAGCAACTGGAATGAGGTCAATCGGAGTTGTAACGCATCGGGAAAAGCCGTTTTAGTGAAGGTGTATCAGCAGTTACGGGATTTTGGGCCTAGATTTTGGGCTTGGACATTTAATTAGTGTTTTATTATTAGGTCCAAGCCCTAATCCGTTTTTAACCTTATAAAAGGAGATTTTGACCTCAGTATTTCTCACCTCTCAATTTGTTCTTCAAATCATCTCATCCTTAGAAGAGAGCGTCAACACACTTCATATCTTTTTCATAATACAACATACGCTTAAGAGTCAGACACCAGAGAAGAAGCTAGAGGCAGGAAGAGAAGAAGCAAAAGCTGGAGACGGTCTATATCTCCACTTCTCAGTCAATTCAATTCCGTAATTAGGTTCTTCTATTTTATTCTGTAAAACATGTTGAACCTATTTATTTCTTTAGTTTTTATCTTTTCAATTATTATGACCTAAACTAATTTAGTGCTTGAGAACGCATAATGGGTTAATCCCAATTTGATTTCGTTTTATACATTTGGATTTGGGATTATTATTATTTAAATCAAATTGGGTGAATTGTATTTTTCTTTAATTTGAGCTTTATCTACTATAATTGACGTAATTAACCAATCATAGGTTTTAGTATCTAGGCTATTCCAATTAGTGGCGATTGGATCACCTTGACGGGGGGTTTAGGTACCGAACTAGTTAATGAATGTAGGTTAGAAATTATTGACTCTGACGAGCTTAATTAAACCTATGGCCTATTGGGTAATTTGAACTTAAACACTCGAGAGTGGACTATAATCACCCTGACGGGGTTTGTAGCATTTGAGAGTTGCTCCTTAGTCCACCCTGACGGGGGTAAGGAGATTTTAGAATCCCGACCAATACAAATTTACCGATTTGTCCCTTAAACAATGTATGAAATGAATGATAGTTAGGTAAACCCTTGCGCCTCTCAAGTACTACCTGCTCTTACTTGCGTATCACTTTTATTTACTTGCGTCTTAGTTATTTATTTACATTTTCGCATTAGTCTTTCACTACTTAGGATTAATACAAAACCAAACAAACATATTATTGTCTTTTACTTTCATAAGTGCAATCAATCATTAATAGATAAGCATTGTAGTCAACCATCCCGTCCTTGGAACGAATCTGTATTATCAGAAATACTACTTGGGACAACCGTACACTTGCGGTTGTGGTTCGATTATCTTTTGCATTTATTTTAGAACACACAAAGGACCACCAAGTTTTTGGCGCCGCTGCCGGGGACGGTAGCGTGTGACCACGGTGTTTATCTTTTAGTGATAGTTGCATTTATTTT
This sequence comes from Nemophila menziesii, assembly GCA_029959085.1. Classification (NCBI taxonomy): domain Eukaryota; kingdom Viridiplantae; phylum Streptophyta; class Magnoliopsida; order Boraginales; family Hydrophyllaceae; genus Nemophila; species Nemophila menziesii. The sequence continues at coordinate 7,261,443 of JARWIR010000036.1, read as the reverse complement.
TATTTTTCAGTTTTACGCTTGTGTTTGTTTTGTTTTGTTTTTACAGGTGCTTTATTCAGGTAATGATCAAGAAATTTAATTAAAGATGTATAGAGGACATTACCCAGATCCCGATCCATATGACTATTGGGAAGACTCTTCGGGACAACAACAATGGGGTAGTAACTTCTACCAACAACCTTATCAATACCCGCAAGAGCAAGGATGGAACAATCAATGGATCGGGAATAATCAACAACAAACGCCATATCACTATCAACAAGAACAAGTATGGAACAACCAGTGGGTTGAAAACATTCAACATTATCCACCTCAAGATCAACAAGATATACTACTAGAGAAAGCCAATCGCCTACTCGAGGAATTTCAGGCAAGAGAACCAGAGCGTAAGGCAAGAGAAGAGGAATTCAAAGCCACCCAGGCACTCATACAACAGAGCCTAGATGAATGGGATGCCCGAAACAACTCTCTTAACTTAGCTGAAAGTGGTAGTAAGTCTTATGAAGGTCCCACTCCCTCGAGGGATGGAACAGATCAATTGGAAGAAGTTGTTGAGGAGGAGGTGTTGAAAGAAGGTGAGAATCTTGTTAGCATAGTGGAAGAAGGAGTAGCAACGCAAATCCTAGAAGTTAACACAGAGATTGCTATTCCTATGGTGTGTGCACATGATCAAGGTATAGAACGAAAAAGGGAGGAAGAGGTGATCGAGATTAGAGAGATTTCACAGAAAGAATATTATGAGGTAATAGTGGAAGATTGGGTTGAAAGTGAAGACGAATGTGAAATGGTTGGAGAATCAATTGAAGAATTGAAAGTTAAAGATAAAATAGAAATTGAATATCCGCCACAAGAAGTTCACCAATCACCATCTCTACCACGAATCATTATTAAAGATGAAAAATCAGAATCACCTCGATTACCACAAATTATCAATATGTGTTATACAGGCAAGGTGCCACACCGCGAGAGCAAAAAGGCAAGGAGAAGCACCTACCCACCACATTTTAAAGATGACTCTGAGATTGAAACAAGGAATAAAAATAAGCTTATACCGTTGAGAACGGTTATCTACTCCAATATGGTGGAAAATGAGTTTCGTCATGAAAATAAAAAGGCGAAACGAAGTACTCACCCGCCCCCTTTTAGAGATCGATTGAATAATATTCAAAGGGGGAAGGTTCTTAAGCTTTTACATCAAGGAAGAGGCGAGTTTAAGCGGAGGAACACCGCAAGGGCCTCAATACCATCTCCATGGAAGGTAACGCGTCGAACTTAAAGACGTAATAAACAAAAGTGCTTCTTGGGAGACAACCCATGTTTTAAATTGCTTTCATGTCTTTTAAATTCTTAGTTTAAATTAGTTTGATTTTCGTTAATTTAGTGTTTATTATTAAGAAATGAGGAAGGGTAGTTGTTTTTGATGATTTCAGGGGTATAATGGTCATGAGTTTGGGGTCAAAACGAGGAGAAAACGAAAAATTATGGAGTCAACAGCAGGTTTGACCGGCTAGCCGGCCAATACGCAGGCATACCGGCCAAAACGCTGAAGACCCCCAAACTCTCTGACCATTGCGTCAGCGATGACGCAGCATTGCTGCGTCACCATTCGCGCCAGCGAGAAATCCACCGGCATGCCGGCGAATCCGCCGGCTAGCCGGCCAACGAGGAAGAATGTTCTGGTCCTTGCGTCAGCGATGACGCAAGGTTGCTGCGTCATCAAATGCGCCATCGAGATTTCACAGGCATACCGGCGAATCCGCCGGCTAGCCGGCCGAAGAAGCTGGAATTTCTGATCACTGCGTCAGCGACGACGCAAGAGGCTTGCGTTTTGAGGTAATTAAAAAAAAAAAAAAAAAAAAAAAAAAAAAAAAAAAAAAAAAAAAAAAAAAAAAAAAAAAAAAAAAAAAAAATTCGCCGACCTCTCGGCCGGCATACCGGCGGATCGGCCGGTATACCGGCGAATCCGAAGGCATACCGGCCAGCTGTTACGAGAGGCGGTTTTAACTTCATTAAACCTAGTTTTTTGCATCTTTTCCAAGCCAAACCCTATAATCCGAATTCTCGCCTCCTACCACTCCTAAAATCATCATCAAAACAACATCATACCACCAATCCTTCCCTCTAAACATCATCCAAGATCACAATCAAACCATTAAACTTCCAAAATACCAAAGCTTCACACTTTAATCCGAAGTTTTCTTTCACCAAAGCTAAAATTAATCCATAATTCAAACCCAAACCTTCAAGAACACTAAAATCACAATTTTATCCAAACCTTTTGAGGGTCTTGAAGCTTTGAGTTTGGGGTCATCGGAGATGACCATGAAGGTTGGAAAAGGTACGAAGAACATGGTGACGAAAGCGATTTGGGTATTGAGGAAGATTTTGATAGAAGAGATGATGCTTAGAGGGCAAGTAATAAATGAAAACGTGGGAAATTTGAAGAAGTTCGAGGTAATGAAGAACACTTTACACGCAACCATTGATGAAGAAGAATTCAAAACCTCAACTTGGACGCAACACCGACACCAGCCTCGCGCTGGTTAAGATACGTTTTCTTTTCTTTCTCATTTAGTGTAGATTATTTTATTGCTTTGAGTCTTTTCGAGTCGTGGGGACACGACTCATTTTTGAGTTTGGGGTGGGGTTCGTTGCCTCATCCCAGTTTTTATGTGTTATTTGCTTTAAATTGCTTTCAATAAAATAATTTTCGGAGTTGCGTTTGACTATAGAAGATTTTAAATGTCCTTTTAAGCATACTCTTGATGAATTAATGATAATAAATAGTGAACTTTAGGGATTGATATAGAACGCACTTACAATTGCATGCGAACATAGGTAATTGATAGGAAAAATTAATGAACAATGCAAATGAAGTAAGCTTGTACTTAAGGAATATGTTTGGTGTGTAGAACGTGAAATCTTAATTAGTAGAGAACCCACCTAGATATGAACTAAAGACAAGCTATGTACTTAGGAAAATGATAGGGGCAGTTATTTGTTAGCCATTTGAAGCCTTTTAGCTTGCTATCCCTTATTATAATTTTATCCGTCTCAGCCCAATTTTGAGCCTTAAGCCTTTTCTTTTGTAGCCACGATATAAGCCCATTATCCTTTAGATTATTAGGCATGACCAAATGACCCGCACTTGAATCACAACCCTGAGACTTGTCTCGAGCTTGAGTTTGGGGTGGTGGGACCACATTTGGGAAGATACATTGGGAAGGGATTATATGTGTTTGTATTGAGGCACAAAAATGTAGATGATATTATTATTTGTAACCCTTTGCCGGGATTTGAAAAGAAAATAGAGAAAAAAAAAGAGAAAAAGAAAAAGAAAATTATAAGAGACATGACTTTTCACATCAAAATGATGGTCATGGGTATCTTGTACAAAAAAAAAAAAAAGAAGAAAAGAAATGAAAAAGAAAATAAAGAGAAAGAAAGAATAAATAAACCGGCAAAGTGGAATATTTTTGGAAATCATCTTAGTTTTTATTTGGGTTGACATTGGGGACGCAACATTAGCGCGTCAAATGGGTGAGTGAGAACAATTTTGAGCGTAAACTCAAGCTCGAGGACATTGTTGATGGTAAGTGAGGAGAGAGCCAAAAGCTCACTTCAAATTTACCAAATATACATCCATACCGTCCTTAAGCCATCATTAAAACCATAAAGACCTCGTGATTCCTAAGTGCATAGTGAATTTATAATTCTGTTGATAGGGAATACACTAGGTGGAGCATTCAAAGCGAGTTAGGATTAATGACCACCCTATAGCCATCATACAGAGATGAGTACAAGTGTAACCTTCTAGCATTGCAAAGTTAATTTTATGATTGAAGTTATTTATGTTTGATGTTGCATGATTAGTGTATGTATATGTTAGTTCTTAATGTTTTCTATATGAGATTTATCTTTAGCATTGCTTTAGGGTTTATTTGCTAGCTTCTATTTTCTCTTGCATCTACTTCTACCCCTTGTTTTATTTTGTTTTGCTTTGTCGGGACGACAAAGGTTTGAGTTGGGGGTCTTGATGTCTCCTTAATTGTTCTTATTTTCGACCCTTAGGAGACATCATTTTTGGTGTTTATTTGATTATTTAGATAGACTTTTGGACTAAATATGCAATAATATGATTTTCCTCTTTTATTTCTGGCATTTTTGATTTATTAAGCTTTTGCGCGTAATATTGGTATTTTTAGTGAAGATTTTACAGGTTTTAGATGTTAGCTAGAAGAGGAATCCGATGAGAAAGTCAAAGATCAAGAGATAGAGTCAAAACTCGAAGATAAATCCCGAAGATATTATTTTCAGAGCTGAAAATCCATTTTCCAGGCTATAGATTGCTGATTTCGAGGTGCTTAAGCGATGATTTAGCTGTTGACCTTTGAAGAGAAATCATTCCTTATCGAGTTACGGAACTTTAGCAACTGGAATGAGGTCAATCGGAGTTGTAACGCATCGGGAAAAGCCGTTTTAGTGAAGGTGTATCAGCAGTTACGGGATTTTGGGCCTAGATTTTGGGCTTGGACATTTAATTAGTGTTTTATTATTAGGTCCAAGCCCTAATCCGTTTTTAACCTTATAAAAGGAGATTTTGACCTCAGTATTTCTCACCTCTCAATTTGTTCTTCAAATCATCTCATCCTTAGAAGAGAGCGTCAACACACTTCATATCTTTTTCATAATACAACATACGCTTAAGAGTCAGACACCAGAGAAGAAGCTAGAGGCAGGAAGAGAAGAAGCAAAAGCTGGAGACGGTCTATATCTCCACTTCTCAGTCAATTCAATTCCGTAATTAGGTTCTTCTATTTTATTCTGTAAAACATGTTGAACCTATTTATTTCTTTAGTTTTTATCTTTTCAATTATTATGACCTAAACTAATTTAGTGCTTGAGAACGCATAATGGGTTAATCCCAATTTGATTTCGTTTTATACATTTGGATTTGGGATTATTATTATTTAAATCAAATTGGGTGAATTGTATTTTTCTTTAATTTGAGCTTTATCTACTATAATTGACGTAATTAACCAATCATAGGTTTTAGTATCTAGGCTATTCCAATTAGTGGCGATTGGATCACCTTGACGGGGGGTTTAGGTACCGAACTAGTTAATGAATGTAGGTTAGAAATTATTGACTCTGACGAGCTTAATTAAACCTATGGCCTATTGGGTAATTTGAACTTAAACACTCGAGAGTGGACTATAATCACCCTGACGGGGTTTGTAGCATTTGAGAGTTGCTCCTTAGTCCACCCTGACGGGGGTAAGGAGATTTTAGAATCCCGACCAATACAAATTTACCGATTTGTCCCTTAAACAATGTATGAAATGAATGATAGTTAGGTAAACCCTTGCGCCTCTCAAGTACTACCTGCTCTTACTTGCGTATCACTTTTATTTACTTGCGTCTTAGTTATTTATTTACATTTTCGCATTAGTCTTTCACTACTTAGGATTAATACAAAACCAAACAAACATATTATTGTCTTTTACTTTCATAAGTGCAATCAATCATTAATAGATAAGCATTGTAGTCAACCATCCCGTCCTTGGAACGAATCTGTATTATCAGAAATACTACTTGGGACAACCGTACACTTGCGGTTGTGGTTCGATTATCTTTTGCATTTATTTTAGAACACACAAAGGACCACCAATTTTTCTTGTCTATTAGCTTGAGGATATTGTATTATGATATACCAGAACAAAAACGGGTCAATTCGTGGTTATATACATATGATTTTGTATTTTTTCTAAAACGCGTCATTTTGCGGGTTAATACTCACGCATTTTGCAAGATTTTTTTGCAGAACCAAAAATTGATTTTTCTAGTCTATTAGCTAGTGGATATGGTATTATGATATACCAGAATGAAAACGGGTCAATTCGTGGTTATATACTTATGATTTTGTATTTTTTATAAAACGCGTCATTTTGTGGGTTAACACTCACGCATTTTGCCAGATTTTTTTGCAGAACCAAAAATTGACTTTTCTTGTCTATTTGCTCAAGGGTATGGTATTATGATATACCAGAACGAAAACGGGTCAATTCGTGGTTATATACGTATGATTTTGTATTTTTTCAAAAACGCGCCATTTTGTGGGTTAACACTCACGCATTTTGCCAGATTTTTTTTGCAGAACCAAAAATTTATTTTTCATGTCTATTAGCTTGAGGATACGGTATTATGATATACCAGAACGAAAACGGGTCAATTCGTAGTTATATATTTATGATTTTGTATTTTTTTTCAAAAACGCACCATTTTGTGGGTTAACAACACTCACGCATTTTGTAAGATTTTTTTGAAAAACCAAAAATTGATTTTTCTTGTCTATTAGCTTGAGGATACGGTATTATGATATACCAGAACAAAAACGGGTCAAATCGTGGTTATATACTTATGGTTTTTTATTTTTCGTAAAAAGGCGCTATTTTGTGGGTTAACACTCACGCATTTTGCCAGATTTTTTTGCAAAACAAAAAATTGATTTTTCTTGTCTATTAGCTTGAGGATATTGTATTATGATATACCAGAACAAAAACGGGTCAATTCGTGGTTATATACATATGATTTTGTATTTTTTCTAAAACGCGTCATTTTGCGGGTTAATACTCACGCATTTTGCAAGATTTTTTTGCAGAACCAAAAATTGATTTTTCTAGTCTATTAGCTAGTGGATATGGTATTATGATATACCAGAATGAAAACGGGTCAATTCGTGGTTATATACTTATGATTTTGTATTTTTTATAAAACGCGTCATTTTGTGGGTTAACACTCACGCATTTTGCCAGATTTTTTTGCAGAACCAAAAATTGACTTTTCTTGTCTATTTGCTCAAGGGTATGGTATTATGATATACCAGAACGAAAACGGGTCAATTCGTGGTTATATACGTATGATTTTGTATTTTTTCAAAAACGCGCCATTTTGTGGGTTAACACTCACGCATTTTGCCAGATTTTTTTTGCAGAACCAAAAATTTATTTTTCATGTCTATTAGCTTGAGGATACGGTATTATGATATACCAGAACGAAAACGGGTCAATTCGTAGTTATATATTTATGATTTTGTATTTTTTTTCAAAAACGCACCATTTTGTGGGTTAACAACACTCACGCATTTTGTAAGATTTTTTTGAAAAACCAAAAATTGATTTTTCTTGTCTATTAGCTTGAGGATACGGTATTATGATATACCAGAACAAAAACGGGTCAAATCGTGGTTATATACTTATGGTTTTTTATTTTTCGTAAAAAGGCGCTATTTTGTGGGTTAACACTCACGCATTTTGCCAGATTTTTTTGCAAAACAAAAAATTGATTTTTCTTGTCTATTAGCTTGAGGATACGGTATTATAATATACCAGAACAAAAACGGGTCAATTCGTGGTTATATACTTATGATTTTGTATTTTTTTCAAAAAACGCCATTTTGTGGGTTAACACTCACGCATTTTGCCAGAATTTTTTTTTTTTTGCAGAACCAAAAATTGATTTTTCTTGTCTATTAGCTTGAGGATATTGTATTATGATATACTAGTACGAAAACGGGTCAATTCGTGGTTATATACATATGATTTTGTATTTTTTCAAAAACGCGCCATTTTGTGGGTTAACACTCACGAATTTTGCCAGATTTTTTTTCGCAGAACCAAAAATTGATTTTTCTTGTCTATTAGCTTGAGGATATTGTATTATGATATACCAGAACAAAAACGGGTCAATTCGTGGTTATATACATATGATTTTGTATTTTTTCTAAAATGCGTCATTTTGCGGGTTAACACTCACGCATTTTGCAACATTTTTTTGCAGAAGCAAAAATCGATTTTTCTAGTCTATTAGCTTGAGGATATGGTATTATGATATACCAGAACAAAAACGGGTCAATTCGTGGTTATATACTTATGATTTTGTATTTTTTCTAAAACGCGTCATTTTGTGGGTTAACACTCACGCATTTTGCCAGATTTTTTTGCAGAACCAAAAATTGACTTTTCTTGTCTATTTGCTCAAGGGTATGGTATTATGATATACCAGAACGAAAACGGGTCAATTCGTGGTTATATACATATGATTTTGTATTTTTTCTAAAACGCGTCATTTTGTGGGTTACTCACGCATTTTGCCAGATTTTTTTGCAGAACCAAAAATTGATTTTTCTTGTCTATTAGCTTGAGGATATTGTATTATGATATACCAGAACAAAAATGGATCAATTCGTCGTTATATACTTATGATTTTGTATTTTTTCAAAAACGCGCCATTTTGTGGGTTAACACTCACGCATTTTGCCAGATTTTTTTTTGCAGAACCAAAAATTGATTTTTCTTGTCTATTAGCTTGAGGATATTGTATTATGATATACCAGAACAAAAACGGGTCAATTCGTGGTTATATACATATGATTTTGTATTTTTTCTAAAACGCGTCATTTTGCGGGTTAACACTCACGCATTTTGCAAGATTTTTTTGCAGAACCAAAAATTGATTTTTCTAGTCTATTAGCTTGAGGATATGGTATTATGATATACCAGAATGAAAACGGGTCAATTCGTGGTTATATACTTATGATTTTGTCTTTTTTCTAAAACGCGTCATTTTGTGGGTTAACACTCACGCATTTTGCCAGATTTTTTTGCAGAACCAAAAATTGACTTTTCTTGTCTATTTGCTCAAGGGTATGGTATTATGGTATACCAGAACGAAAACGGGTCAATTCGTGGTTATATACGTATGATTTTGTATTTTTTCAAAAACGCGCCATTTTGTGGGTAAACACTAACGTATTTTGCCAGATCTTTTTTGTAGAACCAAAAATTTATTTTTCATGTCTATTAACTTGAGGATACGGTATTATGATATACCAGAACAAAAACGGGTTAATTCGTAGTTATATACTTATGATTTTGTATTTTATTCAAAAACGCACCATTTTGTGGGTTAACAACACTCACGCATTTTGCAAGATTTTTTTGAAGAACCAAAAATTGATTTTTCTTGTCTATTAGCTTGAGGATACGGTATTATGATATACCAGAACGAAAACGGGTCAAATCGTGGTTATATACTTATGGTTTTTTATTTTTTCTAAAAAGGCGCTATTTTGTGGGTTAACACTCACGCATTTTGCCAGATTTTTTTGCAAAACCAAAAATTGATTTTTCTTGTCTATTAGCTTGAGGATACAGTATTATAATATACCAGAACAAAAACGGGTCAATTCGTGGTTATATACTTATGATTTTGTATTTTTTTCAAAAACACGCTATTTTGTGGGTTAACACTCACGCATTTTGCCAGATTTTTTTTTTTTGCTGAACCAAAAATTGATTTTTCTTGTCTATTAGCTTGAGGATATTGTATTATGATATACCAGTACGAAAACGGGTCAATTCATGGTTATATACATATGATTTTGTATTTTTTCCAAAACACGCCATTTTGTGGGTTAACATTCACGCATTTTGCCAGATTTTTTTTCGCAGAACCAAAAATTGATTTTTCTTGTCTATTAGCTTGAGGATATTGTATTATGATATACCATAACAAAAACGGGTCAATTCGTGGTTATATACTTATGGTTTTTTATTTTTTCTAAAAACGCGATATTTTGTGGGTTAACACTCACGCATTTTGCAAGTTTTTTTGCAGAACCAAAAATTATTTTTTCTTGTCTATTAGCTTCAGGATATGGTATTATGATATACCAGACGAAAACGGGTCAATTCGTGGTTATATACATATGATTTTGTATTTTTTCTAAAACACGTCATTTTGTGGGTTAACACTCATGCATTTTGCCAGATTTTTTTGCAGAACCAAAAATTAATTTTTCTTGTCTATTAGTTTGAGCATATGGTATTATGATATACCAGAACAAAAACGGGTCAATTCGTAGTTATATACTTATGGTTTTTTATTTTTTCTAAAAACGCGCCATTTTGTGGGTTAATACTCACGCATTTTGCCAGATTTTTTCGCAGAACAAAAAATTGATTTTTCTTATCTATTAGCTTGAGGATATGGTATTATGATATACCAGAACAAAAACGGGTCTATTCGTGGTTATATACATACGATTTTGTATTTTTTCTAAAACGCGTCATTTTGTGGGTTAACACTCACGCATTTTGCCAAATTTTTTTGCAGAACCAAAAATTGTCTTTTCTTGTCTATTTGCTCAAGGGTATGGTATTATGATATACCAGAACAAAAACGGGTCAATTCGTGGTTATATACGTATGATTTTGTATTTTTTCAAAAACGCGCCATTTTGTGGGTTAACACTCACGCATTTTGCCAGATTTTTTTTGCAGAACCAAAAATTTATTTTTCATGTCTATTAGCTTGAGGATACGGTATTATGATATACCAGAATGAAAACGGGTCAATTCGTAGTTATATACTTATGATTTTGTATTTTTTTCAAAAACGCACCATTTTGTGGGTTAACAACAATCACGCATTTTGCAAGATTTTTTTGAAAAACCAAAAATTGATTTTTCTTGTCTATTAGCTTGAGTATACGGTATTATGATATACCAGAACAAAAACGATTCAAATCGTGGTTATATACTTATGGTTTTTGATTTTTTGTAAAAAGGCGCCATTTTGTGGGTTAACACTCACGCATTTTGCCAGATTTTTTTGCAAAACCAAAAATTGATTTTTCTTGTCTATTAGCTTGAGGATACGGTATTATAATATACCAGAACAAAAACGTGTCAATTCGTGGTTATATACTTATGATTTTGTATTTTTTTCAAAAACACGCCATTTTGTGGGTTAACACTCACGCATTTTGCCAGATTTTTTTTTTGTAGAACCAAAAATTGATTTTTCTTGTCTATTAGCTTGAGGATATTGTATTATGATATACCAGAACAAAAACGAGTCAATTCGTGGTTATATACTTCTAAAACGCGTCATTTTGCGGGTTAACACTCACGCATTTTGCAAGATTTTTTTGCAGAACCAAAAATTGATTTTTCTAGTCTATTAGCTTGAGGATATGGTATTATGATATACCAGAATGAAAACAGGTCAATTCGTGGTTATATACTTATGATTTTGTATTTTTTCTAAAACGCGTCATTTTGTGGGTTAACACTCACGCATTTTGCCAGATTTTTTTGCAGAACCAAAAATTGACTTTTCTTGTCTATTTGCTCAAGGGTATGGTATTATGATATACCAGAACGAAAACGGGTCAATTCGTGGTTATATACGTATGATTTTGTATTTTTTCAAAAACGCGCCATTTTGTGGGTTAACACTCACGCATTTTGCCAGATTTTTTTTGCAGAACCAAAAATTTATTTTTCATATCTATTAGCTTGAGGATACGGTATTATGATATACCAGAACGAAAACGGGTCAATTCGTAGTTATATATTTATGATTTTGTATTTTTTTCAAAAACGCACCATTTTGTGGGTTAACAACACTCACGCATTTTGCAAGATTTTTTTGAAAAACCAAAAATTGATTTTTCTTGTCTATTAGCTTGAGGATACGGTATTATGATATACCAGAACAAAAACGGGTCAAATCGTGGTTATATACTTATGGTTTTTTATTTTTCGTAAAAAGGCGCTATTTTGTGGGTTAACACTCACGCATTTTGCCAGATTTTTTTGCAAAACAAAAAATTGATTTTTCTTGTCTATTAGCTTGAGGATACGGTATTATAATATACCAGAACAAAAACGGGTCAATTCGTGGTTATATACTTATGATTTTGTATTTTTTTCAAAAAACGCCATTTTGTGGGTTAACACTCACGCATTTTGCCAGATTTTTTTTTTTTTTTGCAGAACCAAAAATTGATTTTTCTTGTCTATTAGCTTGAGGATATTGTATTATGATATACTAGTACGAAAACGGGTCAATTCGTGGTTATATACATATGATTTTGTATTTTTTCAAAAACGCGCCATTTTGTGGGTTAACACTCACGAATTTTGCCAGATTTTTTTTCGCAGAACCAAAAATTGATTTTTCTTGTCTATTAGCTTGAGGATATTGTATTATAATATACCAGAACAAAAACGGGTCAATTCGTGGTTATATACATATGATTTTGTATTTTTTCTAAAATGCGTCATTTTGCGGGTTAACACTCACGCATTTTGCAACATTTTTTTGCAGAAGCAAAAATCGATTTTTCTAGTCTATTAGCTTGAGGATATGGTATTATGATATACCAGAACAAAAACGGGTCAATTCGTGGTTATATACTTATGATTTTGTATTTTTTCTAAAACGCGTCATTTTGTGGGTTAACACTCACGCATTTTGCCAGATTTTTTTGCAGAACCAAAAATTGACTTTTCTTGTCTATTTGCTCAAGGGTATGGTATTATGATATACCAGAACGAAAACGGGTCAATTCGTGGTTATATACATATGATTTTGTATTTTTTCTAAAACGCGTCATTTTGTGGGTTACTCACGCATTTTGCCAGATTTTTTTGTAGAACCAAAAATTGATTTTTCTTGTCTATTAGCTTGAGGATATTGTATTATGATATACCAGAACAAAAATGGATCAATTCGTCGTTATATACTTATGATTTTGTATTTTTTCAAAAACGCGCCATTTTGTGGGTTAACACTCACGCATTTTGCCAGATTTTTTTTTGCAGAACCAAAAATTGATTTTTCTTGTCTATTAGCTTGAGGATATTGTATTATGATATACCAGAACAAAAACGGGTCAATTCGTGGTTATATACATATGATTTTGTATTTTTTCTAAAACGCGTCATTTTGCGGGTTAACACTCACGCATTTTGCAAGATTTTTTTGCAGAACCAAAAATTGATTTTTCTAGTCTATTAGCTTGAGGATATGGTATTATGATATACCAGAATGAAAACGGGTCAATTCGTGGTTATATACTTATGATTTTGTATTTTTTCTAAAACGCGTCATTTTGTGGGTTAACACTCACGCATTTTGCCAGATTTTTTTGCAGAACCAAAAATTGACTTTTCTTGTCTATTTGCTCAAGGGTATGGTATTATGGTATACCAGAACGAAAACGGGTCAATTCGTGGTTATATACGTATGATTTTGTATTTTTTCAAAAACGCGCCATTTTGTGGGTAAACACTAACGTATTTTGCCAGATCTTTTTTGTAGAACCAAAAATTTATTTTTCATGTCTATTAGCTTGAGGATACGGTATTATGATATACCAGAACGAAAACGGGTTCCATTTTGTGGGTTAACAACACTTACGCATTTTGCAAGATTTTTTTGAAGAACCAAAAATTGATTTTTCTTTTCTATTAGCTTGAGGATACGGTATTATGATATACCAGAACAAAAACGGGTCAAATCGTGGTTATATACTTATGGTTTTTTATTTTTTCTAAAAAGGCGCTATTTTGTGGGTTAACACTCACGCATTTTGCCAGATTTTTTTGCAAAACCAAAAATTGATTTTTCTTGTCTATTAGCTTGAGGATACAGTATTATAATATACCAGAACAAAAACGGGTCAATTCGTGGTTATATACTTATGATTTTGTATTTTTTTCAAAAACACGCTATTTTGTGGGTTAACACTCACGCATTTTGCCAGATTTTTTTTTTGCTGAACCAAAAATTGATTTTTCTTGTCTATTAGCTTGAGGATATTGTATTATGATATACCAGTACGAAAACGGGTCAATTCATGGTTATATACATATGATTTTGTATTTTTTCCAAAACGCGCCATTTTGTGGGTTAACATTCACGCATTTTGCCAGATTTTTTTTCGCAGAACCAAAAATTGATTTTTCTTGTCTATTAGCTTGAGGATATTGTATTATGATATACCATAACAAAAACGGGTCAATTCGTGGTTATATACTTATGGTTTTTTATTTTTTCTAAAAACGCGCCATTTTGTGGGTTAACACTCACGCATTTTGCAAGTTTTTTTGCAGAACCCAAAATTATTTTTTCTTGTCTATTAGCTTCAGGATATGGTATTATGATATACCAGACGAAAACGGGTCAATTCGTGGTTATATACATATGATTTTGTATTTTTTCTAAAACACGTCATTTTGTGGGTTAACACTCATGCATTTTGCCAGATTTTTTTGCAGAACCAAAAATTAATTTTTCTTGTCTATTAGTTTGAGCATATGGTATTATGATATACCAGAACAAAAACGGGTCAATTCGTGGTTATATACTTATGGTTTTTTATTTTTTCTAAAAACGCGCCATTTTGTGGGTTAATACTCACGCATTTTGCCAGATTTTTTCGCAGAACAAAAAATTGATTTTTCTTATCTATTAGCTTGAGGATATGGTATTATGATATACCAGAACAAAAACGGGTCTATTCGTGGTTATATACATACGATTTTGTATTTTTTCTAAAACGCGTCATTTTGTGGGTTAACACTCACGCATTTTGCCAGATTTTTTTGCAGAACCAAAAATTGACTTTTCTTGTCTATTTGCTCAAGGGTATGGTATTATGATATACCAGAACAAAAACGGGTCAATTCGTGGTTATATACGTATGATTTTGTATTTTTTCAAAAACGCGCCATTTTGTGGGTTAACACTCACGCATTTTGCCAGATTTTTTTTGCAGAACCAAAAATTTATTTTTCATGTCTATTAGCTTGAGGATACGGTATTATGATATACCAGAATGAAAACGGGTCAATTCGTAGTTATATACTTATGGTTTTGTATTTTTTTCAAAAACGCACCATTTTGTGTGTTAACAACAATCACGCATTTTGCAAGATTTTTTTGAAAAACCAAAAATTGATTTTTCTTGTCTATTAGCTTGAGTATACGGTATTATGATATACCAGAACAAAAACGGGTCAAATCGTGGTTATATACTTATGGTTTTTGATTTTTTGTAAAAAGGCGCCATTTTGTGGGTTAACACTCACGCATTTTGCCAGATTTTTTTGCAAAACCAAAAATTGATTTTTCTTGTCTATTAGCTTGAGGATACGGTATTATAATATACCAGAACAAAAACGGGTCAATTCGTGGTTATATACTTATGATTTTGTATTTTTTTCAAAAACACGCCATTTTGTGGGTTAACACTCACGCATTTTGCCAGATTTTTTTTTTGTAGAACCAAAAATTGATTTTTCTTGTCTATTAGCTTGAGGATATTGTATTATGATATACCAGAACAAAAACGAGTCAATTCGTGGTTATATACTTCTAAAACGCGTCATTTTGCGGGTTAACACTCACGCATTTTGCAAGATTTTTTTGCAGAACCAAAAATTGATTTTTCTAGTCTATTAGCTTGAGGATATGGTATTATGATATACCAGAATGAAAACAGGTCAATTCGTGGTTATATACTTATGATTTTGTATTTTTTCTAAAACGCGTCATTTTGTGGGTTAACACTCACGCATTTTGCCAGATTTTTTTGCAGAAACAAAAATTGACTTTTCTTGTCTATTTGCTCAAGGGTATGGTATTATGGTATACCAGAACGAAAACGGGTCAATTCGTGGTTATATACGTATGATTTTGTATTTTTTCAAAAACGGGTCATTTTGTGGGTTAACACTTACGTATTTTGCCAGATTTTTTTTGTAGAACCAAAAATTTATATTTCATGTCTATTAGCTTGAGGATACGGTATTATGATATACCAGAAAAAACGGGTTAATTCGTAGTTATATACTTATGATTTTGTATTTTATTCAAAAACGCACCATTTTGTGGGTTAACAACACTCACGCATTTTGCAAGATTTTTTTGAAAAACCAAAAATTGATTTTTCTTGTCTATTAGCTTGAGGATACGGTATTATGATATACCAGAACAAAAACGGGTCAAATCGTGGTTATATACATATGATTTTGTAATTATTCTAAAGCGCGTCATTTTGTGGGTTAACACTCACGCATTTTGCCAGATTTTTTTGCAGAACCAAAAATTGATTTTTCTTGTCTATTAGCTTGAGGATATTGTATTATGATATACCAGAACAAAAATGGATCAATTCGTGGTTATATACTTATGATTTTGTATTTTTTCAAAAACGAGTCATTTTGTGGGTTAACACTCACGCATTTTGCCAGATTTTTTTTTGCAGAACCAAAAATTGATTTTTCTTGTCTATTAGCTTGAGGATATTGTATTATGATATACCAGAACAAAAACGGGTCAATTCGTGGTTATATACATATGATTTTGTATTTTTTCTAAAATGCGTCATTTTGCGGGTTAACACTTACGCATTTTGCAAGCTTTTTTTGCAGAACCAAAAATTGATTTTTCTAGTCTATTAGCTTGAGGATATAGTATTATGATATACCAGAACAAAAACGGGTCAAATCGTGGTTATATACATATGATTTTGTAATTATTCTAAAGCGCGTCATTTTGTGGGTTAACACTCACGCATTTTGCCAGATTTTTTTGCAGAACCAAAAATTGACTTTTCTTGTCTATTAGCTTGAGGATATTTTATTATGATATACCAGAACAAAAATGGATCAATTCGTGGTTATATACTTATGATTTTGTATTTTTTCAAAAACGAGCCATTTTGTGGGTTAACACTCACGCATTTTGCCAGATTTTTTTTTGCAGAACCAAAAATTGATTTTTCTTGTCTATTAGCTTGAGGATATTGTATTATGATATACCAGAACAAAAACGGGTCAATTCGTGGTTATATACATATGATTTTGTATTTTTTCTAAAATGCGTCATTTTGCGGGTTAACACTCACGCATTTTGCAAGCTTTTTTTGCAGAACCAAAAATTGATTTTTTCTAGTCTATTAGCTTGAGGATATAGTATTATGATATACCAGAATGAAAACAGGTCAATTCGTGGTTATATACTTATGATTTTGTATTTTTTTCAAAAACACGCCATTTTGTGGGTTAACACTCACGCATTTTGCCAGATTTTTTTTTTTGCAGAACCAAAAATTGATTTTTCTTGTCTATTAGCTCAAGGGTATGGTATTATGATATACCAGTACGAAAACGGGTCAATTCATGGTTATATACGTATGATTTTGTATTTTTTCAAAAAGGCGCCATTTTGTGGGTTAACATTCACGCATTTTGCCAGATTTTTTTTCGCAGAACCAAAAATTGATTTTTCTTGTCTATTAGCTTGAGGATATTGTATTATGATATACCAGAACAAAAACGGGTCAATTCGTGGTTATATACTTATGGTTTTTTATTTTTTCTAAAAACGCGCCATTTTGTGGGTTAACACTCACGCATTTTGCAAGTTTTTTTGCAGAACAAAAAATTATTTTTTCTTGTCTATTAGCTTAAGGATATGGTATTATGATATACCAGACGAAAACTTGTCAATTCGTGGTTATATACATATGATTTTGTATTTTTTCTAAAACACGTCATTTTGTGGGTTAACACTCATGCATTTTGCCAGATTTTTTTGCAGAATCAAAAATTAATTTTTCTTGTCTATTAGCTTGAGCATATGGTATTATGATATACCATAACAAAAACAGGTCAATTCGTGGTTATATACTTATGGTTTTTTATTTTTTCTAAAAACACGCCAATTTGTGGGTTAACACTCACGCATTTTGCCAGATTTTTTTGCAAAACAAAAAATTGATTTTTCTTATCTATTAGCTTGAGGATATGGTATTATGATATACCAGAACAAAAACGGGTCAATTCGTGATTATATACATATGATTTTGTATTTTTTCTAAAACGCGTCATTTTGTGGGTTAACACTCACGCATTTTGCAAGATTTTTTTGCAGAACCAAAAATTGATTTTTCTTGTCTATTAGCTTGAGGATACGGTATTATAATATACCAGAACGAAAACGGGTCAATTAGTGGTTATATACTTATGATTTTGTATTTTTTTAAAACGCGCCATTTTGTGGGTTAACACACACACGCATTTTGCAAGATATTTTTGCAGAACTAAAAATTGACTTTTCTAGTCTATTAGCTTGAGGATATGGTATTATGTTATACCAGAATGAAAACGGGTCAATTCGTGGTTATATACTTATGATTTTGTATTTTTTCTAAAACGCGTCATTTTGTGGGTTATCACTCACGCATTTTGCCAGATTTTTTTGCAGAACCAAAAATTGACTTTTCTTGTCTATTTGCTCAAGGGTATGGTATTATGATATACCAGAACGAAAACGGGTCAATTCGTGGTTATATACGTATGATTTTGTATTTTTTCAAAAACGCGCCATTTTGTGGGTTAACACTCACGCATTTTGCCAGATTTTTTTTTGCAGAACCAAAAATTGATTTTTCTTGTCTATTAGCTTGAGGATATTGTATTATGATATACAAGAACAAAAACGGGTCAATTCGTGGTTATATACATATGATTTTGTATTTTTTCTAAAACGCGTCATTTTGCGGGTTAACATTCACGCATTTTGCAAGATTTTTTTGCAGAACCAAAAATTGATTTTTCTAGTCTATTAGATAGAGGATATGGTATTATGATATAACAGAATGAAAACGGGTCAATTCGTGGTTATATACTTATGATTTTGTATTTTTTCTAAAACGCGTCATTTTGTGGGTTAACACTCACGCATTTTGCCAGATTTTTTTGCAGAACCAAAAATTGACTTTTCTTGTCTATTTGCTCAAGGGTATGGTATTATGATATACCAGAACGAAAACGGGTCAATTCATGGTTATATACGTATGATTTTGTATTTTTTCAAAAACGCGCCATTTTGTGGGTTAACACTCACGCATTTTGCCAGATTTTTTTTGCAGAACCAAAAATTTATTTTTCATGTCTATTAGCTTGAGGATACGGTATTATGATATACCAGAACGAAAACGGGTCAATTCGTAGTTATATATTTATGATTTTGTATTTTTTTCAAAAACGCACCATTTTGTGGGTTAACAACACTCACGCATTTTGCAAGATTTTTTTGAAAAACCAAAAATTGATTTTTCTTGTCTATTAGCTTGAGGATACGGTATTATGATATACCAGAACAAAAACGGGTCAAATCGTGGTTATATACTTATGGTTTTTTATTTTTTGTAAAAAGGCGCTATTTTGTGGGTTAACACTCACGCATTTTGCCAGATTTTTTTGCAAAACAAAAAATTGATTTTTCTTGTCTATTAGCTTTAGGATACGGTATTATGATATACCAGAACAAAAATGGATCAATTCGTGGTTATATACTTATGATTTTGTATTTTTTCAAAAACGAGCCATTTTGTGGGTTAACACTCACGCATTTTGCCAGATTTTTTTTTGCAGAACCAAAAATTGATTTTTCTTGTCTATTAGCTTGAGGATACTGTATTATGATATACCAGAACAAAAACGGGTCAATTCGTGGTTATATACATATGATTTTGTATTTTTTCTAAAATGCGTCATTTTGCGGGTTAACACTCACGCATTTTGTAAGCTTTTTTTGCATAACCAAAAATTGATTTTTCTAGTCTATTAGCTTGAGGATATGGTATTATGATATACCAGAATGAAAACAGGTCAATTCGTGGTTATATACTTATGATTTTGTATTTTTTCTAAAACGCGTCATTTTGTGGGTTAACACTCACGCATTTTGCCAGATTTTATTGCAGAACCAAAAATTGACTTTTCTTGTCTATTTGCTCAAGGGTATGGTATTATGGTATACCAGAACGAAAACGGGTCAATTCGTGGTTATATACGTATGATTTTGTATTTTTTTCAAAAACGGGCCATTTTGTGGGTTAACACTTACGTATTTTGCCAGATTTTTTTTGTAGAACCAAAAATTTATTTTTCATGTCTATTAGCTTGAGGATACGGTATTATGATATAGCAGAACGAAAACGGGTTAATTCGTAGTTATATATTTATGATTTTGTATTTTATTCAAAAACGCACCATTTTGTGGGTTAACAACACTCACGCATTTTGCAAGATTTTTTTGAAAAACCAAAAATTGATTTTTCTTGTCTATTAGCTTGAGGATACGGTATTATGATATACCAGAACAAAAACGGGTCAAATCGTGGTTATATACTTATGGTTTTTTATTTTTTCTAAAAAGGCGCTATTTTGTGGGTTAACACTCACGCATTTTGCCAGATTTTTTTGCGAAACCAAAAATTGATTTTTCTTGTCTATTAGCTTGAGGATACAGTATTATAATATACCAGAACAAAAACGGGTCAATTCGTGGTTATATACTTATGATTTTGTATTTTTTTCAAAAACACGCCATTTTGTGGGTTAACACTCACGCATTTTGCCAGATTTTTTTTTTTGCAGAACCAAAAATTGATTTTTCTTGTCTATTAGCTTGAGGATATTGTATTATGATATACCAGTACGAAAACGGGTCAATTCATGGTTATATACATATGATTTTGTATTTTTTCAAAAAGGCGCCATTTTGTGGGTTAACATTCACGCATTTTGCCAGATTTTTTTTCGCAGAACCAAAAATTGATTTTTCTTGTCTATTAGCTTGAGGATATTGTATTATGATATACCAGAACAAAAACGGGTCAATTCGTGGTTATATACTTATGGTTTTTTATTTTTTCTAAAAACGCGCCATTTTGTGGGTTAACACTCACGCATTTTGCAAGTTTTTTTGCAGAACAAAAAATTATTTTTTCTTGTCTATTAGCTTAAGGATATGGTATTATGATATACCAGACGAAAACGGGTCAATTCGTGGTTATATACATATGATTTTGTATTTTTTCTAAAACACGTCATTTTGTGGGTTAACACTCATGCATTTTGCCAGATTTTTTTGCAGAACCAAAAATTAATTTTTCTTGTCTATTAGCTTGAGCATATGGTATTATGATATACCATAACAAAAACAGGTCAATTCGTGGTTATATACTTATGGTTTTTTATTTTTTCTAAAAACACACCATTTTGTGGGTTAACACTCACGCATTTTGCCAGATTTTTTTTTGCAGAACCAAAAATTGATTTTTCTTGTCTATTAGCTTGAGGATATTGTATTATGATATACCAGAACAAAAACGGGTCAATTCGTGGTTATATACATATGATTTTGTATTTTTTCTAAAACGCGTCATTTTGCGGGTTAACATTCACGCATTTTGCAAGATTTTTTTGAAGAACCAAAAATTGATTTTTCTAGTCTATTAGATAGAGGATATGGTATTATGATATACCAGAATGAAAACGGGTCAATTCGTGGTTATATACTTATGATTTTGTATTTTTTCTAAAACGCGTCATTTTGTAGGTTAACACTCACGCATTTTGCCAGATTTTTTTTGCAGAACCAAAAATTGACTTTTCTTGTCTATTTGCTCAAGGGTATGGTATTATGATATACCAGAACGAAAACGGGTCAATTCGTGGTTATATACGTATGATTTTGTATTTTTTCAAAAACGCGCCATTTTGTGGGTTAACACTCACGCATTTTGCCAGATTTTTTTTGCAGAACCAAAAATTTATTTTTCTTGTCTATTAGCTTGAGGATACGGTATTATGATATACCAGAATGAAAACGTGTCAATTCGTAGTTATATATTTATGATTTTGTATTTTTTTCAAAAACGCACCATTTTGTGGGTTAACAACACTCACGCATTTTGCAAGATTTTTTTGAAAAACCAAAAATTGATTTTTCTTGTCTATTAGCTTGAGGATACGGTATTATGATATACCAGAACAAAAACGGGTCAAATCGTGGTTATATACTTATGATTTTGTATTTTTTTCAAAAAACGCCATTTTGTGGGTTAACACTCACGCATTTTGCAAGATTTTTTTTTTTTTTGCAG
Source organism: Nemophila menziesii (assembly GCA_029959085.1). Lineage (NCBI taxonomy): Eukaryota > Viridiplantae > Streptophyta > Magnoliopsida > Boraginales > Hydrophyllaceae > Nemophila > Nemophila menziesii. The sequence continues at coordinate 7,239,626 of JARWIR010000036.1, read as the reverse complement.
AACCAAAAATTGATTTTTCTTGTCTATTAGCTTGAGGATATTGTATTATGATATACCAGTACGAAAACGAGTCAATTCGTGGTTATATACATATGATTTTGTATTTTTTCAAAAACGCGCCATTTTGTGGGTTAACACTCACGAATTTTGCCAGATTTTTTTCCGCAGAACCAAAAATTGATTTTTCTTGTCTATTAGCTTGAGGATATTGTATTATGATATACCAGAACAAAAACGGGTCAATTCGTGGTTATATACATATGATTTTGTATTTTTTCTAAAATGCGTCATTTTGCGGGTTAACACTCACGCATTTTGCAACATTTTTTTGTAGAACCAAAAATCGATTTTTCTAGTCTATTAGCTTGAGGATATGGTATTATGATATACCAGAACAAAAACGGGTCAATTCGTGGTTATATACTTATGATTTTGTATTTTTTTCTAAAACGCGTCATTTTGTGGGTTAACACTCACGCATTTTGCCAGATTTTTTTGCAGAACCAAAAATTGACTTTTCTTGTCTATTTGCTCAAGGGTATGGTATTATGATATACCAGAACGAAAACGGGTCAATTCGTGGTTATATACATATGATTTTGTATTTTTTCTAAAACGCGTCATTTTGTGGGTTACTCACGCATTTTGCCAGATTTTTTTGCAGAACCAAAAATTGATTTTTCTTGTCTATTAGCTTGAGGATATTGTATTATGATATACCAGAACAAAAATGGATCAATTCGTGGTTATATACTTATGATTTTGTATTTTTTCAAAAACGCGCCATTTTGTGGGTTAACACTCACGCATTTTGCCAGATTTTTTTTTGCAGAACCAAAAATTGATTTTTCTTGTCTATTAGCTTGAGGATATTGTATTATGATATACCAGAACAAAAACGGGTCAATTCGTGGTTATATACATATGATTTTGTATTTTTTCTAAAACTCGTCATTTTGCGGGTTAACACTCACGCATTTTGCAAGATTTTTTTGCAGAACCAAAAATTGATTTTTCTAGTCTATTAGCTTGAGGATATGGTATTATGATATACAAGAATGAAAACGGGTCAATTTGTGGTTATATACTTATGATTTTGTATTTTTTCTAAAACGCGTCATTTTGTGGGTTAACACTCACGCATTTTGCCAGATTTTTTTGCAGAACCAAAAATTGACTTTTCTTGTCTATTTGTTCAAGGGTATGGGATTATGGTATACCAGAACGAAAACGGGTCAATTCGTGGTTATATACGTATGATTTTGTATTTTTTCAAAAACGCGCCATTTTGTGGGTTAACACTAACGTATTTTGCCAGATCTTTTTTGTAGAACCAAAAATTTATTTTTCATGTCTATTAGCTTGAGGATACGGTATTATGATATACCAGAACGAAAACGGGTTAATTCGTAGTTATATACTTATGATTTTGTATTTTATTCAAAAACGCACCATTTTGTGGGTTAACATCACTCACGCATTTTGCAAGATTTTTTTGAAAAACCAAAAATTGATTTTTCTTGTCTATTAGCTTGAGGATACGGTATTATGATATACCAGAACAAAAACGGGTCAAATCGTGGTTATATACTTATGGTTTTTTATTTTTTCTAAAAAGGCGCTATTTTGTGGGTTAACACTCACGCATTTTCCCAGATTTTTTTGCGAAACCAAAAATTGATTTTTCTTGTCTATTAGCTTGAGGATACAGTATTATAATATACCAGAACAAAAACGGGTCAATTCGTGGTTATATACTTATGATTTTGTATTTTTTTCAAAAACACGCCATTTTGTGGGTTAACACTCACGCATTTTGCCAGATTTTTTTTTTTTGCAGAACCAAAAATTGATTTTTCTTGTCTATTAGCTTGAGGATATTGTATTATGATATACCAGTACGAAAACGGGTCAATTCATGGTTATATACATATGATTTTGTATTTTTTCAAAAAGGCGCCATTTTGTGGGTTAACATTCACGCATTTTGCCAGATTTTTTTTCGCAGAACCAAAAATTGATTTTTCTTGTCTATTAGCTTGAGGATATTGTATTATGATATACCAGAACAAAAACGGGTCAATTCGTGGTTATATACTTATGGTTTTTTATTTTTTCTAAAAACGCGCCATTTTGTGGGTTAACACTCACGCATTTTGCAAGTTTTTTTGCAGAACAAAAAATTATTTTTTCTTGTCTATTAGCTTAAGGATATGGTATTATGATATACCAGACGAAAACGGGTCAATTCGTGGTTATATACATATGATTTTGTATTTTTTCTAAAACACGTCATTTTGTGGGTTAACACTCATGCATTTTGCCAGATTTTTTTGCAGAACCAAAAATTAATTTTTCTTGTCTATTAGCTTGAGCATATGGTATTATGATATACCATAACAAAAACAGGTCAATTCGTGGTTATATACTTATGGTTTTTTATTTTTTCTAAAAACACACCATTTTGTGGGTTAACACTCACGCATTTTGCCAGATTTTTTTTTGCAGAACCAAAAATTGATTTTTCTTGTCTATTAGCTTGAGGATATTGTATTATGATATACCAGAACAAAAACGGGTCAATTCGTGGTTATATACATATGATTTTGTATTTTTTCTAAAACGCGTCATTTTGCGGGTTAACATTCACGCATTTTGCAAGATTTTTTTGAAGAACCAAAAATTGATTTTTCTAGTCTATTAGATAGAGGATATGGTATTATGATATACCAGAATGAAAACGGGTCAATTCGTGGTTATATACTTATGATTTTGTATTTTTTCTAAAACACGTCATTTTGTAGGTTAACACTCACGCATTTTGCCAGATTTTTTTGCAGAACCAAAAATTGACTTTTCTTGTCTATTTGCTCAAGGGTATGGTATTATGATATACCAGAACGAAAACGGGTCAATTCGTGGTTATATACGTATGATTTTGTATTTTTTCAAAAACGCGCCATTTTGTGGGTTAACACTCACGCATTTTGCCAGATTTTTTTTGCAGAACCAAAAATTTATTTTTCATGTCTATTAGCTTGAGGATACGGTATTATGATATACCAGAATGAAAACGGGTCAATTCGTAGTTATATATTTATGATTTTGTATTTTTTTCAAAAACGCACCATTTTGTGGGTTAACAACACTCACGCATTTTGCAAGATTTTTTTGAAAAACCAAAAATTGATTTTTCTTGTCTATTAGCTTGACGATACGGTATTATGATATACCAGAACAAAAACGGGTCAAATCGTGGTTATATACTTATGATTTTGTATTTTTTTCAAAAAACGCCATTTTGTGGGTTAACACTCACGCATTTTGCCAGATTTTTTTTTTTTTTGCAGAACCAAAAATTGATTTTTCTTGTCTATTAGCTTGAGGATATTGTATTATGATATACCAGTACGAAAACGAGTCAATTCGTGGTTATATACATATGATTTTGTATTTTTTCAAAAACGCGCCATTTTGTGGGTTAACACTCACGAATTTTGCCAGATTTTTTTCCGCAGAACCAAAAATTGATTTTTCTTGTCTATTAGCTTGAGGATATTGTATTATGATATACCAGAACAAAAACGGGTCAATTCGTGGTTATATACATATGATTTTGTATTTTTTCTAAAATGCGTCATTTTGCGGGTTAACACTCACGCATTTTGCAACATTTTTTTGTAGAACCAAAAATCGATTTTTCTAGTCTATTAGCTTGAGGATATGGTATTATGATATACCAGAACAAAAACGGGTCAATTCGTGGTTATATACTTATGATTTTGTATTTTTTCTAAAACGCGTCATTTTGTGGGTTAACACTCACGCATTTTGCCAGATTTTTTTGCAGAACCAAAAATTGACTTTTCTTATCTATTTGCTCAAGGGTATGGTATTATGATATACCAGAACGAAAACGGGTCAATTCGTGGTTATATACATATGATTTTGTATTTTTTCTAAAACGCGTCATTTTTTGGGTTACTCACGCATTTTGCCAGATTTTTTTGCAGAACCAAAAATTGATTTTTCTTGTCTATTAGCTTGAGGATATTGTATTATGATATACCAGAACAAAAATGGATCAATTCGTGGTTATATACTTATGATTTTGTATTTTTTCAAAAACGCGCCATTTTGTGGGTTAACACTCACGCATTTTGCCAGATTTTTTTTTGCAGAACCAAAAATTGATTTTTCTTGTCTATTAGCTTGAGGATATTGTATTATGATATACCAGAACAAAAACGGGTCAATTCGTGGTTATATACATATGATTTTGTATTATTTCTAAAACTCGTCATTTTGCGGGTTAACACTCACGCATTTTGCAAGATTTTTTTGCAGAACCAAAAATTGATTTTTCTAGTCTATTAGCTTGAGGATATGGTATTATGATATACAAGAATGAAAACGGGTCAATTTGTGGTTATATACTTATGATTTTGTATTTTTTCTAAAACGCGTCATTTTGTGGGTTAACACTCACGCATTTTGCCAGATTTTTTTGCAGAACCAAAAATTGACTTTGCTTGTCTATTTGTTCAAGGGTATGGTATTATGGTATACCAGAACGAAAACGGGTCAATTCGTGGTTATATACGTATGATTTTGTATTTTTTCAAAAACGCGCCATTTTGTGGGTTAACACTAACGTATTTTGCCAGATCTTTTTTGTAGAACCAAAAATTTATTTTTCATGACTATTAGCTTGAGGATACGGTATTATGATATACCAGAATGAAAACGGGTTAATTCGTAGTTATATACTTATGATTTTGTATTTTATTCAAAAACGCACCATTTTGTGGGTTAACAACACTCACGCATTTTGCAAGATTTTTTTGAAAAACCAAAAATTGATTTTTCTTGTCTATTAGCTTGAGGATACGGTATTATGATATACCAGAACAAAAACGGGTCAAATCGTGGTTATATACTTATGGTTTTTTATTTTTTCTAAAAAGGCGCTATTTTGTCGGTTAACACTCACGCATTTTGCCAGATTTTTTTGCAAAACCAAAAATTGATTTTTCTTGTCTATTAGCTTGAGGATACAGTATTATAATATACCAGAACAAAAACGGGTCAATTCGTGGTTATATACTTATGATTTTGTATTTTTTTCAAAAACACGCTATTTTGTGGGTTAACACTCACGCATTTTGCAAGATTTTTTTTTTGCATAACCAAAAATTGATTTTTCTTGTCTATTAGTTTGAGGATATTGTATTATGATATACCAGTATGAAAACGTGTCAATTCATGGTTATATACATATGATTTTGTATTTTTTCAAAAACGCGCCATTTTGTGGGTTAACATTCACGCATTTTGCCAGATTTTTTTTCGCAGAACCAAAAATTGATTTTTCTTGTCTATTAGCTTGAGGATATTGTATTATGATATACCAGAACAAAAACGGGTCAATTCGTGGTTATATACTTATGGTTTTTTATTTTTTCTAAAAACGCGCCATTTTGTGGGTTAACACTCACGCATTTTGCAAGTTTTTTTGCAGAACCAAAAATTATTTTTTCTTGTCTATTAGCTTAAGGATATGGTATTATGATATATCAGACGAAAACGGGTCAATTCGTGGTTATATACATATGATTTTGTATTTTTTCTAAAACACGTCATTTTGTGGGTTAACACTCATGCATTTTGCCAGATTTTTTTGCAGAACCAAAAATTAATTTTTCTTGTCTATTAGTTTGAGCATATGGTATTATGATATACCAGAACAAAAACGGGTCAATTCGTGGTTATATACTTATGGTTTTTTATTTTTTCTAAAAACGCGTCATTTTGTTGGTTAACACTCACGCATTTTGCCAGATTTTTTCGCAAAACAAAAAATTGATTTTTCTTATCTATTAGCTTGAGGATATGGTATTATGATATACCAGAACAAAAACGGGTCTATTCGTGGTTATATACATACGATTTTGTATTTTTTCTAAAACGCGTCATTTTGTGGGTTAACACTCACGCATTTTGCCAGATTTTTTTGCAGAACCAAAAATTGACTTTTCTTGTCTATTTGCTCAAGGGTATGGTATTGTGATATACCAGAACAAAAACGGGTCAATTCGTGGTTATATACGTATGATTTTGTATTTTTTCAAAAACGCGCCACTTTGTGGGTTAACACTCACGCATTTTGCCAGATTTTTTTTGCAGAACCAAAAATTTATTTTTCATGTTTATTAGCTTGAGGATACGGTATTATGATATACCAGAATAAAAACGGGTCAATTCGTAGTTATATACTTATGATTTTGTATTTTTTTCAAAAACGCACCATTTTGTGGGTTAACAACACTCACGCATTTTGCAAGATTTTTTTGAAAAACCAAAAATTGATTTTTCTTGTCTATTAGCTTGAGTATACGGTATTATGATATACCAGAACAAAAACGGATGGTTATATACATATGATTTTGTATTTTTTCTAAAACGCGTCATTTTGTGGGTTAACACTCACGCATTTTGCCAGATTTTTTTGCAGAACCAAAAATTGATTTTTCTTGTCTATTAGCTTGAGGATATTGTATTATGATATACCAGAACAAAAATGGATCAATTCGTGGTTATATACTTATGATTTTATATTTTTTCAAAAACGAGCCATTTTGTGGGTTAACACTCACGCATTTTGCCAGATTTTTTTTTGTAGAACCAAAAATTGATTTTTCTTGTCTATTAGCTTGAGGATATTGTATTATGATATACCTGAACAAAAACGGGTCAATTCGTGGTTATATACATATGATTTTGTATTTTTTCTAAAATGCGTCATTTTGCGGGTTAACACTCACGCATTTTGCAAGCTTTTTTTGCAGAACCAAAAATTGATTTTTCTAGTCTATTAGCTTGAGGATATGGTATTATGATATACCAGAATGAAAACAGGTCAATTCGTGGTTATATACTTATGATTTTGTATTTTTTCTAAAACGCGTCATTTTGTGGGTTAACACTCACGCATTTTGCCAGATTTTATTGCAGAACCAAAAATTGACTTTTCTTGTCTATTTGCTCAAGGGTATGGTATTATGGTATACCAGAACGAAAACGGGTCAATTCGTGGTTATATACGTATGATTTTGTATTTTTTTCAAAAACGGGCCATTTTGTGGGTTAACACTTACGTATTTTGCCATATTTTTTTTGTAGAACCTAAAATTTATTTTTCATGTCTATTAGCTTGAGGATACGGTATTATGATATACCAGAACGAAAACGGGTTAATTCGTAGTTATATACTTATGATTTTGTATTTTATTAAAAAACGCACCATTTTGTGGGTTAACAACACTCACGCATTTTGCAAGATTTTTTTGAAAAACCAAAAATTGATTTTTCTTGTCTATTAGCTTGAGGATACGGTATTATGATATACCAGAACAAAAACGGGTCAAATCGTGGTTATATACTTATGGTTTTTTATTTTTTCTAAAAAGGCGCCATTTTGTGGGTTAACACTCACGCATTTTGCCAGATTTTTTTCCAAAACCAAAAATTGATTTTTCTTGTCTATTAGCTTGAGGATAGGGTATTATAATATACCAGAACAAAAACGGGTCAATTCGTGGTTATATACTTATGATTTTGTATTTTTTTCAAAAACACGCCATTTTGTGGGTTAACACTCACGCATTTTGCTAGATTTTTTTTTTGCAGGACCAAAAATTGATTTTTCTTTTCTATTAGCTTGAGGATATTGTATTATGATATACCAGTACGAAAACGGTTTAATTCATGGTTATATACATATGATTTTGTATTTTTTCAAAAACGCACCATTTTGTGGGTTAACATTCACGCATTTTGCCAGATTTTTTTTCGCAGAACCAAAAATTGATTTTTCTTGTCTATTAGCTTGAGGATATTGTATTATGATATACCAGAACAAAAACGGGTCAAATCGTGGTTATATACTTATGGTTTTTTATTTTTTGTAAAAAGGCGCCATTTTGTGGGTTAACACTCACGCATTTTGCCAGATTTTTTTGCAAAACCAAAAATTGATTTTTCTTGTCTATTAGCTTGAGGATATGGTATTATAATATACCAGAACAAAAACGGGTCAATTCGTGGTTATATATTTATGATTTTGTATTTTTTTCAAAAACATGCATTTTGTGGGTTAACACTCACGCATTTTGCCAGATTTTTTTTTTGTAGAACCAAAAATTGATTTTTCTTGTCTATTAGCTTGAGGATATTGTATTATGATATACCATAACAAAAACGGGTCAATTCGTGGTTATATACTTCTAAAACGCGTCATTTTGCGGGTTAACACTCACGCATTTTGCAAGATTTTTTTGCAGAACCAAAAATTGATTTTTCTAGTCTATTAGCTTGAGGATATGGTATTATGATATACCAGAATGAAAACAGGTCAATTCGTGGTTATATACTTATGATTTTGTATTTTTTCTAAAACGCGTCATTTTGTGGGTTAACACTCACGCATTTTGCCAGATTTTTTTGCTGAACCAAAAATTGACTTTTCTTGTCTATTTGCTCAAGGGTATGGTATTATGGTATACCAGAACGAAAACGGGTCAATTCGTGGTTATATACGTATGATTTTGTATTTTTTCAAAAACGGGCCATTTTGTGGGTTAACACTTACGTATTTTGCCAGATTTTTTTTGTATAACCAAAAATTTATTTTTCATGTCTATTAGCTTGAGGATACTGTATTATGATATACCAGAAAAAACGGGTTAATTCGTAGTTATATACTTATGATTTTGTATTTTATTCAGAAACACACCATTTTGTGGGTTAACAACACTCACGCATTTTGCAAGATTTTTTTGAAAAACCAAAAATTGATTTTTCTTGTCTATTAGCTTGAGGATACGGTATTATGATATACCAGAACAAAAACGGGTCAAATCGTGGTTATATACTTATGGTTTTTTATTTTTTCTAAAAAGGCGCCATTTTGTGGGTTAACACTCACGCATTTTGCCAGATTTTTTTGCAAAACCAAAAATTGATTTTTCTTGTCTATTAGCTTGAGGATACGGTATTATAATATACCAGAAAAAAAACGGGTCAATTCCTAGTTATATACTTATGATTTTGTATTTTTTTCAAAAACACGTCATTTTGTGGGTTAACACTCACGCATTTTGCCAGATATTTTTTTTTTTGCAGAACCAAAAATTGATTTTTCTTGTCTATTAGCTTGAGGATATTGTATTATGATATACCAGTACGAAAACGGTTCAATTCATGGTTATATACATATGATTTTGTATTTTTTAAAAAACGCGCCATTTTGTGGGTTAACATTCACGCATTTTGCCAGATTTTTTTTCGCAGAACCAAAAATTAATTTTTCTTGTCTATTAGCTTGAGGATATTGTATTATGATATACCAGAACAAAAACGGGTCAAATCGTGGTTATATAGTTATGGTTTTTTATTTTTTGTAAAAAGGCGCCATTTTGTGGGTTAACACTCACGAATTTTGCCAGATTTTTTTGCAAAACCAAAAATTGACTTTTCTTGTCTATTAGCTTGAGGATATTGTATTATGATATACCAGTACGAAAACGGCTCAATTCGTGGTTATATACATATGATTTTGTATTTTTTCAAAAACGCGCCATTTTGTGGGTTAGCACTCACGCATTTTGCCAGATTTTTTTTCGCAGAACCAAAAATTGATTTTTCTTGTCTATTAGCTTGAGGATATTGTATTATGATATACCAGAACAAAAATGGGTCAATTCGTGGTTATATACTTATGATTTTGTATTTTTTCTAAAACGCTTCATTTTGTGGGTTAACACTCACGCATTTTGCAAGCTTTTTTTGCAGAACCAAAAATTGATTTTTCTAGTCTATTAGCTTGAGGATATGGTATTATGATATACCAGAATGAAAACAGGTCAATTCGTGGTTATATACTTATGATTTTGTATTTTTTCTAAAACGCGTCATTTTGTGGGTTAACACTCACGCATTTTGCCAGATTTTATTGCAGAACCAAAAATTGACTTTTCTTGTCTATTTGCTCAAGGGTATGGTATTATGGTATACCAGAACGAAAACGGGTCAATTCGTGGTTATATACGTATGATTTTGTATTTTTTTCAAAAACGGGCCATTTTGTGGGTTAACACTTACGTATTTTGCCATATTTTTTTTGTAGAACCTAAAATTTATTTTTCATGTCTATTAGCTTGAGGATACGGTATTATGATATACCAGAACGAAAACGGGTTAATTCGTAGTTATATACTTATGATTTTGTATTTTATTAAAAAACGCACCATTTTGTGGGTTAACAACACTCACGCATTTTGCAAGATTTTTTTGAAAAACCAAAAATTGATTTTTCTTGTCTATTAGCTTGAGGATACGGTATTATGATATACCAGAACAAAAACGGGTCAAATCGTGGTTATATACTTATGGTTTTTTATTTTTTCTAAAAAGGCGCCATTTTGTGGGTTAACACTCACGCATTTTGCCAGATTTTTTTCCAAAACCAAAAATTGATTTTTCTTGTCTATTAGCTTGAGGATAGGGTATTATAATATACCAGAACAAAAACGGGTCAATTCGTGGTTATATACTTATGATTTTGTATTTTTTTCAAAAACACGCCATTTTGTGGGTTAACACTCACGCATTTTGCTAGATTTTTTTTTTGCAGGACCAAAAATTGATTTTTCTTTTCTATTAGCTTGAGGATATTGTATTATGATATACCAGTACGAAAACGGTTTAATTCATGGTTATATACATATGATTTTGTATTTTTTCAAAAACGCACCATTTTGTGGGTTAACATTCACGCATTTTGCCAGATTTTTTTTCGCAGAACCAAAAATTGATTTTTCTTGTCTATTAGCTTGAGGATATTGTATTATGATATACCAGAACAAAAACGGGTCAAATCGTGGTTATATACTTATGGTTTTTTATTTTTTGTAAAAAGGCGCCATTTTGTGGGTTAACACTCACGCATTTTGCCAGATTTTTTTGCAAAACCAAAAATTGATTTTTCTTGTCTATTAGCTTGAGGATATGGTATTATAATATACCAGAACAAAAACGGGTCAATTCGTGGTTATATATTTATGATTTTGTATTTTTTTCAAAAACATGCATTTTGTGGGTTAACACTCACGCATTTTGCCAGATTTTTTTTTTGTAGAACCAAAAATTGATTTTTCTTGTCTATTAGCTTGAGGATATTGTATTATGATATACCATAACAAAAACGGGTCAATTCGTGGTTATATACTTCTAAAACGCGTCATTTTGCGGGTTAACACTCACGCATTTTGCAAGATTTTTTTGCAGAACCAAAAATTGATTTTTCTAGTCTATTAGCTTGAGGATATGGTATTATGATATACCAGAATGAAAACAGGTCAATTCGTGGTTATATACTTATGATTTTGTATTTTTCTAAAACGCGTCATTTTGTGGGTTAACACTCACGCATTTTGCCAGATTTTTTTGCTGAACCAAAAATTGACTTTTCTTGTCTATTTGCTCAAGGGTATGGTATTATGGTATACCAGAACGAAAACGGGTCAATTCGTGGTTATATACGTATGATTTTGTATTTTTTCAAAAACGGGCCATTTTGTGGGTTAACACTTACGTATTTTGCCAGATTTTTTTTGTATAACCAAAAATTTATTTTTCATGTCTATTAGCTTGAGGATACTGTATTATGATATACCAGAAAAAACGGGTTAATTCGTAGTTATATACTTATGATTTTGTATTTTATTCAGAAACACACCATTTTGTGGGTTAACAACACTCACGCATTTTGCAAGATTTTTTTGAAAAACCAAAAATTGATTTTTCTTGTCTATTAGCTTGAGGATACGGTATTATGATATACCAGAACAAAAACGGGTCAAATCGTGGTTATATACTTATGGTTTTTTATTTTTTCTAAAAAGGCGCCATTTTGTGGGTTAACACTCACGCATTTTGCCAGATTTTTTTGCAAAACCAAAAATTGATTTTTCTTGTCTATTAGCTTGAGGATATGGTATTATAATATACCAGAAAAAAAACGGGTCAATTCCTAGTTATATACTTATGATTTTGTATTTTTTTCAAAAACACGTCATTTTGTGGGTTAACACTCACGCATTTTGCCAGATATTTTTTTTTTTGCAGAACCAAAAATTGATTTTTCTTGTCTATTAGCTTGAGGATATTGTATTATGATATACCAGTACGAAAACGGTTCAATTCATGGTTATATACATATGATTTTGTATTTTTTAAAAAACGCGCCATTTTGTGGGTTAACATTCACGCATTTTGCCAGATTTTTTTTCGCAGAACCAAAAATTGATTTTTCTTGTCTATTAGCTTGAGGATATTGTATTATGATATACCAGAACAAAAACGGGTCAAATCGTGGTTATATACTTATGGTTTTTTATTTTTTGTAAAAAGGCGCCATTTTGTGGGTTAACACTCACGCATTTTGCCAGATTTTTTTGCAAAACCAAAAATTGACTTTTCTTGTCTATTAGCTTGAGGATATTGTATTATGATATACCAGTACGAAAACGGCTCAATTCGTGGTTATATACATATGATTTTGTATTTTTTCAAAAACGCGCCATTTTGTGGGTTAGCACTCACGCATTTTGCCAGATTTTTTTTCGCAGAACCAAAAATTGATTTTTCTTGTCTATTAGCTTGAGGATATTGTATTATGATATACCAGAACAAAAATGGGTCAATTCGTGGTTATATACTTATGATTTTGTATTTTTTCTAAAACGCTTCATTTTGTGGGTTAACACTCACGCATTTTCCAAGTTTTTTTGCAGAACCAAAAATTGATTTTTCTTTTCTATTAGCTTGAGCATATTGTATTATGATATACCAGAACGAAAACGGGTCCATTCGTGGTTATATACATATGATTTTTTATTTTTTTCTAAAAAGTGTCATTTTGTGGGTTAAACTCACGCAGTTTGCCAGATTTTTTTGCAAAACCAAAAATTGATTTTTCTTGTCTATTAGCTTGAGCATATGGTATTATGATATACTAGAACAAAAACGGGTCAATTCGTGGTTATATACTTATGGTTTTTTATTTTTTCTAAAATTGCGCCATTTTGTGGGTTAACACTCACGCATTTTGCAAGTTTTTTTTGTAGAACGAAAAATTAATTTTTCTTGTCTATTAGCTTAAGGATATGGTATTATGATATACCAGACGAAAACGGGTCAATTCGTGGTTATATACATATGATTTTGTATTTTTTCTAAAACACGTCATTTTGTGGGTTAACACTCATGCATTTTGCCAGATTTTTTTGCAGAACCAAAAATTGATTTTTCTTGTCTATTAGCTTGAGCATATGGTATTATGATATACCAGAACAAAAACGGGTCAATTCGTGGTTATATACTTATGGTTTTTTATATTTTCTAAAAACGCGCCATTTTGTGGGTTAACACTCACGCATTTTGCAAGTTTTTTTGCAGAACCAAAAATTAATTTTTCTTGTCTATTATCTTAAGGATATGGTTATGATATACCAGACGAAAACGGGTCAATTCGTGGTTATATACATATGATTTTGTATTTTTTCTAAAACACGTCATTTTGTGGGTTAACACTCATGCATTTTGCCAGATTTTTTTGTAGAACCAAAAATTGATTTTTCTTGTCTATTAGCTTGAGCATATGGTATTATGATATACCAGAACAAAAACGGGTCAATTCCTGGTTATATACTTATGGTTTTTTTTTTCTAAAAACGCGCCATTTTTTGGGTTAACACTCACGCATTTTGCAAGTTTTTTTGCAGAACCAAAATTTAATTTTTCTTGTCTATTAGCTTGAGGATACGGTATTATAATATTCCAGAATGAAAACGGGTCAATTCGTGGTTATATACATATGATTTTGTAATTTTTCTAAAACGCGTCATTTTGTGGGTTAACACTCACGCATTTTGCCAGATTTTTTTGCAGAACCAAAAATTAATTTTTCTTGTCTATTAGCTTGAGCATATGGTATTATGATATACCAGAACAAAAACGCGTCAATTCGTGGTTATATACTTATGGTTTTTTATTTTAACGCGCCATTTTGTTGGTTAACAATCACGCATTTTGCCAGATTTTTTCGCAGAACAAAAAATTGATTTTTCTTATCTATTAGCTTGAGGATATTGTATTATGATATACCAGAACAAAAACGGATATGATATACCAGGAGAAAAACGGATATGATATACCAGAACAAAAACGGATCAATTCGTGGTTATATACTTATGATTTTGTATTTTTTCAAAAACGCGCCATTTTGTGGGTTAACACTCACGCATTTTGCCAGATTTTTTTTGCAGAACTAAAAATTGATTTTTCTTGTCTATTAGTTTGAGGATACGGTATTATGATATACCAGAACAAAAACGGGTCAATTCGCGGTTATATACTTATGATTTTGAATTTTTTCAAAAACGCGTCATTTGGTGGGTTAACACTCATGCATTTTGCACGATTTTTTTGCAGAACCAAAAATTGATTTTTTTTTTCTATTAGCTTGAGTATATGGTATTATGATATACCAGAACGGAAACGTGTCAATTCGTGGTTATATACTTATGATTTTGAATTTTTTCTAAAACACGTCATTTTGTGGGTCAACACTCACGCGTTTTGCCAGATTTTTTTGCAGAACCAAAAATTGACTTTTCTTGTCTATTTGCTCGAGGGTATGGTATTATGATATACCAGAACAAAAACGGGTCAATTCGTGGTTATATACGTATGATTTTGTATTTTTTCAAAAACGCGCCATTTTGTGGGTTAACACTCACGCATTTTGCCAGATTTTTTTGCAGAACCAAAAATTGATTTTTCTTGTCTATTAGCTTGAGGATACGGTATTATAATATTCCAGAATGAAAACGGGTCAATTCGTGGTTATATACGTATGATTTTTTATTTTTTCTAAAACGCGTCATTTTGTGGGTTAACACTCACGCATTTTGCCAGATTTTTTTGCAGAACCAAAAATTGATTTTTCTTGTCTATTAGTTTGAGCATATGGTATTATGATATACCAGAACAAAAACGGGTCAATTCGTGGTTATATACTTATGGTTTTTTATTTTTTCTAAAAACGCGTCATTTTGTGGGTTAACACTCACGCATTTTGCAAGTTTTTTTTGTAGAACGAAAAATTAATTTTTCTTGTCTATTAGCTTAAGGATATGGTATTATGATATACCAGACGAAAACGGGTCAATTCGTGGTTATATACATATGATTTTGTATTTTTTCTAAAACACGTCATTTTGTGGGTTAACACTCATGCATTTTGCCAGATTTTTTTGCAGAACCAAAAATTGATTTTTCTAAGCTTGAGCATATGGTATTATGATATACCAGAACAAAAACGGGTCAATTCGTGGTTATATACTTATGGTTTTTTATATTTTCTAAAAACGCGCCATTTTGTGGGTTAACACTCACGCATTTTGCAAGTTTTTTTGCAGAACCAAAAATTAATTTTTCTTGTCTATTATCTTAAGGATATGGTTATGATATACCAGACGAAAACGGGTCAATTCGTGGTTATATACATATGATTTTGTATTTTTTCTAAAACACGTCATTTTGTGGGTTAACACTCATGCATTTTGCCAGATTTTTTTGCAGAACCAAAAATTGATTTTTCTTGTCTATTAGCTTGAGCATATGGTATTATGATATACCAGAACAAAAACGGGTCAATTCCTGGTTATATACTTATGGTTTTTTTTTCTAAAAACGCGCCATTTTTTGGGTTAACACTCACGCATTTTGCAAGTTTTTCTGCAGAACCAAAAATTAATTTTTCTTGTCTATTAGCTTAAGGATATGGTATTATGATATACCAGACGAAATCGGGTCAATTCATGGTTATATACATATGATTTTGTATTTTTTCTAAAACACGTCATTTTGTGGGTTAACACTCATGCATTTTGCCAGATTTTTTTGCAAAACCAAAAATTGATTTTTCTTGTCTATTAGCTTGTGCATATGGTATTATGATATACCAGAACAAAAACGGGTCAATTCGTGGTTATATACTTATGGTTTTTTATATTTTCCAAAAAACGCGCCATTTTGTGGGTTAACACTCACGCATTTTGCAAGTTTTTTTGCAGAACCAAAAATTAATTTTTCTTGTCTATTATCTTAAGGATATGGTTATGATATACCAGACGAAAACGGGTCAATTCGTGGTTATATACATATGATTTTGTATTTTTTCTAAAACACGTCATTTTGTGGGTTAACACTCATGCATTTTGCCAGATTTTTTTGTAGAACCAAAAATTGATTTTCTTGTCTATTAGCTTGAGCATATGGTATTATGATATACCAGAACAAAAACGGGTCAATTCCTGGTTATATACTTATGGTTTTTTTTTTTCTAAAAACGCGCCATTTTTTGGGTTAACACTCACGCATTTTGCAAGTTTTTTTGCAGAACCAAAAATTAATTTTTCTTGTCTATTAGCTTAAGGATATGGTATTATGATATACCAGACGAAATCGGGTCAATTCGTGGTTATATACATATGATTTTGTATTTTTTCTAAAACACGTCATTTTGTGGGTTAACACTCATGCATTTTGCCATATTTTTTTGCAGAACCAAAAATTGATTTTTCTTGTCTATTAGCTTGTGCATATGGTATTATGATATACCAGAACAAAAACGGGTCAATTCGTGGTTATATACTTATGGTTTTTTATTTTTTCTAAAAACGCGCCATTTTGTGGATTAACACTCACGTATTTTGCCAGATTTTTTTGCAGAACAAAAAATTGATTTTTCTTATCTATTAGCTTGAGGATATTGTTTTATGATATACCAGAACAAAAACGGATCAATTCGTGGTTATATACTTATGATTTTGTATTTTTTCAAAAACACGCCATTTTGTGGGTTAACACTCACGCATTTTGCCAGATTTTTTTTTGCAGAACTAAAAATTGATTTTTCTTGTCTATTAGTTTGAGGATACGGTATTATGATATACCAGAACAAAAACGGGTCAATTCGCGGTTATATACTTATGATTTTGTATTTTTTCAAAAACACGCCATTTTGTGGGTTAACACTCACGCATTTTGCCAGATTTTTTTTTGCAGAACTAAAAATTGATTTTTCTTGTCTATTAGCTTAAGGATATGGTATTATGATATACCAGACGAAAACGGGTCAATTCGTGGTTATATACATATGATTTTGTATTTTTCCTAAAACACGTCATTTTGTGGGTTAACACTCATGCATTTTGCCAAATTTTTTTGCAGAACAAAAAATTGATTTTTCTTGTCTATTAGCTTGAGGATACGGTATTATGATATACCAGAACAAAAACGGGTCAAATCGTGGTAATATACTTATGGTTTTTTATTTTTTTAAAAACACGCCATTTTGTGGGATAACATTCACGCATTTTGCCAGATTTTTTTGCAGAACCAAAAATTGATTTTTCTTGTCTATTAGCTTGAGTATTGGTATTATGATATACCAGATCAAAAACGGGTCAATTCGTGGTTATATACTTATGATTTTGTATTTTTTCAAAAACGCGTCATTTTGTGGGTTAACTAACACTCATGCATTTTGCAAGTTTTTTTTGTAGAACCAAAAATTGATTTTTCTTGTATATTAGCTTAAGGATTTGGTATTATGATATACCAGAACGAAAACGGGTCAATTCGTGGTTATATACATATGATTTTGTATTTTTTCTAAAACGCGTCATTTTGTGGGTTAACACTCATGCATTTTGCCAGATTTTTTTGCAAAAAGCAAAAATTGATTTTTCTTGTCTATTAGCTTGAGCATATGGTATTATGATATACCAGAACAAAAACGGGTCAATTCGTGGTTATATACTTATGGTTTTTTATTTTTTCTAAAAACACGTCATTTTGTGGGTTAACACTCATGCATTTTGCCAGATTTTTTTGCAGAACCAAAAATTAATTTTTCTTGTCTATTAGCTTGAGCATATGGTATTATGATATACCAGAACAAAAACGGGTCAATTCGTGGTTATATACTTATGGTTTTTTATTTTTTCTAAAAACGCGCCATTTTGTGGGTTAACAACCACGCATTTTGCCAGATTTTTTCGCAGAACAAAAAATTGATTTTTCTTAT
Organism: Nemophila menziesii; assembly: GCA_029959085.1. Taxonomy (NCBI): domain Eukaryota; kingdom Viridiplantae; phylum Streptophyta; class Magnoliopsida; order Boraginales; family Hydrophyllaceae; genus Nemophila; species Nemophila menziesii. The sequence continues at coordinate 7,221,409 of JARWIR010000036.1, read as the reverse complement.
GTATTAGCTTGAGGATATTGTATTATGATATACCAGAACAAAAACGGATATGATATAGCAGAACAAAAACGGATATGATATACCAGAACAAAAACGGATCAATTCGTGGTTATATACTTATGATTTTGTATTTTTTCAAAAACGCGCCATTTTGTGGGTTAACACTCACGCATTTTGCCGGTTTTTTTTTGCAAAACCAAAAATTGATTTTTCTTGTCTATTAGCTTGAGCATATGGTATTATGATATACCAGAACAAAAACGGGTCAATTCGTGGTTATATACTTATGGTTTTTTATTTTTTCTAAAATCGCGCCATTTTGTGGGTTACTCACGCATTTAGCAAGTTTTTTTGCAGAACCAAAAATTAATTTTTCTTGTCTATTAGCTTAAGGATATGGTATTATGATATATCAGACGAAAACGGGTCAATTCGTAGTTATATACATATGATTTTGTATTTTTTCTAAAACACGTCATTTTGTGAGTTAACACTCATGCATTTTGCCAGATTTTTTTATAGAACCAATAATTGATTTTTCTTGTCTATTAGCTTGAGGATATTGTATTATGATATACCAGTACGAAAACGGGTCAATTCGTGGTTATATACTTATGATTTTGAATTTTTTCAAAAACACGCCATTTTGTGGGTTAACACTCACGCATTTTGCCAGATTTTTTTTGCGGAACCAAAAATTGATTTTTCTTGTCTATTATCTTGTAGATATTGTATTATGATATATAAGAACAAAAATGGATCAATTCGTGGTTATATACATATGATTTTTTATTTTTTCTAAAACGCGCCATTTTGTGGGTTAACACTCACGCATTTTGTAAGTTTTTTTGAAGAACCAAAAATTAATTTTTCTTGTCTATTAGCTTAAGGATATGGTATTATGATATATCAGACGAAAACGGGTCAATTCGTGGTTATATACATATGATTTTGTATTTTTTCTAAAACACGTCATTTTGTGGGTTAACACTCATGCATTTTGCCAGATTTTTTTGCAAAACCAAAAATTGATTTTTCTTGTCTCTTAGCTTGAGCATATGGTATTATGATATACCAGAACAAAAACGGGTAAAAACGCGCCATTTTGTGGGTTAACACTCACGCATTTAGCAAGTTTTTTTGCAGAACCAAAAATTAATTTTTCTTGTCTATTAGCTTAAGGATATGGTATTATGATATATCAGACGAAAACGGGTCAATTCGTAGTTATATACATATGATTTTGTATTTTTTCTAAAACACGTCATTTTGTGGGTTAACACTCATGCATTTTGCCAGATTTTTTTGCAGAACCAAAAATTGATTTTTCTTGTCTATTAGCTTGAGCATATGGTATTATGATATACCAAAACAAAAACGGGTCAATTTGTGGTTATATACTTATGGTTTTTTATTTTTTCTAAAAACGCGCCATTTTGTTGGTTAACACTCACGCATTTTGCAAGTTTTTATACAGAACCAAAAATTAATTTTTCTTTTCTATTAGCTTAAGGATATGGTATTATGATATACCAGACGAAAACGGGTCAATTCGTGGTTATATACATATGATTTTGTATTTTTTCTAAAACACGTCATTTTGTGGATTAACAGTCATGCATTTTGCCAGATTTTTTTCTGCAGAACCAAAAATTGATTTTTCTTGTCTATCAGCTTGAGAATATGGTATTATGATATACCAAAACAAAAACAGGTCAATTCGTGGTTATATACTTATGGTTTTTTATTTTTTCTAAAAACGCGCCATTTTGTGGGTTAACACTCACGCATTTTGCCAGATTTTTTCGCAGAACAAAAAATTGATTTTTCTTATCTATTAGCTTGAGGATATTGTATTATGATATACCAGAACAAAAACGGTTCAATTCGTGGTTATATACTTATGATTTTGTATTTTTTCAAAAACGCGCCATTTTGTGGGTTAACACTCGCGCATTTTGCCAGATTTTTTTTTGCAGAACTAAAAATTGATTTTTCTTGTCTATTAGTTTGAGGATACGGTATTATGATATACCAAAACAAAAACGGGTCAATTCGTGGTTCTATAATTATGATTTTGTATTTTTTCAAAAACGCGTCATTTCGTGGGTTAACACTCACGCATTTTGCAGAACCAAAAATTGATTTTTCTTTTCTATTAGCTTGAATATATGGTATTATGATATACCAGAACGGAAACGTGTCAATTCGTGTTTATATACTTATGATTTTGTATTTTTTCTAAAACACGTATTTTGCCGGATTTTTTTTGCAGAACCAAAAATTTATTTTTCTTGTCTATTAGCTTGAGGATACGGTATTATGATATACCAGAATGAAAACGGGTCAATTCGTGGTTATATACTTATGATTTTATATTTTTTTCAAAAACGCGCCATTTTGTGGGTTAACACTCACGCATTTTGCCAGATTTTTTTTGCAGAACCAAAAATTGATTTTTCTTGTCTATTAGCTTGAGGATACGGTATTATAATATACCAGAATGAAAACGGGTCAATTCGTGGTTATATACTTATGATTTTGTATTTTTTCAAAAACGCGTCATTTTGTGGGTTAACACTCATGCATTTTGCCAGATTTTTTTGCAGAACCAAAAATTGATTTTTCTTGTCTATTAGCTTGAGCATATGGTATTATGATATACCAGAACAAAAACGGGTCAATTTGTGGTTATATACTTATGGTTTTTTATTTTTTCTAAAAACTCGTCATTTTGTTGGTTAACACTCACGCATTTTGCAAGTTTTTATACAGAACCAAAAATTAATTTTTCTTTTCTATTAGCTTAAGGATATGGTATTATGATATACCAGACGAAAACGGGTCAATTCGTGGTTATATACATATGATTTTGTATTTTTTCTAAAACACGTCATTTTGTGGGTTAACAGTCATGCATTTTGCCAGTTTTTTTTTGCAGAACCAAAAATTGATTTTTCTTGTCTATCAGCTTGAGAATATGGTATTATGATATACCAAAACAAAAACAGGTCAATTCGTGGTTATATACTTATGGTTTTTTATTTTTTCTAAAAACGCGCCATTTTGTGGGTTAACACTCACGCATTTTGCCAGATTTTTTCGCAGAACAAAAAATTGATTTTTCTTATCTATTAGCTTGAGGATATTGTATTATGATATACCAGAACAAAAACGGATCAATTCGTGGTTATATACTTATGATTTTGTATTTTTTCAAAAACGCGCCATTTTGTGGGTTAACACTCGCGCATTTTGCCAGATTTTTTTTGCAGAACTAAAAATTGATTTTTCTTGTCTAATAGTTTGAGGATACGGTATTATGATATACCAGAACAAATACGGGTTAATTCGTGGTTCTATTATTATGATTTTGTATTTTTTCAAAAACGCGTCATTTTGTGGGTTAACACTCACGCATTTTGCAGAACCAAAAATTGATTTTTCTTTTCTATTAGCTTGAGTATATGGTATTATGATATACCAGAACGGAAACGTGTCAATTCGTGTTTATATACTTATGATTTTGTATTTTTTCTAAAACGCGTCATTTTGTGGGTTAACACTCACGCATTTTGTCAGATTTTTTTTGCAGAACCAAAAATTGACTTTTCTTGTCTATTTGCTCGAGGGTATGGTATTATGATATACCAGAACGAAAACGGGTCAATTCGTTGTTATATACGTATGATTTTGTATTTTTTCATAGAGTAATGATATTTGTCACCCTTTTTGTATCACCCTTTTATCACCTCCTACGTGTATGCCTACATGTACCAATGAATGGATTTCTCTATCTTTTTATTTTTTCTCTATCTTCTATTCAAGGAAATCAAAACATATATATAGAAGGGTGATAAAAGGGTGACATGAAAAAATGTGACATATATCATTACTCTTTTTCATAAACGCGCCATATTGATAACCCTCACGCATTTTGCCGTTTTTTTTTGCAGAACCAAAAAATTAATTTTCTTGTCTATTAGCTTGAGGATACGGTATTATGATATACCAGAATGAAAACGGGTCAATTCGTGGGTATATACTTATGATTTTATATTTTTTTCAAAAACGCGCCATTTTGTGGGTTAACACTCACGCATTTTGCCAGATTTTTTTTGTAGAACCAAAAATTGATTTTTCTTGTCTATTAGCTTGAGGATACGGTATTATAATATACCAGAATGAAAACGGGTCAATTCGTGGTTATATACTTATGATTTTGTATTTTTTCAAAAACGCGTCATTTTGTGGGTTAACACTCACGCATTTTGCCAGATTTTTTTGCAGAACCAAAAATTGACTTTTCTTGTCTATTTGCTCGAGGGTATGGTATTATGATATACCAGAACGAAAACGGGTCAATTCGTGTTTATATACGTAAAATTTTGTATTTTTTCAAAAACGCGCCATTTTGTGGGTTAACACTCATGCATTTTGCCAGATTTTTTTTGCAGAACCAAAAATTGTTTTTTCTTGTCTATTAGCTAGAGTATATGGTATTATGATATACCAGAACGGAAATGTGTCAATTCGTGTTTATATACTTATGATTTTGTATTTTTTCTAAAACGCGTCATTTTGTGGGTTAACACTCACGCATTTTGCCAGATTTTTTTGCAGAACCAAAAATTGACTTTTCTTGTCTATTTGCTCGAGGGTATGGTATTATGATATACCAGAACTAAAACGGGTCAATTTTTGGCTATATACGTATCATTTTTTTTTTTTCATAAACGCGCCATTTTGTGGGTTAACACTCACGCATTTTGCCAGATTTTTTTTGCAGAACCAAAAATTTATTTTTCTTGTCTATTAGCTTGAGGATACGGTATTATGATATACCAGAATGAATACGGGTCAATTCGTGGTTATATACTTATGATTTTGTATTTTTTTTCAAAAACGCGCCATTTTGTGGGTTAACACTCACGCATTTTGCCAGATTTTTTTGCAAAACCAAACATTGATTTTTCTTGTCTATTAGCTTGAGGATACGGTATTATAATATACCAGAATGAAAACAGGTCAATTCGTGGTTATATACTTATGATTTTGTATTTTTTTCAAAAACGCGCCATTTTGTGGGTTACTACTCACGCATTTTGCCAGATTTTTTTTTGCAGAACCAAAAATTGATTTTTCTTGTCTATTAGCTTGAGGATATTGTATTATGATATACCAGTACGAAAACGGGTCAATTCGTGGTTATATACTTATGATTTTGTATTTTTTTAAAAACACGTCATTTTGTGGGTTAACACTCAAGCATTTTGCCAGATTTTTTTTGCAGAACCAAAAATTGATTTTTCTTGTCTATTATCTTGAGGATATTGTATTATGATATATCAGAACAAAAATGGGTCAATTTGTGGTTATATACATATGATTTTGTATATTTTCCTAAAAAGCGTCATTTTGTGGGTTAAACTCACGCATTTTGCCTGATTCTTTTGCAGAACCAATAATTGATTTTTCTTGTCTATTAGCTTGAGGATATGGTATTATGATATACCAAAACAAAAACGGGTCAATTCGTGGTTATATACTTATGATTTTGTATTTTTTCAAAAACGTGCAATTTTGTGGGTTAACACTCGCGCATTTTGCCAGATTTATTTTGCAGAACTAAAAATTGATTTTTCTTGTCTATTAGTTTGAGGATACGGTATTATGATATACCAGAACAAAAACGGGTCAATTCGTGGTTATATAATTATGATTTTGTATTTTTTCAAAAACGCGTCATTTTGTGGGTTAACACTCACGCATTTTGCAAGATTTTTTTGCAGAACCAAAAATTGATTTTTCTTTTCTATTAGCTTGAGTATATGGTATTATGATATACCAGAACGGAAACGTCTCAATTCGTGGTTATATACTTATGATTTTTTATTTTTTCTAAAACGCGTCATTTTGTGGGTTAACACTCACGCATTTTGCCAGATTTTTTTGCAGAACCAAAAATTGACTTTTCTTGTCTATTTGCTCTAGGATATGGTATTATGATATACCAGAACGAAAATGGGTCAATTCGTGGTTATATACGTATGATTTTGTATTTTTTCAAAAACGCGCCATTTTGTGGGTTAACACTCACGCATTTTGCCAAATTTTTTTTGCAGAACCAAAAATTTATTTTTCTTGTCTATTAGCTTGAGGATACGGTATTATGATATAATAGAACGAAAACGGGTCAATTCGTGGTTATATACTTATTATTTTGTATTTTTTTCAAAAACGCGCCATTTTGTGGGTTAACAATCACGCATTTTGCCAGATTTTTTTGCAGAACCAAAAATTGATTTTTCTTGTCTATTAGCTTGAGGATATTGTATTATGATATACCAGTACGAAAACGGGTCAATTCGTGGTTATATACTTATGATTTTGTAGTTTTTCAAAAACACGCCATTTTGTGGGTTAACACTCACGCATTTTGCCAGATTTTTTTTTGCATAACCATAAATTGATTTTTCTTGTCTATTATCTTGAGGATATTGTATTATGTTATATCAGAACAAAAAGGGGTCAATTTGTGGTTATATACATATGATTTTGTATTTTTTCTAAAACGCGTCATTTTGTGGGTTAACACTCACCCATTTTGCCAGATTTTTTTGCAGAACCAAAAATTGATTTTTCTTGTCTATTAGCTTAAGCATATGGTATTATGATATACCAGAACGAAAACGGGTCCATTCGTGGTTATATACATATGATTTTTTATTTTTTTCTAAAAAACGTCATTTTGTGGGTTAAACTCACGCATTTTGCCTGATTTTTTTGCAGAACCAATAATTGATTTTTCTTGTCTATTAGCTTAAGGATATTGTATTATAATATACCAGTACGAAAACGGGTCAATTCGTGGTTATATACTTATGATTTTGTATTTTTTTTAAAACACGCCATTTTGAGGGTTAACACTCACGCATTTTGCCAGATTTTTTTTTGCAGAACCAAAAATTGATTTTTCTTGTCTATTATCTTGAGGATATTGTATTATGATATATCAGAACAAGAATGGGTCAATTTGTGGTTATATACATATGATTTTGTATTTTTTCTAAAACGCGTCATTTTGTGGGTTAACACTCGCGCATTTTGCTAGATTTTTTTGCATAACCAAAAATTGATTTTTCTTGTCTATTAGTTTAAGCATATGGTATTATGATATACCAGAATGAAAACGGGTCCATTCGTGGTTATATACATATGATTTTTTATTTTTTTCTAAAAAGCGTCATTTTGTAGGTTAAACTCACGCATTTTGCCTGATTCTTTTGCAGAACCAATAATTGATTTTTCTTGTCTATAAGCTTGAGGATATGGTATTATGATATACCAGAACAAAAACGGGTCAATTCGTGGTTATATACTTATGATTTTGTATTTTTTCAAAAACGCGCCATGTTGTGGGTTAACACTCGCGAATTTTGCCAGATTTTTTTTTGCAGAACTAAAAATTGATTTTTCTTGTCTATTAGTTTGAGGATACGGTATTATGATATACCAGAACAAAAACGTGTCAATTCGTGGTTATATAATTATGATTTTGTATTTTTTCAAAAACGCTTCATTTTGTGGGTTAACACTCACGCATTTTGCAAGATTTTTTTGCAGAACCAAAAATTGATTTTTCTTTTCTATTTGCTTGAGTATATGGTATTATGATATACCAGAACGGAAACGTCTCAATTCGTGGTTATATACTTATGATTTTGTATTTTTTCTAAAACGCGTCATTTTGTGGGTTAACACTCACGCATTTTGCCAGATCTTTTTGCAGATTCAAAAATTGACTTTTCTTGTCTACTTGCTCGAGGGTATGGTATTATGATATATCACAACGAAAACGGGTCAATTCGTGGTTATATACGTATGATTTTGTATTTTTTCAAAAACACGCCATTTTGTGGGTTAACACTCACGCATTTTGCCAAATTTTTTTTGCAGAACCAAAAATTTATTTTTCTTGTCTATTAGCTTGAGGATACGGTATTATGATATACCAGAACAAAAACGGGTCAATTCGTGGTTATATACTTATGATTTTGTATTTATTTCAAAAACGCGCCATTTTATGGGTTAACACTCACGCATTTTGCCAGATTTTTTTGCAGAACCAAAAATTGATTTTTCTTGTCTATTAGCTTGAAGATACGGTATTATAATATACCAGAATGAAAACGGGTCAATTCGTGGTTATATACTTATGATTTTGTATTTTTTCAAAAACGCGCCATTTTGTGGGTTAACACTCACGCATTTTGCAAAATTTTTTTGCAGAACCAAAAATTGATTTTTCTTTTCTATTTGCTTGAGTATATGGTATTATGATATACCAGAACGGAAACGTCTCAATTCGTGGTTATATACTTATGATTTTGTATTTTTTCTAAAACGCGTCATTTTGTGGGTTAACACTCATGCATTTTGCCAGATCTTTATGCAGAACCAAAAATTGACTTTTCTTGTCTATTAGCTTAAGCATATGGTATAATGATATACCAGAACGAAAACGGGTCCATTCGTGGTTATATACATATGATTTTTTATTTTTTTGTAAAACGCGTCATTTTGTGGGTTAACCCTCACGCATTTTGCCAGATTTTTTTTTGCAGAACCAAAAATAGATTTTTCTTGTCTATTAGCTTGAGGATATTGTATTATGATATACCAGAACAAAAACGGGTCAATTCGTGGTTATATACATATGATTTTGTATTTTTTCAAAAACGCGTCATTTTATGGGTTAACACTCACGCATTTTGCAAGATTTTTTTGCAGAACCAAAAATTGATTTTTCTTGTCTATTAGCTTAAGCATATGGTATAATGATATACCAGAACGAAAACGGGTCCATTCGTGGTTATATACATATGATTTTTTATTTTTTTGTAAAACGCGTCATTTTGTGGGTTAACACTCACGCATTTTACCTGATTTTTTTGCAGAACAAATAATTGATTTTTCTTGTCTATTTGCTTGAGGGTATGGTATTATGATATACCAGAACGAAAACGGGTCAATTCGTGGTTATATACGTATGATTTTGTATTTTTTTAAAAACGCGCCATTTTGTGGGTTAACACTCACGCATTTTGCCAGATTTTTTTTGCAGAACCAAAAATTTATTTTTCTTGTCTATTAGCTTGAGGATACGGTATTATGATATACCAGAACAAAAACGGGTCAATTCGTGGTTATATACTTATGATTTTGTATTTTTTTCAAAAACGCGCCATTTTGTGGGTTAACACTCACGCATTTTGCCAGATTTATTTACAGAACCAAAAATTGATTTTTCTTGTCTATTAGCTTGAGGATACGGTATTATAATATACCAGAATGAAAACGGGTCAATTCGTGTTTATATACTTATGATTTTGTATTTTTTTAAAAACGCGCCATTTTGTGGGTTAACACTCACGCATTTTGCCAGATTTTTTTTTGCAGAACCAAAAATTGATTTTTATTGTCTATTAGCTTAAGGATATTGTATTATGATATACCAGTACGAAAACGGGTCAATTAGTGGTTATATACTTATGATTTTGTATTTTTTTCAAAAACACTTCATTTTGTGGGTTAACACTCACACATTTTGCCAGATTTTTTTTTGCAGAACCAAAAATTGATTTTTCTTGTCTATTATCTTGAGGATATTGTATTATGATATATCAGAACAAAAATGGGTCAATTCGTGGTTATATACATATGATTTTGTATTTTTTCTAAAACGCGTCATTTTGTGGGTTAACACTCACGCATTTTGCCAAATTTTTTTGCAGAACCAAAAATTGATTTTTCTTGTCTATTAGCTTAACCATATGGTATTATGATATACCAGAACGAAAACGGGTCCATTCGTGGTTATATACATATGATTTTTTATTTTTTCTAAAACACGTCAATTTGTGGGTTAACACTCATGCATTTTGCCAGATTTTTTTGCAAAACCAAAAATTGATTTTTCTTGTCTATTAGCTTGAGCATATGGTATTATGATATACCAGAACAAAAACGGGTCAATTCGTGGTTATATACTTATGATTTTGTATTTTTTTCAAAAACGCGCCATTTTGTGGGTTAACACTCACGCATTTTGCCAGATTTATTTGCAGAACCAAAAATTGATTTTTCTTGTCTATTAGCTTGAGGATACGGTATTATAATATACCAGAATGAAAACGGGTCAATTCGTGTTTATATACTTATGATTTTGTATTTTCTAAAAACGCGCCATTTTGTGGGTTAACACTCACGCATTTAGCAAGTTTTTTTGCATAACCAAAAATTAATTTTTCTTGTCTATTAGCTTAAGGATATGGTATTATGATATATCAGACGAAAACGCGTCAATTCGTAGTTATATACATATGATTTTGTATTTTTTCTAAAACGCATCATTTTGTGGGTTAACACTCATGCATTTTGCCAGATTTTTTTGCAGAACCAATAATTGATTTTTCTTGTCTATTAGCTTGATGATATTGTATTATGATATACCAGTACGAAAACGGGTCAATTCGTGGTTATATACTTATGATTTTGTATGTTTTCAAAAACACGCCATTTTGTGGGTTAACACTCACGCATTTTGCCAAATTTTTTTTGCGGAACCAAAAATTGATTTTTCTTGTCTATTATCTTGAGGATATTTTATTATGATATATCAGAACAAAAATGGATCAATTCGTGGTTATATACATATGATTTTGTATTTTTTCTAAAACGCGCCATTTTGTGGGTTAACACTCACGTATTTTGCAAGTTTTTTTGAAGAATTAAAAATTAATTTTTCTTGTCTATTAGCTTAAGGATATGGTATTATGATATATCAGACGAAAACGGGTCAATTCGTGGTTATATACATATGATTTTGTATTTTTTCTAAAACACATCATTTTGTGGGTTAAACACTCATGCATTTTGCCAGATTTTTTTGCAAAACCAAAAATTGATTTTTCTTGTCTATTAGCTTGAGCATATGGTATTATGATATACCAGAACAAAAACGGGTCAATTCGTGGTTATATACTTATGGTTTTTTATTTTTTCTTAAATCGCGCCATTTTATGGGTTAACACTCACGCATTTAGCAAGTTTTTTTGCAGAACCAAAAATTATTTTTTCTTGTCTATTAGCTTAAGGATATGGTATTATGATATATCAGACGAAAACGGGTCAATTCGTAGTTATATACATATGATTTTGTATTTTTTCTAAAACACGTCATTTTGTGGGTTAACACTCATGCATTTTGCCAGATTATTTTACAGAACCAATAATTGATTTTTCTTGTCTATTAGCTTGAGGATATTGTATTATGATATACCAGTACGAAAACGGGTCAATTCGTGGTTATATACTTATGATTTTGTATTTTTTCAAAAACACGCCATTTTGTGGGTTAACACTCACGCATTTTGCCAGATTTTTTTTGCGGAACCAAAAATTGATTTTTCTTGTCTATTATCTTGAGGATATTGTATTATGATATATCAGAACAAAAATGGATCAATTCGTGGTTATATACATATGATTTTTTTTTTCTAAAACGCGCCATTTTGTGGGTTAACACTCACGTATTTTGTAAGTTTTTTTGAAGAACCAAAAATTAATTTTTCTTGTCTATTAGCTTAAGGATATGGTATTATGATATATCAGACGAAAACGGGTCAATTCGTGGTTATATACATATGATTTTGTATTTTTTCTAAAACACGTCATTTTTTGGGTTAACACTCATGCATTTTGCCAGATTTTTTTGCAAAACCAAAAATTGATTTTTCTTGTCTGTTAGCTTGAGCATATGGTATTATGATATACCAGAACAAAAACGGGTAAAAACGCGCCATTTTGTGGGTTAACACTCACGCATTTAGCAAATTTTTTTGCAGAACCAAAAATTAATTTTTCTTGTCTATTAGCTTAAGGATATGGTATTATGATATATCAGACGAAAACGGGTCAATTCGTATTTATATACATATGATTTTGTATTTTTTCTAAAACACGTCATTTTGTGGGTTAACACTCATGCATTTTGCCAGATTTTTTTGCAGAACCAAAAATTGATTTTTCTTGTCTATTAGCTTGAGCATATGGTATTATGATATACCAAAACAAAAACGGGTCAATTTGTGGTTATATACTTATGGTTTTTTATTTTTTCTAAAAACGCGCCATTTTGTTGGTTAACACTCACGCATTTTGCAAGTTTTTATACAGAACCAAAAATTAATTTTTCTTTTCTATTAGCTTAAGGATATGGTATTATGATATACCAGACAAAAACGGGTCAATTCGTGGTTATATACATATGATTTTGTATTTTTTCTAAAACACGTCATTTTGTGGATTAACAGTCATGCATTTTGCCAGATTTTTTTCTGCAGAACCAAAAATTGATTTTTCTTGTCTATCAGCTTGAGAATATGGTATTATGATATACCAAAACAAAAACAGGTCAATTCGTGGTTATATACTTATGGTTTTTTATTTTTTCTAAAAACGCGCTATTTTGTGGGTTACACTCACGCATTTTGCTAGATTTTTTCGCAGGACAAAAAATTGATTTTTCTTATCTATTAGCTTGAGGATATTGTATTATGATATACCAGGACAAAAACGGATCAATTCGTGGTTATATACTTATGATTTTGTATTTTTTCAAAAACGCGCCATTTTCTGGGTTAACACTCGCGCATTTTGCCAGATTTTTTTTTGCAGAACTAAAAATTGATTTTTCTTGTCTATTAGTTTGAGGATACGGTATTATGATATACCAAAACAAAAACGGGTCAATTCGTGGTTCTATAATTATGATTTTGTATTTTTTCAAAAACGCGTCATTTTGTGGGTTAACACTCACGCATTTTGCAGAACCAAAAATTGATTTTTCTTTTCTATTAGCTTGAGTATATGGTATTATGATATACCAGAAAGGAAACGTGTCAATTCGTGTTTATATACTTATGATTTTGTATTTTTTCTAAAACACGTCATTTTGTGTGTTAACACTCACGCATTTTGTCAGATTTTTTTGCAGAACCAAAAATTGACTTTTCTTGTCTAATTTGCTCGAGGGTATGGTATTATGATATACCAGAACAAAAACGGGTCAATTCGTGGTTATATACGTATGATTTTGTATTTTTTCATAAACGCGCCATATTGTGGGTTAACACTCACGCATTTTGCCGGTTTTTTTTTGCAAAACCAAAAATTGATTTTTCTTGTCTATTAGCTTGAGCATATGGTATTATGATATACCAGAACAAAAACGGGTCAATTCGTGGTTATATACTTATGGTTTTTTATTTTTTCTAAAATCGCGCCATTTTGTGGGTTACTCACGCATTTAGCAAGTTTTTTTGCAGAACCAAAAATTAATTTTTCTTGTCTATTAGCTTAAGGATATGGTATTATGATATATCAGACGAAAACGGGTCAATTCGTAGTTATATACATATGATTTTGTATTTTTTCTAAAACACGTCATTTTGTGGGTTAACACTCATGCATTTTGCCAGATTTTTTTATAGAACCAATAATTGATTTTTCTTGTCTATTAGCTTGAGGATATTGTATTATGATATACCAGTACGAAAACGGGTCAATTCGTGGTTATATACTTATGATTTTGTATTTTTTCAAAAACACGCCATTTTGTGGGTTAACACTCACGCATTTTGCCAGATTTTTTTTGCGGAACCAAAAATTGATTTTTCTTGTCTATTATCTTGAGGATATTGTATTATGATATATAAGAACAAAAATGGATCAATTCGTGGTTATATACATATGATTTTTTATTTTTTCTAAAACGCGCCATTTTGTGGGTTAACACTCACGCATTTTGTAAGTTTTTTTGAAGAACCAAAAATTAATTTTTCTTGTCTATTAGCTTAAGGATATGGTATTATGATATATCAGACGAAAACGGGTCAATTCGTGGTTATATACATATGATTTTGTATTTTTTCTAAAACACGTCATTTTGTGGGTTAACACTCATGCATTTTGCCAGATTTTTTTGCAAAACCAAAAATTGATTTTTCTTGTCTCTTAGCTTGAGCATATGGTATTATGATATACCAGAACAAAAACGGGTAAAAACGCGCCATTTTGTGGGTTAACACTCACGCATTTAGCAAGTTTTTTTGCAGAACCAAAAATTAATTTTTCTTGTCTATTAGCTTAAGGATATGGTATTATGATATATCAGACGAAAACGGGTCAATTCGTAGTTATATACATATGATTTTGTATTTTTTCTAAAACACGTCATTTTGTGGGTTAACACTCATGCATTTTGCCAGATTTTTTTGCAGAACCAAAAATTGATTTTTCTTGTCTATTAGCTTGAGCATATGGTATTATGATATACCAAAACAAAAACGGGTCAATTTGTGGTTATATACTTATGGTTTTTTATTTTTTCTAAAAACGCGCCATTTTGTTGGTTAACACTCACGCATTTTGCAAGTTTTTATACAGAACCAAAAATTAATTTTTCTTTTCTATTAGCTTAAGGATATGGTATTATGATATACCAGACGAAAACGGGTCAATTCGTGGTTATATACATATGATTTTGTATTTTTTCTAAAACACGTCATTTTGTGGATTTACAGTCATGCATTTTGCCAGATTTTTTTCTGCAGAACCAAAAATTGATTTTTCTTGTCTATCAGCTTGAGAATATGGTATTATGATATACCAAAACAAAAATAGGTCAATTCGTGGTTATATACTTATGGTTTTTTATTTTTTTCTAAAAACGCGCCATTTTGTGGGTTAACACTCACGCATTTTGCCAGATTTTTTCGCAGAACAAAAAATTGATTTTTCTTATCTATTAGCTTAAGGATATTGTATTATGATATACCAGAACAAAAACGGCTCAATTCGTGGTTATATACTTATGATTTTGTATTTTTTCAAAAACGCGCCATTTTGTGGGTTAACACTCGTGCATTTTGCCAGATTTTTTTTTGCAGAACTAAAAATTGATTTTTCTTGTCTAATAGTTTGAGGATACGGTATTATGATATACCAGAACAAATACGGGTTAATTCGTGGTTCTATTATTATGATTTTGTATTTTTTCAAAAACGCGTCATTTTGTGGGTTAACACTCACGCATTTTGCAGAACCAAAAATTGATTTTTCTTTTCTATTAGCTTGAGTATATGGTATTATGATATACCAGAACGGAAACGTGTCAATTCGTGTTTATATACTTATGATTTTGTATTTTTTCTAAAACGCTTCATTTTGTGGGTTAACACTCACGCATTTTGTCAGATTTTTTTGCAGAACCAAAAATTGACTTTTCTTGTCTATTTGCTCGAGGGTATGGTATTATGATATACCAGAACGAAAACGGGTCAATTCGTTGTTATATACGTATGATTTTGTATTTTTTAATAGAGTAATGATATTTGTCACCCTTTTTGTATCACCCTTTTATCACCTCCTACGTGTATGCCTACATGTACCAATGAATGGATTTCTCTATCTTTTTAATTTTTCTCTATCTTCTATTCAAGGAAATCAAAACATATATATAGAAGGGTGATAAAAGGGTGACATGAAAAAATGTGACATATATCATTACTCTTTTTCATAAACGCGCCATATTGATAACCCTCACGCATTTTGCCGTTTTTTTTGCAGAAACAAAAAATTAATTTTCTTGTCTATTAGCTTGAGGATACGGTATTATGATATACCAGATTGAAAACGGGTCAATTCGTGGGTATAAACTTATGATTTTATATTTTTTTCAAAAACGCGTCATTTTGTGGGTTAACACTCACGCATTTTGCCAGATTTTTTTGCAGAACCAAAAATTGACTTTTCTTGTCTATTTGCTCGAGGGTATGGTATTATGATATACCAGAACGAAAACGGGTCAATTCGTGGTTATATACGTAAAATTTTGTATTTTTTCAAAAACGCGCCATTTTGTGGGTTAACACTCATGCATTTTGTCAGATTTTTTTTGCAGAACCAAAATTTGTTTTTTCTTGTCTATTAGCTTGAGTATATGGTATTATGATATACCAGAACGGAAACGTGTCAATTCGTGTTTATATACTTATGATTTTGTATTTTTTCTAAAACGCGTCATTTTGTGGGTTAACACTCACGCATTTTGCCTGATTTTTTTGCAGAACCAAAAATTGACTTTTCTTGTCTATTTGCTCGAGGGTATGGTATTATGATATACCAGAACTAAAACGGGTCAATTTGTGGCTATATACGTATGATTTTTTATTTTTCATAAACGCGCCATTTTGTGGGTTAACACTCACGCATTTTGCCAGATTTTTTTTGCAGAACCAAAAATTTATTTTTCTTGTCTATTAGCTTGAGGATACGGTATTATGATATACCAGAATGAATACGGGTCAATTCGTGGTTATATACTTATGATTTTGTATTTTTTTTCAAAAACGCGCCATTTTGTGGGTTAACACTCACGCATTTTGCCAGATTTTTTTGCAAAACCAAACATTGATTTTTCTTGTCTATTAGCTTGAGGATATGGTATTATAATATACCAGAATGAAAACAGGTCAATTCGTGGTTATATACTTATGATTTTGTATTTTTTTCAAAAACGCGCCATTTTGTGGGTTAATACTCACGCATTTTGCCAGATTTTTTTTTGCAGAACCAAAAATTGATTTTTCTTGTCTATTAGCTTGAGGATATTGTATTATGATATACCAGTACGAAAACGGGTCAATTCGTGGTTATATACTTATGATTTTGTATTTTTTTAAAAACACGTCATTTTGTGGGTTAACACTCAAGCATTTTGCCATATTTTTTTTGCAGAACCAAAAATTGATTTTTCTTGTCTATTATCTTGAGGATATTGTATTATGATATATCAGAACAAAAATGGGTCAATTTGTGGTTATATACATATGATTTTGTATATTTTACTAAAAAGCGTCATTTTGTGGGTTAAACTCACGCATTTTGCCTGATTCTTTTGCAGAATCAATAATTGATTTTTCTTGTCTATTAGCTTGAGGATATGGTATTATGATATACCAGAACAAAAACGGGTCAATTCGTGGTTATATACTTATGATTTTGTATTTTTTTCAAAAACGTGCAATTTTGTGGGTTAACACTCGCGCATTTTGCCAGATTTTTTTTGCAGAACTAAAAATTGATTTTTCTTGTCTATTAGTTTGAGGATACGGTATTATGATATACCAGAACAAAAACGTGTCAATTCGTGGTTATATAATTATGATTTTGTATTTTTTCAAAAACGCGTCATTTTGTGGGTTAACACTCACGCATTTTGCAAGATTTTTTTGCAGAACCGTAAATTGATTTTTCTTTTCTATTAGCTTGAGTATATGGTATTATGATATACCAGAACGGAAACGTCTCAATTCATGGTTATATACTTATGATTTTGTATTTTTTCTAAAACGCGTCATTTTGTGGGTTAACACTCACGCATTTTGCCAGATTTTTTTGCAGAACC
Source organism: Nemophila menziesii (assembly GCA_029959085.1). Lineage (NCBI taxonomy): Eukaryota > Viridiplantae > Streptophyta > Magnoliopsida > Boraginales > Hydrophyllaceae > Nemophila > Nemophila menziesii. The sequence goes on along the minus strand of JARWIR010000036.1, from coordinate 7,203,876 downwards.
AAAAATTGACTTTTCTTGTCTATTTGCTCTAGGGTATGGTATTATGATATACCAGAATGAAAATGGGTCAATTCGTGGTTATATACGTATGATTTTGTATTTTTTCAAAAACGCGCCATTTTGTGGGTTAACACTCACGCATTTTGCCAAATTTTTTTTGCAGAACCAAAAATTTATTTTTCTTGTCTATTAGCTTGAGGATACGGTATTATGATATAATAGAACGAAAACGGGTCAATTCGTGGTTATATACTTATTATTTTGTATTTTTTTCAAAAACGCGCCATTTTTTGGGTTAACAATCACGCATTTTGCCAGATTTTTTTGCAGAACCAAAAATTGATTTTTCTTGTCTATTAGCTTGAGGATACGGTATTATAATATATCAGAATGAAAACGCGTTAATTCGTGGTTATATACTTATGATTTTGTATTTTTTCAAAAACGCGCCATTTTGTGGGTTAACACTCACGCATTTTGCCAGATTTTTTTTTGCTGAACCAAAAATTTATTTTTCTTGTCTATTAGCTTGAGGATATTGTATTATGATATACCAGTACGAAAACGGGTCAATTCGTGGTTATATACTTATGATTTTGTAGTTTTTCAAAAACACGCCATTTTGTGGGTTAACACTCACGCATTTTGCCAGATTTTTTTTTGCATAACCATAAATTGATTTTTCTTGTCTATTATCTTGAGGATATTGTATTATGTTATATCAGAACAAAAAGGGGTCAATTTGTGGTTATATACATATGATTTTGTATTTTTTCTAAAACGCGTCATTTTGTGGGTTAACACTCACGCATTTTGCCAGATTTTTTTGCAGAACCAAAAATTGATTTTTCTTGTCTATTAGCTTAAGCATATGGTATTATGATATACCAGAACGAAAACGGGTCCATTCGTCGTTATATACATATGATTTTTTATTTTTTTTCTATAAAACGTCATTTAGTGGGTTAAACTCACGCATTTTGCCTGATTTTTTTGCAGAACCAATAATTGATTTTTCTTGTCTATTAGCTTAAGGATATTGTATTATAATATACCAGTACGAAAACGGGTCAATTCGTGGTTATATACTTATGATTTTGTATTTTTTTTAAAACACGCCATTTTGTGGGTTAACACTCACGCATTTTGCCAAAATTTTTTTTGCAGAACCAAAAATTGAGTTTTCTTGTCTATTATCTTGAGGATATTGTATTATGATATATCAGAACAAAAATGGGTCAATTTGTGGTTATATACATATGATTTTGTATTTTTTCTAAAACGCGTCATTTTGCGGGTTAACACTCACGCATTTTGCTAGATTTTTTTGCATAACCAAAAATTGATTTTTCTTGTCTATTAGTTTAAGCATATGGTATTATGATATACCAGAACGAAAACGGGTCCATTCGTGGTTATATACATATGATTTTTTATTTTTTTCTAAAAAGCGTCATTTTGTGGGTTAAACTCACGCATTTTGCCTGATTCTTTTGCAGAACCAATAATTGATTTTTCTTGTCTATAAGCTTGAGGATATGGTATTATGATATACCAGAACAAAAACGGGTCAATTCGTGGTTATATACTTATGATTTTGTATTTTTTCAAAAACGCGCCATGTTGTGGATAACACTCGCGCATTTTGCCAGATTTTTTTTTGCAGAACTAAAAATTGATTTTTCTTGTCTATTAGTTTGAGGATACGGTATTATGATATACCAGAACAAAAACGTGTCAATTCGTGGTTATATAATTATGATTTTGTATTTTTTCAAAAACGCTTCATTTTGTGGGTTAACACTCACGCATTTTGCAAGATTTTTTTGCAGAACCAAAAATTGATTTTTCTTTTCTATTTGCTTGAGTATATGGTATTATGATATACCAGAACGGAAACGTCTCAATTCATGGTTATATACTTATGATTTTGTATTTTTTCTAAAACGCGTCATTTTGTGGGTTAACACTCACGCATTTTGCCAGATCTTTTTGCAGATTCAAAAATTGACTTTTCTTGTCTACTTGCTCGAGGGTATGGTATTATGATATACCACAACGAAAACGGGTCAATTCGTGGTTATATACGTATGATTTTGTATTTTTTCAAAAACACGCCATTTTGTGGGTTAACACTCACGCATTTTGCCAAATTTTTTTTGCAGAACCAAAAATTTATTTTTCTTGTCTATTAGCTTGAGGATACGGTATTATGATATACCAGAACGAAAACGGGTCAATTCGTGGTTATATACTTATGATTTTGTATTTATTTCAAAAACGCGCCATTTTATGGGTTAACACTCACGCATTTTGCCAGATTTTTTTGCAGAACCAAAAATTGATTTTTCTTGTCTATTAGCTTGAAGATACGGTATTATAATATACCAGAATGAAAACGGGTGAATTCGTGGTTATATACTTATGATTTTGTATTTTTTCAAAAACGCGCCATTTTGTGGGTTAACACTCACGCATTTTGCAAGATTTTTTTGCAGAACCAAAAATTGATTTTTCTTTTCTATTTGCTTGAGTATATGGTATTATGATATACCAGAACGGAAACGTCTCAATTCGTGGTTATATACTTATGATTTTGTATTTTTTCTAAAACGCGTCATTTTGTGGGTTAACACTCACGCATTTTGCCAGATCTTTATGCAGAACCAAAAATTGACTTTTCTTGTCTATTAGCTTAAGCATATGGTATAATGATATACCAGAACGAAAACGGGTCCATTCGTGGTTATATACATATGATTTTTTATTTTTTTGTAAAACGCGCCATTTTGTGGGTTAACACTCACGCATTTTGCCTGATTTTTTTGCAGAACCAATAATTGATTTTTCTTGTCTATTTGCTCGACGGTATGGTATTATGATATACCAGAACGAAAACGGGTCAATTCGTGGTTATATACGTATGATTTTGTATTTTTTCAAAAACGCGCCATTTTGTGGGTTAACACTCACGCATTTTGCCAGATTTTTTTTGCAGAACCAAAAATTTATTTTTTCTTGTCTATTAGCTTGAGGATACGGTATTATGATATACCAGAACGAAAACGGGTCAATTCGTGGTTATATACTTATGATTTTGTATTTTTTTCAAAAACGCGCCATTTTGTGGGTTAACACTCACGCATTTTGCCAGATTTATTTGCAGAACCAAAAATTGATTTTTCTTGTCTATTAGCTTGAGGATACGGTATTATAATATACCAGAATGAAAACGGGTCAATTCGTGGTTATATACTTATGATTTTGTATTTTTTTTAAAACGCGCCATTTTGTGGGTTAACACTCACGCATTTTGCCAGATTTTTTTTTGCAGAACCAAAAATTGATTTTTATTGTCTATTAGCTTGAGGATATTGTATTATGATATACTAGTATGAAAACGGGTCAATTCGTGGTTATATACTTATGATTTTGTATTTTTTTCAAAAACACTTCATTTTGTGGGTTAACACTCACGCATTTTGCCAGATTTTTTTTTGCAGAAACAAAAATTGATTTTTCTTGTCTATTATCTTGAGGATATTATATTATGATATATCAGAACAAAAATGGGTCAATTCGTGGTTATATACATATGATTTTGTATTTTTTCTAAAACGCGTCATTTTGTGGGTTAACACTCACGCATTTTGCCAAATTTTTTTGCAGAACCAAAAATTGATTTTTCTTGTCTATTAGCTTAACCATATGGTATTATGATATACCAGAACGAAAACGGGTCCATTCGTGGTTATATACATATGATTTTTTATTTTTTTCTAAAAAGCGTCATTTTGTGGGTTAAACTCACGCATTTTGCCTGATTATTTTGCAGAACCAATAATTGATTTTTCTTGTCTATTAGCTTGAGGATATGGTATTATGATATACCAGAACAAAAACGGGGTCAATTCGTAGTTATATACTTATGGTTTTTTATTTTTTCTAAAAAGGCGCCATTTTGTGGGTTAACACTCACACATTTTGCAAGATTTTTTTTGCAGAACCAAAAATTGATTTTTCTTGTCTATTAGCTTGAGGATATTGTATTATGATATACCAGTACGAAAAATGGGTCAATTCGTGGTTATATACTTATGATTTTGTATTTTTTCAAAAACGCGCCATTTTGTGGGTTAACACTCACGCATTTTGCCAGATTTTTTTTTGCAGAACCAAAAATTGATTTTTCTTGTCTGTTATCTTGAGGATATTGTATTATGATATATCAGAACAAAAATGGGTCAATTCGTGGTTATATACATATGATTTTGTATTTTTTTCTAAAACGAGTCATTTTGTGGGTTAACACTCACGCATTTTGCCAGATTTTTTTGCAGAACCAAAAATTGATTTTTCTTGTCTATTAGCTTGAGCATATGATATTATGACATACCAGAACAAAAACGGGTCAATTCGTGGTTATATACTTATGGTTTTGTATTTTTTCAAAAACGCACCATTTTGTGGGTTAACACTCACGCACTTTGCCAGATTTTTTTGCAGAACCAAAAATTGATTTTTCTTGTCTATTAGCTTGAGGATACGGTATTATAATATACCAGAATGAAAACGAGTCAATTCGTGGTTATATACTTATGATTTTGTATTTTTTAAAAAACGCTCCATTTTGTGGTTTAACACTCACGCATTTTGCCAGATTTTTTTTTGCAGAACCAAAAATTGATTTTTCTTGTCTATTACCTTGAGGATATTGTATTATGATATACCAGTATGAAAACGGGTCAATTCGTGGTTATATACTTATAATTTTGTATTTTTTCAAAAACACGCCATTTTGTGGGTTAACACTCACGCATTTTACCAGATTTTTTTTTGCGGAACCAAAAATTGATTTTTCTTGTCTATTAACTTGAGGATATTTTATTATGATATATCAGAACAAAAATGGGTCAATTCGTGGTTATATACATATGATTTTGTATTTTTTCTAAAACGCGTCATTTTGTGGGTTAACACTCACGCATTTTGCCAGATTTTTTTTTTCAGAACTAAAAATTGATTTTTCTTGTCTATTAGCTTAAGCATATGGTATTATGATATACAAGAACGAAAACGGGTCCATTCGTGGTTATATACATATGATTTTTTATTTTTTTCTAAAAAGCGTCATTTTGTGGGTTTATCACGCATTTTGCTAGATTTTTTTGCAAATCCAAAAATTTATTTTTCTTGTCTATTAGCTTGAGTATGTGGTATTATGATATACCAGAACAAAAACGGGTCAATTCGTGGTTATATACTTATGATTTTGTATTTTTTCAAAAACGCGCCATTTTTTTGCAGAACCAAAACTTGATTTTTCTTGTCTATTAGCTTGAGGATGTGGTGTTATGATATACCAGAACAAAAACGGGTCAATTTGTGGTTATATACATATGATTTTGTATTTTTTCTAAAACGCTGCCATTTTGTGGGTTAACGCTCATGCATTTTGTGGGTTAACGCTCATGCATTTTGCCAGATTTTTTTGCAGAACCAAAAATTGATTTTTCTTGTCTATTAGCTTGAGGATACGGTATTATGATATACCAGAACAAAAATGGGTCAATTCGTGGTTATATACATATGATTTTGTATTTTTTCAAAAACGCGTCATTTTGTGGGTTAACACTCACGCATTTTGCAAGATTTTTTTGCAGAACCAAAAATTTATTTTTCTTGTCTATTAGCTTGAGGATACGGTATTATAATATACCAGAACGAAAACGGGTCAATTCGTGGTTATATACTTATGATTTTGTGGGTTAACACACACGCATTTTGCAAGATTTTTTTGCAGAACTAAAAATTGATTTTTCTTTTCTATTAGTTTGAGTATATGGTATTATGATATACCAGAACGGAAACGTGTCAATTCGTGGTTATATACTTATGATTTTGTATTTTTTCTAAAACGCGTCATTTTGTGGATTAACACTCACGCATTTTGCCAGATTTTTTTTGCAGAACCAAAAATTGACTTTTCTAGTCTATTTGCTCGAGGGTATGGTATTATGATATACCAGAACGAAAACGGGTCAATTCGTGGTTATATACGTATGATTTTGTATTTTTTCAAAAACGCGCCATTTTGTGGGTTAACAGTCACGCATTTTGCCAGATTTTTTTTGCAGAACCAAAAATTGATTTTTCTTGTCTATTAGCTTGTGGATACGGTATTATGATATACCAGAACAAAAACGGATCAATTCGTGGTTATATACTTATGATTTTGTATTTTTTTTCAAAAAAGCTCCATTTTGTGGGTTAACACTCACGCATTTTGCCAGATTTTTTTGCAGAACCAAAAATTGATTTTTCTTGTCTATTAGCTTGAGGATACGGTATTATCATATACCAGAATGAAAACGGGTCAATTCGTGGTTATATACTTATGATGTTGTATTTTTTCAAAAACGCGCCATTTTGTGGGTTAACACTCACGCATTTTGCCAGATTTTTTTTTTGCAGAACCAAAAATTGATTTTTCTTGTCTATTAGCTTGAGGATATTGTATTATGATATACCAGTACGAAAACGGGTCAATTCGTGGTTATATACTTATGATTTTGTATTTTTTTTCAAAAAAGCGCCATTTTGTGGGTTAACACTCACGCATTTTGCCAGATTTTTTTTTCGGAACCAAAAATTGATTTTTCTTGTCTATTATATTGAGGATATTGTATTATGATATATCAGAACAAAAATGGATCAATTCGTGGTTATATACATATGATTTTGTATTTTTTCTAAAACGCGCCATTTTGTGGGTTAACACTCACGCATTTTGCAAGTTTTTTTGCAGAACCAAAAATTAATTTTTCTTGTCTATTAGCTTAAGGATATGGTATTATGATATATCAGACGAAAACGGGTCAATTCGTGGTTATATATATATGATTTTGTATTTTTTCTAAACCACGTCATTTTGTGGGTTAACACTCATGCATTTTGCCAGATTTTTTTGCAGAACCAAAAATTGATTTTTCTTTTCTATTTGCTTGAGTATATGGTATTATGATATACCAGAACGGAAACGTCTCAATTCGTGGTTATATACTTATGATTTTGTATTTTTTCTAAAACGCGTCATTTTGTGGGTTAACACTCACGCATTTTGCCAGATCTTTTTGCAGAACCAAAAATTGACTTTTCTTGTCTACTTGCTCGAGGGTATGGTATTATGATATACCAGAACGAAAACGGGTCAATTCGTGGTTATATACGTATGATTTTGTATTTTTTCAAAAACACGCCATTTTGTGGGTTAACACTCACGCATTTTGCCAATTTTTTTTTGCAGAACCAAAAATTTATTTTTCTTGTCTATTAGCTTGAGGATACGGTATTATGATATACCAGAACGAAAACGGGTCAATTCGTGGTTATATACTTATGATTTTGTATTTATTTCAAAAACGCGTCATTTTATGGGTTAACACTCACGCATTTTGCCAGATTTTTTTGCAGAACCAGAAAATGATTTTTCTTGTCTATTAGCTTGAAGATACGGTATTATAATATACCAGAATGAAAACGGGTCAATTCGTGGTTATATACTTATGATTTTGTATTTTTTCAAAAACGCGCCATTTTGTGGGTTAACACTCACGCATTTTGCCAGATCTTTTTGCAGAACCAAAAATTGACTTTTCTTGTCTATTAGCTTAAGCATATGGTATAATGATATACCAGAACGAAAACGGGTCCATTCGTGGTTATATACATATGATTTTTTATTTTTTTGTAAAACGCGTCATTTTGTGGGTTAACCCTCACGCATTTTGCCAGATTTTTTTTTGCATAACCAAAAATAGATTTTTCTTGTCTATTAGCTTGAGGATATTGTATTATGTTATACCAGAACAAAAACGGGTCAATTCGTCGTTATATACATATGATTTTGTATTTTTCAAAAACGCGTCATTTTATGGGTTAACACTCACGCATTTTGCAAGATTTTTTTGCAGAACCAAAATTGATTTTTCTTGTCTATTAGCTTAAGCATATGGTATAATGATAAACCAGAACGAAAACGGGTCCATTCGTGGTTATATACATATGATTTTTTATTTTTTTGTGAAACGCGTCATTTTGTGGGTTAACACTCACGCATTTTGCCTGATTTTTTTGCAGAACCAATAATTGATTTTTCTTGTATATTTGCTCGAGGGTATGGTATTATGATATACCAGAACGAAAACGGGTCAATTCGTGGTTATATACGTATGATTTTGTATTTTTTCAAAAACGCGCCATTTTGTGGGTTAACACTCACGCATTTTGCCTGAATTTTTTTGCAGAACCAAAAATTTATTTTTCTTGTCTATTAGCTTGAGGATACGGTATTATGATATACCAGAACGAATCGGGTCAATTCTTGGTTATATACTTATGATTTTGTATTTTTTTCAAAAACGCGCCATTTTGTGGGTTAACACTCACGCATTTTGCCAGATTTATTTGCAGAACCAAAAATTGATTTTTCTTGTCTATTAGCTTGAGGATACGGTGTTATAATATACCAGAATGAAAACGGGTCAATTCGTGGTTATATACTTATGATTTTGTATTTTTTTAAAAACGCGCCATTTTGTGGGTTAACACTCACGCATTTTGCCAGATTTTTTTTTGCAGAACCAAAAATTGATTTTTATTGTCTATTAGCTTGAGGATATTGTATTATGATATACCAGTACGAAAACGGGTCAATTCGTGGTTATATACTTATGATTTTGTATTTTTTTCAAAAACACTTCATTTTGTGGGTTAACACTCACGCATTTTGCCAGATTTTTTTTTGCAGAACCAAAAATTGATATTTCTTGTCTATTATCTTGAGGATATTGTATTATGATATATCAGAACAAAAATGGGTCAATTCGTGGTTATATACATATGATTTTGTATTTTTTCTAAAACGCGTCATTTTGTGGGTTAACACTCACGCATTTTGCCAAATTTTTTTGCAGAACCAAAAATCTATTTTTCTTGTCTATTAGCTTAACCATATGGTATTATGATATACCAGAACAAAAACGGGTCCATTCGTGGTTATATACATATGATTTTTTATTTTTTTTTCTAAAAAGCGTCATTTTGTGGGTTAAACTCACGCATTTTGCCTGATTCTTTTGCAGAACCAATAATTGATTTTTCTTGTCTATTAGCTTGAGGATATGGTATTATGATATACCAGAACAAAAACGGGGTCAATTCGTGGTTATATACTTATGGTTTTTTATTTTTTCTAAAAAGGCGCCATTTTGTGGGTTAACACTCACACATTTTGCAAGATTTTTTTTGCAGAACCAAAAATTGATTTTTCTTGTCTATTAGCTTGAGGATATTGTATTATGATATACCAGTACGAAAAATGGGTCAATTCGTGGTTATATACTTATGATTTTGTATTTTTTCAAAAACGCGCCATTTTGTGGGTTAACACTCACGCATTTTGCCAGATTTTTTTTTGCAGAACCAAAAATTGATTTTTCTTGTCTGTTATCTTGAGGATATTGTATTATGATATATCAGAACAAAAATGGGTCAATTCGTGGTTATATACATATGATTTTGTATTTTTTTCTAAAACGAGTCATTTTGTGGGTTAACACTCACGCATTTTGCCAGATTTTTTTGCAGAACCAAAAATTGATTTTTCTTGCCTATTAGCTTGAGCATATGATATTATGACATACCAGAACAAAAACGGGTCAATTCGTGGTTATATACTTATGGTTTTGTATTTTTTCAAAAACGCACCATTTTGTGGGTTAACACTCTCGCATTTTGCCAGATTTTTTTGCAGAACCAAAAATTGATTTTTCTTGTCTATTAGCTTGAGGATACGGTATTATAATATACCAGAATGAAAACGAGTCAATTCGTGGTTATATACTTATGATTTTGTATTTTTTAAAAAACACTCCATTTTGTGGTTTAACACTCACGCATTATGCCAGATTTTTTTTTGCAGAACCAAAAATTGATTTTTCTTGTCTATTACCTTGAGGATATTGTATTATGATATACCAGTATGAAAACGGGTCAATTCGTGGTTATATACTTATAATTTTGTATTTTTTCAAAAACACGCCATTTTGTGGGTTAACACTCACGCATTTTACCAGATTTTTTTTTGCGGAACCAAAAATTGATTTTTCTTGTCTATTAACTTGAGGATATTGTATTATGATATATCAGAACAAAAATGGGTCAATTCGTGGTTATATACATATGATTTTGTATTTTTTCTAAAACGCGTCATTTTGTGGGTTAACACTCACGCATTTTGCCAGATTTTTTTTCAGAACTAAAAATTGATTTTTATTGTCTATTAGCTTAAGCATATGGTATTATGATATACAAGAACGAAAACGGGTCCATTCGTGGTTATATACATATGATTTTTTATTTTTTTCTAAAAAGCGTCATTTTGTGGGTTTATCACGCATTTTGCTAGATTTTTTTGCAAAACCAAAAATTGATTTTTCTTGTCTATTATCTTGAGTATGTGGTATTATGATATACCAGAACAAAAACGGGTCAATTCGTGGTTATATACTTATGATTTTGTATTTTTTCAAAAACGCGCCATTTTTTTGCAGAACCAAAACTTGATTTTTCTTGTCTATTAGCTTGAGGATGTGGTGTTATGATATACCAGAACAAAAACGGGTCAATTTTTGGTTATATACATATGATTTTGTATTTTTTCTAAAACGCTGCCATTTTGTGGGTTAACGCTCATGCATTTTGTGGGTTAACGCTCATGCATTTTGCCAGATTTTTTTGCAGAACCAAAAATTGATTTTTCTTGTCTATTAGCTTGAGGATCCGGTATTATGATATACCAGAACAAAAATTGGTCAATTCGTGGTTATATACATATGATTTTGTATTTTTTCAAAAACGCGTCATTTTGTGGGTTAACACTCACGCATTTTGCAAGATTTTTTTGCAGAACCAAAAATTTATTTTTCTTGTCTATTAGCTTGAGGATACGGTATTATAATATACCAGAACGAAAACGGGTCAATTCGTGGTTATATACTTATGATTTTGTGGGTTAACACACACGCATTTTGCAAGATTTTTTTGCAGAACTAAAAATTGATTTTTCTTTTCTATTAGCTTGAGTATATGGTATTATGATATACCAGAACGGAAACGTGTCAATTCGTGGTTATATACTTATGATTTTGTATTTTTTCTAAAACGCGTCATTTTGTGGATTAACACTCACGCATTTTGCCAGATTTTTTTTGCAGAACCAAAAATTGACTTTTCTAGTCTATTTGCTCGAGGGTATGGTATTATGATATACCAGAACGATAACGGGTCAATTCGTGGTTATATACGTATGATTGTATTTTTTCAAAAACGCGCCATTTTGTGGGTTAACACTCACGCATTTTGCCAGATTTTTTTTGCAGAACCAAAAATTTATTTTTCTTGTCTATTAGCTTGAGGATACGGTATTATGATATACCAGAACAAAAACGGATCAATTCGTGGTTATATACTTATGATTTTGTATTTTTTTTCAAAAAAGCGCCATTTTGCGGGTTAACACTCACGCATTTTGCCAGATTTTTTTGCAGAACCAAAAATTGATTTTTCTTGTCTATTAGCTTGAGGATACGGTATTATCATATACCAGAATGAAAACGGGTCAATTCGTGGTTATATACTTATGATGTTGTATTTTTTCAAAAACGCGCCATTTTGTGGGTTAACACTCACTCATTTTGCCAGATTTTTTTTTTGCAGAACCAAAAATTGATTTTTCTTGTATATTAGCTTGAGGATATTGTATTATGATATACCAGTACGAAAACGGGTCAATTCGTGGTTATATACTTATGATTTTGTATTTTTTTTCAAAAAAGCGCCATTTTGTGGGTTAGCACTCACGCATTTTGCCAGATTTTTTTTGCGGAACCAAAAATTGATTTTTCTTGTCTATTATATTGAGGATATTGTATTATGATATATCAGAACAAAAATGGATCAATTCGTGGTTATATACATATGATTTTGTATTTTTTCTAAAACGCGCCATTTTGTGGGTTAACACTCACGCATTTTGCAAGTTTTTTTGCAGAACCAAAAATTAATTTTTCTTGTCTATTAGCTTAAGGATATGGTATTATGATATATCAATCAGACGAAAACGGGTCAATTCGTGGTTATATATATATGATTTTGTATTTTTTTCTAAACCACGTCATTTTGTGGGTTAACACTCATGCATTTTGCCAGATTTTTTTGCAGAACCAAAAATTGATTTTTCTTTTCTATTTGCTTGAGTATATGGTATTATGATATACAAGAACGGAAACGTCTCAATTCGTGGTTATATACTTATGATTTTGTATTTTTTCTAAAACGCGTCATTTTGTGGGTTAACACTCACGCATTTTGCCAGAACTTTTTGCAGAACCAAAAATTGAATTTTCTTGTCTACTTGCTCGAGGGTATGGTATTATGATATACCAGAACGAAAACGGGTCAATTCGTGGTTATATACGTATGATTTTGTATTTTTTCAAAAACACTCCATTTTGTGGGTTAACACTCACGCATTTTGCCAAATTTTTATTGCAGAACCAAAAATTTATTTTTCTTGTCTATTAGCTTGAGGATACGGTATTATGATATACCAGAACGAAAACGGATCAATTCGTGGTTATATACTTATGATTTTGTATTTATTTCAAAAACGCGCCATTTTATGGGTTAACACTCACGCATTTTGCCAGATTTTTTTGCAGAACCAAAAATTGATTTTTCTTGTCTATTAGCTTGAAGATACGGTATTATAATATACCAGAATGAAAACGGGTCAATTCGTGGTTATATACTTATGATTTTGTATTTTTTCAAAAACGCGCCATTTTGTGGGTTAACACACTCACGCATTTTGCAAGATTTTTTTGCAGAACCAAAAATTGATTTTTCTTTTCTATTTGCTTGAGTATATGGTATTATGATATACCAGAATGGAAACGTCTCAATTCGTGGTTATATACTTATGATTTTGTATTTTTTCTAAAACGCGTCATTTTGTGGGTTAACACTCACGCATTTTGCCAGATCTTTTTGCAGAACCAAAAATTGACTTTTCTTGTCTATTAGCTTAAGCATATGGTATAATGATATACCAGAACGAAAACGGGTCCATTCGTGGTTATATACATATGATTTTTTATTTTTTTGTAAAACGCGTCATTTTGTGGGTTAACCCTCACGCATTTTGCCAGATTTTTTTTTGCAGAACCAAAAATAGATTTTTCTTGTCTATTAGCTTGAGGATATTGTATTATGATATACCAGAACAAAAACGGATCAATTCGTGGTTATATACATATGATTTTGTATTTTTTCAAAAACGCGTCATTTTATGGGTTAACACTCACGCATTTTGCAAGATTTTTTTGCAGAACCAGAAAATGATTTTTCTTGTCTATTAGCTTGAAGATACGGTATTATAATATACCAGAATGAAAACGGGTCAATTCGTGGTTATATACTTATGATTTTGTATTTTTTCAAAAACGCGCCATTTTGTGGGTTAACACTCACGCATTTTGCCAGATCTTTTTGCAGAACCAAAAATTGACTTTTCTTGTCTATTAGCTTAAGCATATGGTATAATGATATACCAGAACGAAAACGGGTCCATTCGTGGTTATATACATATGATTTTTTATTTTTTTGTAAAACGCGTCATTTTGTGGGTTAACCCTCACGCATTTTGCCAGATTTTTTTTTGCATAACCAAAAATAGATTTTTCTTGTCTATTAGCTTGAGGATATTGTATTATGTTATACCAGAACAAAAACGGGTCAATTCGTCGTTATATACATATGATTTTGTATTTTTCAAAAACGCGTCATTTTATGGGTTAACACTCACGCATTTTGCAAGATTTTTTTGCAGAACCAAAATTGATTTTTCTTGTCTATTAGCTTAAGCATATGGTATAATGATAAACCAGAACGAAAACGGGTCCATTCGTGGTTATATACATATGATTTTTTATTTTTTTGTAAAACGCGTCATTTTGTGGGTTAACACTCACGCATTTTGCCTGATTTTTTTGCAGAACCAATAATTGATTTTTCTTGTATATTTGCTCGAGGGTATGGTATTATGATATACCAGAACGAAAACGGGTCAATTCGTGGTTATATACGTATGATTTTGTATTTTTTCAAAAACGCGCCATTTTGTGGGTTAACACTCACGCATTTTGCCTGAATTTTTTTGCAGAACCAAAAATTTATTTTTCTTGTCTATTAGCTTGAGGATACGGTATTATGATATACCAGAACGAATCGGGTCAATTCTTGGTTATATACTTATGATTTTGTATTTTTTTCAAAAACGCGCCATTTTGTGGGTTAACACTCACGCATTTTGCCAGATTTATTTGCAGAACCAAAAATTGATTTTTCTTGTCTATTAGCTTGAGGATACGGTATTATAATATACCAGAATGAAAACGGGTCAATTCGTGGTTATATACTTATGATTTTGTATTTTTTTAAAAACGCGCCATTTTGTGGGTTAACACTCACGCATTTTGCCAGATTTTTTTTTGCAGAACCAAAAATTGATTTTTATTGTCTATTAGCTTGAGGATATTGTATTATGATATACCAGTACGAAAACGGGTCAATTCGTGGTTATATACTTATGATTTTGTATTTTTTTCAAAAACACTTCATTTTGTGGGTTAACACTCACGCATTTTGCCAGATTTTTTTTTGCAGAACCAAAAATTGATATTTCTTGTCTATTATCTTGAGGATATTGTATTATGATATATCAGAACAAAAATGGGTCAATTCGTGGTTATATACATATGATTTTGTATTTTTTCTAAAACGCGTCATTTTGTGGGTTAACACTCACGCATTTTGCCAAATTTTTTTGCAGAACCAAAAATCTATTTTTCTTGTCTATTAGCTTAACCATATGGTATTATGATATACCAGAACAAAAACGGGTCCATTCGTGGTTATATACATATGATTTTTTATTTTTTTTCTAAAAAGCGTCATTTTGTGGGTTAAACTCACGCATTTTGCCTGATTCTTTTGCAGAACCAATAATTGATTTTTCTTGTCTATTAGCTTGAGGATATGGTATTATGATATACCAGAACAAAAACGGGGTCAATTCGTGGTTATATACTTATGGTTTTTTATTTTTTCTAAAAAGGCGCCATTTTGTGGGTTAACACTCACACATTTTGCAAGATTTTTTTTGCAGAACCAAAAATTGATTTTTCTTGTCTATTAGCTTGAGGATATTGTATTATGATATACCAGTACGAAAAATGGGTCAATTCGTGGTTATATACTTATGATTTTGTATTTTTTCAAAAACGCGCCATTTTGTGGGTTAACACTCACGCATTTTGCCAAATTTTTTTTGCAGAACCAAAAATTTATTTTTCTTGTCTATTAGCTTGAGGATACGGTATTATGATATACCAGAACGAAAACGGGTCAATTCGTGGTTATATACTTATGATTTTGTATTTATTTCAAAAACGCGCCATTTTATGGGTTAACACTCACGCATTTTGCCAGATTTTTTTGCAGAACCAAAAATTGATTTTTCTTGTCTGTTATCTTGAGGATATTGTATTATGATATATCAGAACAAAAATGGGTCAATTCGTGGTTATATACATATGATTTTGTATTTTTTTCTAAAACGAGTCATTTTGTGGGTTAACACTCACGCATTTTGCCAGATTTTTTTGCAGAACCAAAAATTGATTTTTCTTGCCTATTAGCTTGAGCATATGATATTATGACATACCAGAACAAAAACGGGTCAATTCGTGGTTATATACTTATGGTTTTGTATTTTTTCAAAAACGCACCATTTTGTGGGTTAACACTCTCGCATTTTGCCAGATTTTTTTGCAGAACCAAAAATTGATTTTTCTTGTCTATTAGCTTGAGGATACGGTATTATAATATACCAGAATGAAAACGAGTCAATTCGTGGTTATATACTTATGATTTTGTATTTTTTAAAAAACGCTCCATTTTGTGGTTTAACACTCACGCATTTTGCCAGATTTTTTTTTGCAGAACCAAAAATTGATTTTTCTTGTCTATTACCTTGAGGATATTGTATTATGATATACCAGTATGAAAACGGGTCAATTCGTGGTTATATACTTATAATTTTGTATTTTTTCAAAAACACGCCATTTTGTGGGTTAACACTCACGCATTTTACCAGATTTTTTTTTGCGGAACCAAAAATTGATTTTTCTTGTCTATTAACTTGAGGATATTGTATTATGATATATCAGAACAAAAATGGGTCAATT
This sequence comes from Nemophila menziesii, assembly GCA_029959085.1. Lineage (NCBI taxonomy): Eukaryota > Viridiplantae > Streptophyta > Magnoliopsida > Boraginales > Hydrophyllaceae > Nemophila > Nemophila menziesii. Next base: position 7,187,506 of record JARWIR010000036.1, on the reverse strand, counting down.
CGTGGTTATATACATATGATTTTGTATTTTTTCTAAAACGCGTCATTTTGTGGGTTAACACTCACGCATTTTGCCAGATTTTTTTTCAGAACTAAAAATTGATTTTTATTGTCTATTAGCTTAAGCATATGGTATTATGATATACAAGAACGAAAACGGGTCCATTCGTGGTTATATACATATGATTTTTTATTTTTTTCTAAAAAGCGTCATTTTGTGGGTTTATCACGCATTTTGCTAGATTTTTTTGCAAAACCAAAAATTGATTTTTCTTGTCTATTATCTTGAGTATGTGGTATTATGATATACCAGAACAAAAACGGGTCAATTCGTGGTTATATACTTATGATTTTGTATTTTTTCAAAAACGCGCCATTTTTTTGCAGAACCAAAACTTGATTTTTCTTGTCTATTAGCTTGAGGATGTGGTGTTATGATATACCAGAACAAAAACGGGTCAATTTGTGGTTATATACATATGATTTTGTATTTTTTCTAAAACGCTGCCATTTTGTGGGTTAACGCTCATGCATTTTGTGGGTTAACGCTCATGCATTTTGCCAGATTTTTTTGCAGAACCAAAAATTGTTTTTTCTTGTCTATTAGCTTGAGGATCCGGTATTATGATATACCAGAACAAAAATTGGTCAATTCGTGGTTATATACATATGATTTTGTATTTTTTCAAAAACGCGTCATTTTGTGGGTTAACACTCACGCATTTTGCAAGATTTTTTTGCAGAACCAAAAATTTATTTTTCTTGTCTATTAGCTTGAGGATACGGTATTATAATATACCAGAACGAAAACGGGTCAATTCGTGGTTATATACTTATGATTTTGTGGGTTAACACACACGCATTTTGCAAGATTTTTTTGCAGAACTAAAAATTGATTTTTCTTTTCTATTAGCTTGAGTATATGGTATTATGATATACCAGAACGGAAACGTGTCAATTCGTGGTTATATACTTATGATTTTGTATTTTTTCTAAAACGCGTCATTTTGTGGATTAACACTCACGCATTTTGCCAGATTTTTTTTGCAGAACCAAAAATTGACTTTTCTAGTCTATTTGCTCGAGGGTATGGTATTATGATATACCAGAACGATAACGGGTCAATTCGTGGTTATATACGTATGATTTTGTATTTTTTCAAAAACGCGCCATTTTGTGGGTTAACACTCACGCATTTTGCCAGATTTTTTTTGCAGAACCAAAAATTTATTTTTCTTGTCTATTAGCTTGAGGATACGGTATTATGATATACCAGAACAAAAACGGATCAATTCGTGGTTATATACTTATGATTTTGTATTTTTTTTCAAAAAAGCGCCATTTTGCGGGTTAACACTCACGCATTTTGCCAGATTTTTTTGCAGAACCAAAAATTGATTTTTCTTGTCTATTAGCTTGAGGATACGGTATTATCATATACCAGAATGAAAACGGGTCAATTCGTGGTTATATACTTATGATGTTGTATTTTTTCAAAAACGCGCCATTTTGTGGGTTAACACTCACTCATTTTGCCAGATTTTTTTTTTGCAGAACCAAAAATTGATTTTTCTTGTATATTAGCTTGAGGATATTGTATTATGATATACCAGTACGAAAACGGGTCAATTCGTGGTTATATACTTATGATTTTGTATTTTTTTTCAAAAAAGCGCCATTTTGTGGGTTAGCACTCACGCATTTTGCCAGATTTTTTTTGCGGAACCAAAAATTGATTTTTCTTGTCTATTATATTGAGGATATTGTATTATGATATATCAGAACAAAAATGGATCAATTCGTGGTTATATACATATGATTTTGTATTTTTTCTAAAACGCGCCATTTTGTGGGTTAACACTCACGCATTTTGCAAGTTTTTTTGCAGAACCAAAAATTAATTTTTCTTGTCTATTAGCTTAAGGATATGGTATTATGATATATCAATCAGACGAAAACGGGTCAATTCGTGGTTATATATATATGATTTTGTATTTTTTTCTAAACCACGTCATTTTGTGGGTTAACACTCATGCATTTTGCCAGATTTTTTTGCAGAACCAAAAATTGATTTTTCTTTTCTATTTGCTTGAGTATATGGTATTATGATATACAAGAACGGAAACGTCTCAATTCGTGGTTATATACTTATGATTTTGTATTTTTTCTAAAACGCGTCATTTTGTGGGTTAACACTCACGCATTTTGCCAGAACTTTTTGCAGAACCAAAAATTGAATTTTCTTGTCTACTTGCTCGAGGGTATGGTATTATGATATACCAGAACGAAAACGGGTCAATTCGTGGTTATATACGTATGATTTTGTATTTTTTCAAAAACACTCCATTTTGTGGGTTAACACTCACGCATTTTGCCAAATTTTTATTGCAGAACCAAAAATTTATTTTTCTTGTCTATTAGCTTGAGGATACGGTATTATGATATACCAGAACGAAAACGGATCAATTCGTGGTTATATACTTATGATTTTGTATTTATTTCAAAAACGCGCCATTTTATGGGTTAACACTCACGCATTTTGCCAGATTTTTTTGCAGAACCAAAAATTGATTTTTCTTGTCTATTAGCTTGAAGATACGGTATTATAATATACCAGAATGAAAACGGGTCAATTCGTGGTTATATACTTATGATTTTGTATTTTTTCAAAAACGCGCCATTTTGTGGGTTAACACACTCACGCATTTTGCAAGATTTTTTTGCAGAACCAAAAATTGATTTTTCTTTTCTATTTGCTTGAGTATATGGTATTATGATATACCAGAATGGAAATGTCTCAATTCGTGGTTATATACTTATGATTTTGTATTTTTTCTAAAACGCGTCATTTTGTGGGTTAACACTCACGCATTTTGCCAGATCTTTTTGCAGAACCAAAAATTGACTTTTCTTGTCTATTAGCTTAAGCATATGGTATAATGATATACCAGAACGAAAACGGGTCCATTCGTGGTTATATACATATGATTTTTTATTTTTTTGTAAAACGCGTCATTTTGTGGGTTAACCCTCACGCATTTTGCCAGATTTTTTTTTGCAGAACCAAAAATAGATTTTTCTTGTCTATTAGCTTGAGGATATTGTATTATGATATGCCAGAACAAAAACGGATCAATTCGTGGTTATATACATATGATTTTGTATTTTTTCAAAAACGCGTCATTTTATGGGTTAACACTCACGCATTTTGCAAGATTTTTTTGCAGAACCAAAAATTGATTTTTCTTGTCTATTAGCTTAAGCATATGGTATAATGATAAACCAGAACGAAAACGGGTCCATTCGTGGTTATATACATATGATTTTTTATTTTTTTGTAAAACGCGTCATTTTGTGGGTTAACACTCACGCATTTTGCCTGATTTTTTTGCAGAACCAATAATTGATTTTTCTTGTCTATTTGCTCGAGGGTATGGTATTATGATATAGCAGAACGAAAACGGGTCAATTCGTGGTTATATACGTATGATTTTGTATTTTTTCAAAAACGCGCCATTTTGTGGGTTAACACTCACGCATTTTGCCTGATTTTTTTTGCAGAACCAAAAATTTATTTTTCTTGTCTATTAGCTTGAGGATACGGTATTATGATATACCAGAACGAATCGGGTCAATTCGTGGTTATATACTTATGATTTTGTATTTTTTTCAAAAACGCGCCATTTTGTGGGTTAACACTCACGCATTTTGCCAGATTTATTTGCAGAACCAAAAATTGATTTTTCTTGTCTATTAGCTTGTGGATACGGTATTATAATATACCAGAATGAAAACGGGTCAATTCGTGGTTATATACTTATGATTTTGTATTTTTTTAAAAACGCGCCATTTTGTGGGTTAACACTCACGCATTTTGCCAGATTTTTTTTTGCAGAACCAAAAATTGATTTTTATTGTCTATTAGCTTGAGGATATTGTATTATGATATACCAGCACGAAAACGGGTCAATTCGTGGTTATATACTTATGATTTTGTATTTTTTTCAAAAACACTTCATTTTGTGGGTTAACACTCACGCATTTTGCCAGATTTTTTTTTTGCAGAACCAAAAATTGATTTTTCTTGTCTATTATCTTGAGGATATTGTATTATGATATATCAGAACAAAAATGGGTCAATTCGTGGTTATATACATATGATTTTGTATTTTTTCTAAAACGCGTCATTTTGTGGGTTAACTCTCACGCATTTTGCCAAATTTTTTTGCAGAACCAAAAATTGATTTTTCTTGTCTATTAGCTTAACCATATGGTATTATGATATACCAGAACGAAAACGGGTCCATTCGTGGTTATATACATATGATTTTTTATTTTTTTCTAAAAAGCGTCATTTTGTGGGTTAAACTCACGCATTTTGCCTGATTCTTTTGCAGAACCAATAATTGATTTTTCTTGTCTATTAGCTTGAGGATATGGTATTATGATATACCAGAACAAAAACGGGGTCAATTCGTGGTTATATACTTATGGTTTTTTATTTTTTCTAAAAAGGCGCCATTTTGTGGGTTAACACTCACACATTTTGCAAGATTTTTTTTGCAGAACCAAAAATTGATTTTTCTTGTCTATTAGCTTGAGGATATTGTATTATGATATACCAGTACGAAAAATGGGTCAATTCGTGGTTATATACTTATGATTTTGTATTTTTTCAAAAACGCGCCATTTTGTGGGTTAACACTCACGCATTTTGCCAGATTTTTTTATGCAGAACCAAAAATTGATTTTTCTTGTCTGTTATCTTGAGGATATTGTATTATGATATATCAGAACAAAAATGGGTCAATTCGTGGTTATATACATATGATTTTGTATTTTTTTCTAAAACGAGTCATTTTGTGGGTTAACACTCACGCATTTTGCCAGATTTTTTTGCAGAACCAAAAATTGATTTTTTTTGTCTATTAGCTTGAGCATATGATATTATGACATACCAGAACAAAAACGGGTCAATTCGTGGTTATATACATATGGTTTTGTATTTTTTCAAAAAACGCACCATTTTGTGGGTTAACACTCACGCATTTTGCCAGATTTTTTTGAAGAACCAAAAATTGATTTTTCTTGTCTATTAGCTTGAGGATACGGTATTATAATATACCAGAATGAAAACGAGTCAATTCGTGGTTATATACTTATGATTTTGTATTTTTTCAAAAACGCGCCATTTTGTTGTTTAACACTCACGCATTTTGCCAGATTTTTTTTTGCAGAACCAAAAATTGATTTTTCTTGTCTATTAGCTTGAGGATATTGTATTATGATATACCAGTATGAAAACGGGTCAATTCGTGGTTATATACTTATGATTTTGTATTTTTTCAAAAACACGCCATTTTGTGGGTTAACACTCACGCATTTTGCCAGATCTTTTTGCAGAACCAAAAATTGACTTTTCTTGTCTATTAGCTTAAGCATATGGTATAATGATATACCAGAACGAAAACGGGTCCATTCGTGGTTATATACATATGATTTTTTATTTTTTTGTAAAACGCGTCATTTTGTGGGTTAACCCTCACGCATTTTGCCAGATTTTTTTTTGCAGAACCAAAAATAGATTTTTCTTGTCTATTAGCTTGAGGATATTGTATTATGATATACCAGAACAAAAACGGATCAATTCGTGGTTATATACATATGATTTTGTATTTTTTCAAAAACGCGTCATTTTATGGGTTAACACTCACGCATTTTGCAAGATTTTTTTGCAGAACCAAAAATTGATTTTTCTTGTCTATTAGCTTAAGCATATGGTATAATGATAAACCAGAACGAAAACGGGTCCATTCGTGGTTATATACATATGATTTTTTATTTTTTTGTAAAACGCGTCATTTTGTGGGTTAACACTCACGCATTTTGCCTGATTTTTTTGCAGAACCAATAATTGATTTTTCTTGTCTATTTGCTCGAGGGTATGGTATTATGATATAGCAGAACGAAAACGGGTCAATTCGTGGTTATATACGTATGATTTTGTATTTTTTCAAAAACGCGCCATTTTGTGGGTTAACACTCACGCATTTTGCCTGATTTTTTTTGCAGAACCAAAAATTTATTTTTCTTGTCTATTAGCTTGAGGATACGGTATTATGATATACCAGAACGAATCGGGTCAATTCGTGGTTATATACTTATGATTTTGTATTTTTTTCAAAAACGCGCCATTTTGTGGGTTAACACTCACGCATTTTGCCAGATTTATTTGCAGAACCAAAAATTGATTTTTCTTGTCTATTAGCTTGTGGATACGGTATTATAATATACCAGAATGAAAACGGGTCAATTCGTGGTTATATACTTATGATTTTGTATTTTTTTAAAAACGCGCCATTTTGTGGGTTAACACTCACGCATTTTGCCAGATTTTTTTTTGCAGAACCAAAAATTGATTTTTATTGTCTATTAGCTTGAGGATATTGTATTATGATATACCAGCACGAAAACGGGTCAATTCGTGGTTATATACTTATGATTTTGTATTTTTTTCAAAAACACTTCATGTTGTGGGTTAACACTCACGCATTTTGCCAGATTTTTTTTTGCAGAACCAAAAATTGATTTTTCTTGTCTATTATCTTGAGGATATTGTATTATGATATATCAGAACAAAAATGGGTCAATTCGTGGTTATATACATATGATTTTGTATTTTTTCTAAAACGCGTCATTTTGTGGGTTAACTCTCACGCATTTTGCCAAATTTTTTTGCAGAACCAAAAATTGATTTTTCTTGTCTATTAGCTTAACCATATGGTATTATGATATACCAGAACGAAAACGGGTCCATTCGTGGTTATATACATATGATTTTTTATTTTTTTCTAAAAAGCGTCATTTTGTGGGTTAAACTCACGCATTTTGCCTGATTCTTTTGCAGAACCAATAATTGATTTTTCTTGTCTATTAGCTTGAGGATATGGTATTATGATATACCAGAACAAAAACGGGGTCAATTCGTGGTTATATACTTATGGTTTTTTATTTTTTCTAAAAAGGCGCCATTTTGTGGGTTAACACTCACACATTTTGCAAGATTTTTTTTGCAGAACCAAAAATTGATTTTTCTTGTCTATTAGCTTGAGGATATTGTATTATGATATACCAGTACGAAAAATGGGTCAATTCGTGGTTATATACTTATGATTTTGTATTTTTTCAAAAACGCGCCATTTTGTGGGTTAACACTCACGCATTTTGCCAGATTTTTTTATGCAGAACCAAAAATTGATTTTTCTTGTCTGTTATCTTGAGGATATTGTATTATGATATATCAGAACAAAAATGGGTCAATTCGTGGTTATATACATATGATTTTGTATTTTTTTTCTAAAACGAGTCATTTTGTGGGTTAACACTCACGCATTTTGCCAGATTTTTTTGCAGAACCAAAAATTGATTTTTTTTGTCTATTAGCTTGAGCATATGATATTATGACATACCAGAACAAAAACGGGTCAATTCGTGGTTATATACATATGGTTTTGTATTTTTTCAAAAAACGCACCATTTTGTGGGTTAACACTCACGCATTTTGCCAGATTTTTTTGAAGAACCAAAAATTGATTTTTCTTGTCTATTAGCTTGAGGATACGGTATTATAATATACCAGAATGAAAACGAGTCAATTCGTGGTTATATACTTATGATTTTGTATTTTTTCAAAAACGCGCCATTTTGTGGTTTAACACTCACGCATTTTGCCAGATTTTTTTTTGCAGAACCAAAAATTGATTTTTCTTGTCTATTAGCTTGAGGATATTGTATTATGATATACCAGTATGAAAACGGGTCAATTCGTGGTTATATACTTATGATTTTGTATTTTTTCAAAAACACGCCATTTTGTGGGTTAACACTCACGCATTTTGCCAGATTTTATTTTGCGGAACCAAAAATTGATTTTTCTTGTCTATTAACTTGAGGATATTGTATTATGATATATCAGAACAAAAATGGGTCAATTCGTGGTTATATACATATGATTTTGTATTTTTTCTAAAACGCGTCATTTTGTGGGTTAACACTCACGCATTTTGCCAGATTTTTTTTTCAGAACTAAAAATTGATTTTTCTAGTCTATTAGCTTAAGCATATGGTATTATGATATACCAGAACGAAAACGGGTCCATTCGTGGTTATATACATATGATTTTTTATTTTTTTCTAAAAAGCGTCATTTTGTGGGTTAAACTCACGCATTTTGCTAGATTTTTTTGCAAAACCCAAAATTGATTTTTCTTGTCTATTAGCTTGAGTATGTGGTATTATGATATACCAGAACAAAAACGGGTCAATTCGTGGTTATATACTTATGATTTTGTATTTTTTCAAAAACGCGCCATTTTTTTGCAGAACCAAAACTTGATTTTTCTTGTCTATTAGCTTGAGGATGTGGTGTTATGATATACCAGAACGAAAACGGGTCAATTCGTGGTTATATACATATGATTTTGTATTTTTTCTAAAACGCTGCCATTTTGTGGGTTAACGCTCATGCATTTTGTGGGTTAACGCTCATGCATTTTGCCAGATTTTTTTGCAGAACCAAAATTTGATTTTTCTTATCTATTAGCTTGAGGATACGGTATTATGATATACCAGAACAAAAATGGGTCAATTCGTGGTTATATACATATGATTTTGTATTTTTTCAAAAACGCGTCATTTTGTGGGTTAACACTCACGCATTTTGCAAGATTTTTTTGCAGAACCAAAAATTTATTTTTCTTGTCTATTAGCTTGAGGATACGGTATTATAATATACCAGAACAAAAACGGGTCAATTCGTGGTTATATACTTATGATTTTGTGGGTTAACACACACGCATTTTGCAAGATTTTTTTGCAGAACTAAAAATTGATTTTTCTTTTCTATTAGTTTGAGTATATGGTATTATGATATACCAGAACGGAAACGTGTCAATTCGTGGTTATATACTTATGATTTTGTATTTTTTCTAAAACGCGTCATTTTGTGGATTAACACTCACGCATTTTGCCAGATTTTTTTGCAGAACCAAAAATTGACTTTTCTAGTCTATTTGCTTGAGGGTATGGTACTATGATATACCAGAACGAAAACGGGTCAATTCGTGGTTATATACGTATGATTTTGTATTTTTTCAAAAACGCGCCATTTTGTGGGTTAACACTCACGCATTTTGCCAGATTTTTTTTGCAGAACCAAAAATTTATTTTTCTTGTCTATTAGCTTGAGGATACGGTATTATGATATACCAGAACAAAAACGGATCAATTCGTGGTTATATACTTATGATTTTGTATTTTTTTTCAAAAAAGCGCCATTTTGTGGGTTAACACTCACGCATTTTGTCAGATTTTTTTGCAGAACCAAAAATTGATTTTTCTTGTCTATTAGCTTGAGGATACGGTATTATCATATACCAGAATGAAAACGGGTCAATTCGTGGTTATATACTTATGATGTTGTATTTTTTCAAAAACGCGCCATTTTGTGGGTTAACACTCACGCATTTTGCCAGATTTTTTTTTTGCAGAACCAAAAATTGATTTTTCTTGTCTATTAGCTTGAGGATATTGTATTATGATAAACCAGTACGAAAACGGGTCAATTTGTGGTTATATACTTATGATTTTGTATTTTTTCAAAAACACGCCATTTTGTGGGTTAACACTCACGCATTTTGCCAGATTTTTTTTGCGGAACCAAAAATTGATTTTTCTTGTCTATTATCTTGAGGATATTGTATTATGATATATCAGAACAAAAATGGATCAATTCGTGGTTATATACATATGATTTTGTATTTTTTCTAAAACGCGCCATTTTGTGGGTTAACACTCACGCATTTTGCAAATTTTTTTGCAGAACCAAAAATTAATTTTTCTTGTTTATTAGCTTAAGGATATGGTATTATGATATATCAGACGAAAACGGGTCAATTCGTGGTTATATATATATGATTTTGTATTTTTTCTAAAACACGTCATTTTGTGGGTTAACACTCATGCATTTTGCCAGATTTTTTTGCAGAACCAAAAATTGACTTTTCTTATCTATTTGCTCGAGGGTATGGTATTATGATATACCAGAACGAAAACGGGTCAATTCGTGGTTATATACGTATGATTTTATATTTTTTCAAAAACGCGCCATTTTGTGGGTTAACACTCACGCATTTTGCCAGATTTTTTTTGCAGAACCAAAAATTTATTTTTCTTGTCTATTAGCTTGAGGATACGGTATTATGATATACCAGAACAAAAACGGGTCAATTCGTGGTTATATACTTATGATTTTGTATTTTTTTCAAAAACGCGCCATTTTGTGAGTTAACACTCACGCATTTTGCCAGATTTTTTTGCAGAACCAAAAATTGATTTTTCTTGTCTATTAGCTTGAGGATACGGTATTATAATATACCAGAATGAAAACGGGTCAATTCGTGGTTATATACTTATGATTTTGTATTTTTTTAAAAACGCGCTATTTTGTGGGTTAACACTCACGCATTTTGCCAGATTTTTTTTTGCAGAACCAAAAATTGATTTTTCTTGTCTATTAGCTTGAGGATATTGTATTATGATATACCAGTACGAAAACGTGTCAATTCGTGGTTATATACTTATGATTTTGTATTTTTTCAAAAACACGCCATTTTGTGGGTTAACACTCACGCATTTTGCCAGATTTTTTTTGCGGAACCAAAAATTGATTTTTCTTGTCTATTATCTTGAGGATATTGTATTATGATATATAAGAACAAAAATGGATCAATTCGTGGTTTTATACACTCATGCATTTTGCCAGTTTTTTTGCAGAACCAAAAATTAATTTTTTTTTGTCTATTAGCTTAAGGATATGGTATTATGATATATCAGACGAAAACGGGTCGATTCGAGGTTATATATATATGATTTTGTATTTTTTCTAAACCACGTCATTTTGTGGGTTAACACTCATGCATTTTGCCAGATTTTCTTCAGAACCAAAAATTGACTTTTCTTGTCTATTTGCTCGAGGGTATGGTATTATGATATACCAGAACGAAAACGGGTCAATTCGTGGTTATATACGTATGATTTTGTATTTTTTCAAAAACGCGCCATTTTGTGGGTTAACACTCACGCATTTTGCCAGATTTTTTTTTGTAGAACCAAAAATTTATTTTTCTTGTCTATTAGCTTGAGGATACGGTATTATGATATACCAGAACGAAAACGGGTCAATTCGTGGTTATATACTTATGATTTTGTATTTTTTTCAAAAACGCGCCATTTTGTGGGTTAACACTCACGCATTTTGCCAGATTTTTTTGAAGAACCAAAAATTAATTTTTCTTGTCTATTAGCTTAAGGATATGGTATTATGATATATTAGACGAAAACGGGTCAATTCGTGGTTATATATATATGATTTTGTATTTTTTCTAAAACACGTCATTTTGTGGGTTAACACTCCTGCATTTAGCCAGATTTTTTTGCAAAACCAAAAATTGATCTTTCTTGTCTATTAGCTTGAGCATATGGTATTATGATATACTAGAACAAAAACGGGTCAATTCGTGGTTATATACTTATGGTTTTTTATTTTTTCTAAAAACGCGCCATTTTGTGGGTTAACACTCACGCATTTAGCAAGTTTTTTTGCAGAACCAAAAATTAATTTTTCTTGTCTATTAGCTTAAGGATATGGTATTATGATATATCAGACGAAAACGGGTCAATTCGTGGTAATATACATATGATTTTGTATTTTTTCTAAAACACGTCATTTTGTGGGTTAACACTCATGCATTTTGCCAGATTTTTTTGCAAAACCAAAAATTGATTTTTCTTGTCTATTAGCTTGAGCATATGGTATTATGATATACCAGAACAAAAACGGGTCAATTTGTGGTTATATACTTATGGTTTTTTATTTTTTCTAAAAACGCGTCATTTTGTTGGTTAACACTCACGCATTTTGCAAGTTTTTTTGCAGAACCAAAAATTAATTTTTCTTTTCTATTAGCTTAAGGATATGGTATTATGATATACCAGACGAAAACGGGTCAATGCGTGGTTATATACATATGATTTTGTATTTTTTCTAAAATACGTCATTTTGTGGGTTAACAGTCATGCATTTTGCCAGATTTTTTTTGCAGAACCAAAAATTGATTTTTCTTGTCTATCAGCTTGAGAATAAGGTATTATGATATACCAAAACAAAAATGGGTCAATTCGTGGTTATATACTAATGGTTTTTTATTTTTTCTAAAAACGCGCCATTTTGTGGGTTAACACTCACGCATTTTGCTAGAATTTTTCGCAGAACAAAAAATTGATTTTTCTTATCTATAAGCTTGAGGATATTGTATTATGATATACCAGAACAAAAACTGATCAATTCGTGGTTATATACTTATGATTTTGTATTTTTTCAAAAACGCGCCATTTTGTGGGTTAATACTCGCGCATTTTGCCAGATTTTTTTTGCAGAATTAAAAATTGATTTTTCTTGTCTATTAGTTTGAGGATACGGTATTATGATATACCAGAACAAATACGGGTTAATTCGTGGTTCTATAATTATGATTTTGTATTTTTTCAAAAACGCGTCATTTTGTGGGTTAACACTCACGCATTTTGCAGAACCAAAAATTGATTTTTCTTTTCTATTAGCTTGAGTATATGGTATTATGATATACCAGAACGGAAACGTGTTAATTCGTGTTTGTATATTTATGATTTTGTATTTTTTCTAAAACGCGTCATTTTGTGGGTTAACACTCACGCATTTTGCCAGATTTTTTTGCAGAACCAAAAATTGACTTTTCTTGTCTATTTGCTCGAGGGTATGGTATTATGATATACCAGAACGAAAACGGGTCAATTCGTGGTTATATACGTATGATTTTGTATTTTTTCAAAAACGCGCCATTTTGTGGGTTAAGACTCACGCATTTTGCCAGATTTTTTTTGCCGAACCAAAAATTTATTTTTCTTGTCTATTAGCTTGAGGATACGGCATTATGATATACCAGAATGAAAACGGGTCAATTCGTGGTTATATACTTATGATTTTGTATTTTTTTTCAAAAACGCGCCATTTTGTGGTTAACACTCACGCATTTTGCCAGATTTTTTTGCAGAACCAAAAATTGATTTTTCTTGTCTATTAGCTTGAGGATACGGTATTATAATATACCAGATTGAAAACGGGTCAATTCGTGGTTATATACTTATGATTTTGTATTTTTTCAAAAACGCGCCATTTTGTGGGTTAAAACTCACGCATTTTGCCAGATTTTTTTTTGCAGAACCAAAAATTGAATTTTCTTGTCTATTAGATTGAGGATATTGTATTATGATATACCAGTACAAAAACGGGTCAATTCGTGGTTATATACTTATGATTTTGTATTTTTTCAAAAACACGCCATTTTGTGGGTTAACACTCACTCTTTTTGCCAGTTTTTTTTTGCAGAACCAAATATTGATTTTTATTGTCTATTATCTTGAGGATATTGTATTATGATATATCAGAACAAAAATGGGTCAATTTGTGGTTATATTCATATGATTTTGTATTTTTTCTAAAACGCGTCATTTTGTGGGTTAACACTCACGCATTTTGCCAGATTTTTTTGCAGAACCAAAAATTGATTTTTCTTGTCTATTAGCTTAAGCATATGGTAATATGATATACCAGAACGAAAACGGGTCAATTCATGGTTATATACATATGATTTTTTATTTTTTTCTAAAAAGCGTCATTTTGTGGGTTAAACTCACGCATTTTGCCTGATTTTTTTGCAGAACCAATAATTGATTTTTCTTGTCTATTAGCTTGAGGATATTGTATTATGATATACCAGTACGAAAACGGGTCAATTCGTGGTTATATACTTATGATTTTGTATTTTTTTAAAAACACGTCATTTTGTGGGTTAACACTCACGCATTTTGCCAGATTTTTTTTTGCAGAACCAAAAATTGATTTTTATTGTCTATTAGATTGAGGATATTGTATTATGATATACCAGTACAAAAACGGGTTAATTCGTGGTTATATACTTATGATTTTGTATTTTTTCAAAAACACGCCATTTTGTGGGTTAACACTCACTCTTTTTGCCAGATTTTTTTTGCAGAACCAAAAATTGATTTTTATTGTCTATTATCTTGAGGATATTGTATTATGATATATCAGAACAAAAATGGGTCAATTTGTGGTTATATTCATATGATTTTGTATTTTTTCTAAAACGCGTCATTTTGTGGGTTAACACTCACGCATTTTGCCAGATTTTTTTGCAGAACCAAAAATTGATTTTTCTTGTCTATTAGCTTAAGCATATGGTAATATGATATACCAGAACGAAAACGGGTCAATTCATGGTTATATACATATGATTTTTTATTTTTTTCTAAAAAGCGTCATTTTGTGGGTTAAACTCACGCATTTTGCCTGATTTTTTTGCAGAACCAATAATTGATTTTTCTTGTCTATTAGCTTGAGGATATTGTATTATGATATACCAGTACGAAAACGGGTCAATTCGTGGTTATATACTTATGATTTTGTATTTTTTTAAAAACACGTCATTTTGTGGGTTAACACTCACGCATTTTGCCAGATTTTTTTTTGCAGAACCAAAAATTGATTTTTCTTGTCTATTATCTTGAGGATATTGTATTATGATATATCAGAACAAAAATGGGTCAATTTGTGGTTATATACATATGATTTTGTATTTCTTCTAAAACGCGTCATTTTGTGGGTTAACACTCACGCATTTTGCCAGATTTTTTTGCAGAACCAAAAATTGATTTTTCTTGTCTATTAGTTTAAGCATATGGTACTATGATATACCAGAACAAAAACGGGTCCATTCGTGGTTATATACAGATGTTTTTTTATTTTTTTCTAAAAAGCGTCATTTTGTGGGTTAAACTCGCGCATTTTGCCTGATTCTTTTGCAGAACCAATAATTGATTTTTCTTGTCCATTAGCTTGAGGATATGGTATTATGATATACCAGAACAAAAACGGGTTAATTCGTGGTTATATACTTATGATTTTGTATTTTTTCAAAAACGCGCCATGTTGTGGGTTAACACTCGCGCATTTTGCCAGATTTTTTTTTTGCAGAACTAAAAATTGATTTTTCTTGTCTATTAGTTTGAGGATACGGTACTATGGTATACCAGAACAAAAACGGGTCAATTCGTGGTTATATAATTATGATTTTGTATTTTTTCAAAAAAGCGTCATTTTGTGGGTTAACACTCACGCATTTTGCAAGATTTTTTTTGCAGAACCAAAAATTGATTTTTCTTTTCTATTAGCTTGAGTATATGGTATTATGATATAGCAGAACGGAAATGTGTCAATTCGTGGTTATATACTTATGATTTTGTATTTTTTCTAAAACGCGTCATTTTGTGGGTTAACACTCACGCATTTTGCCAGATTTTTTTGCAGAACCAAAAATTGACTTTTCTTGTCTATTTGCTCGAGGGTATGGTATTATGATATACCAGAACGAAAACGGGTCAATTCGTGGTTATATACGTATGATTTTGTATTTTTTCAAAAACGCGCCATTTTGTGGGTTAACCACTCACGCATTTTGCCAGATTTTTTTTGCAGAACCAAAAATTTATTTTTCTTGTCTATTAGCTTGAGCATACGGTATTATAATATACCAGAATGAAAACAGGCCAATTCGTGGTTATATACTTATGATTTTGTATTTTTTTTAAAACGCGCCATTTTGTGGGTTAACACTCACGCATTTTGCCAGATTTTTTTTTGCAGAACCAAAAATTGATTTTTCTTGTCTATTATCTTGAGGATATTGTATTATGATATATCAGAACAAAAATGGGTCAATTTGTGGTTATATACATATGATTTTGTATTTCTTCTAAAACGCGTCATTTTGTGGGTTAACACTCACGCATTTTGCCAGATTTTTTTGCAGAACCAAAAATTGATTTTTCTTGTCTATTAGTTTAAGCATATGGTACTATGATATACCAGAACAAAAACGGGTCCATTCGTGGTTATATACAGATGTTTTTTTGTTTTTTTCTAAAAAGCGTCATTTTGTGGGTTAAACTCGCGCATTTTGCCTGATTCTTTTGCAGAACCAATAATTGATTTTTCTTGTCCATTAGCTTGAGGATATGGTATTATGATATACCAGAACAAAAACGGGTTAATTCGTGGTTATATACTTATGATTTTGTATTTTTTCAAAAACGCGCCATGTTGTGGGTTAACACTCGCGCATTTTGCCAGATTTTTTTTTTGCAGAACTAAAAATTGATTTTTCTTGTCTATTAGTTTGAGGATACGGTACTATGGTATACCAGAACAAAAACGGGTCAATTCGTGGTTATATAATTATGATTTTGTATTTTTTCAAAAAAGCGTCATTTTGTGGGTTAACACTCACGCATTTTGCAAGATTTTTTTGCAGAACCAAAAATTGATTTTTCTTTTCTATTAGCTTGAGTATATGGTATTATGATATAGCAGAACGGAAATGTGTCAATTCGTGGTTATATACTTATGATTTTGTATTTTTTCTAAAATGCGTCATTTTGTGGGTTAACACTCACGCATTTTGCCAGATTTTTTTGCAGAACCAAAAATTGACTTTTCTTGTCTATTTGCTCGAGGGTATGGTATTATGATATACCAGAACGAAAACAGGTCAATTCGTGGTTATATACGTATGATTTTGTATTTTTTCAAAAATGCGCCATTTTGTGGGTTAACCACTCACGCATTTTGCCAGATTTTTTTTGCAGAACCAAAAATTTATTTTTCTTGTCTATTAGCTTGAGCATACGGTATTATAATATACCAGAATGAAAACAGGCCAATTCGTGGTTATATACTTATGATTTTGTATTTTTTTTAAAACGCGCCATTTTGTGGGTTAACACTCACGCATTTTGCCAGATTTTTTTTTGCAGAACCAAAAATTGATTTTTCTTGTCTATTATCTTGAGGATATTGTATTATGATATATCAGAACAAAAATGGGTCAATTCGTGGTTATATACATATGATTTTGTATTTTTTCTAAAACACGTCATTTTGTGGGTTAACACTCACGCATTTTGCCAAATTTTTTTGCAGAACCAAAAATTGTTTTTCTTGTCTATTAGCTTGACCATATGGTATTATGATATACCAGAATGAAAACGGGTTCATTCGTGGTTATATACATATGATTTTTTATTTTTTTGTAAAACGCGTCATTTTGTGGGTTAACACTCACGTATTTTGCCTGATTCTTTTGCAGAACCAATAATTGATTTTTCTTGTCTATTAGTTTGAGGATATGGTATTATGATATACCAGAACAAAAACGGGGTCAATTCGTGGTTATATACTTATGGTTTTTTATTTTTTCTAAAAAGGCGCCATTTTGTGGGTTAACACTCACACATTTTGCAAGATTTTTTTTGCAGAACCAAAAATTGATTTTTCTTGTCTATTAGCTTGAGGATATTGTATTATGATATACCAGTACGAAAAACGGGTCAATTCGTGGTTATATACTTATGATTTTGTATTTTTTCAAAAACGCGCCATTTTGTGGGTTAACACTCACGCATTTTGCCAGATTTTTTTTGCAGAACCAAAAATTGATTTTTCTTGTCTGTTATCTTGAGGATATTGAATTATGATATATCAGAACAAAAATGGGTCAATTCGTGTTTATATACATATGATTTTGTATTTTTTCTAAAACGAGTCATTTTGTGGGTTAACACTCACGCATTTTGCCAGATTTTTTTGCAGAACCAAAAATTGATTTTTCTTGTCTATTAGCTTAAGCGTATGGTATTATGATATACCAGAACGAAAACGAGTCCATTCGTGGTTATATACATATGATTTTTTTTTTAAAACGCGTCATTTTGTGGGTTAACACTCACGCATTTTGCCTGATTTTTTTGCAGAACCAATAATTGATTTTTCTTGTCTATTAGCTTGAGGATATGGTATTATGATATACCAGACTAAAAACGGATCAATTCGTGGTTATATACTTATGGTTTTTTATTTTTTCTAAAAAGGCGCCAATTTGTAGGTTATAACACTCACGCATTTTGCAAGATTTTTTTGCGAAACCAAAAATTGATTTTTCTTGTCTATTAGATTGAGGATACAGTATTATAATATACCAGAATGAAAATGGGTCAATTCGTGGTAATATACTTATGATTTTGTTTTTTTTCAAAAACGCGCCATTTTGTGGGTGTGTTACTCACGCATTTTGCCAGATTTTTTTGCAGAACCAAAAATTGATTTTTCTTGTCTATTAGCTTGAGTATATGGTATTATGATATACCAGAACAAAAACGGGTCAATTCGTGGTTATATACTTATGATTTTGTATTTTTTCAAAAACGCACCATTTTGTGGGTTAACAACACTCACGCATTTTGCAAGATTTTTTTGAAGAACTAAAAATTTATTTTTCTTGTCTATTAGTTGAGGATACGGTATTATGATATACCAGAACGAAAACGGGTCAATTCGTGGTTATATACATATGACTTTGTATTTTTTCTAAAACGCGCCATTTTGTGGGTTAACACTCATGCATTTTGCCAGATTTTTTTGCAGAACCAAAAATTGATTTTTCTTGTCTATTAGCTTGAGGATATTGTATTATGATATACCAGTACGAAAACGGGTCAATTCGTGGTTATATACTTATGATTTTGTATTTTTTTTCAAAAACACTTCATTTTGTGGGTTAACACTCACGCATTTTGCTAGATTTTTTTTTGCAGAACCAAAAATTTATTTTTCTTGTCAATTATCTTGAGGATATTGTATTATGATATATCAGAACAAAAATGGGTCAATTCGTGGTTATATACATATGATTTTGTATTTTTTCTAAAACGCGTCATTTTGTGGGTTAACACTCACGCATTTTGCCAAATTTTTTTGCAGAACCAAAAATTGATTTTTCTTGTCTATTAGCTTAACCATATGGTATTATGATATACCAGAACGAAAACGGGTTCATTCGTGGTTATATACATATGATTTTTTATTTTTTTCTAAAAAACGTCATTTTGTGGGTTAAACTCACGCATTTTGCCTTATTCTTTTGCAGAACCAATTATTGATTTTTCTTGTCTATTAGCTTGAGGATATGGTATTATGATATACCAGAACAAAAACGGGGTCAATTCGTGGGTATATACTTATGATTTTGTATTTTTTCAAAAACGCGCCATTTTGTGGGTTAACACTCACGCATTTTTCCAGATTTTTTTTGCAGAACCAATAATTGATTTTTCTTGTCTGTTATCTTGAGGATATTGTATTATGATATATCAGAACAAAAATGCGTCAATTCGTGGTTATATACATATGATTTTGTATTTTTTCTAAAACGAGTCATTTTGTGGGTTAACACTCACGCATTTTGCCAAATTTTTTTGCAGAACCAAAAATTGATTTTTCTTGTCTATTAGCTTAAGCGTATGGTATTATGATATACCAGAACGAAAACGAGTCCATTCGTGGTTATATACATATGATTTTTTATTTTTTTGTAAAACGCGTTATTTTGTGGGTTAACACTCACGCATTTTGCCTGATTTTTTTGCAGAACCAATAATTGATTTTTCTTGTCTATTAGCTTGAGGATATGGTATTATGATATACCAGACTAAAAACGGATCAATTCGTGGTTACATACTTATGGTTTTTTATTTTTTCTAAAAAGGCGTCAATTTGTAGGTTATAACACTCACGCATTTTGCAAGATTTTTTTGTGAAACCAAAAATTGATTTTTCTTGTCTATTAGATTGAGGATACAGTATTATGATATACCAGAATGAAAACGGGTCAATTCGTGGTAATATACTTATGATTTTTTTTTTTTCAAAAACGCGCCATTTTGTGGGTGTGTTACTCACGCATTTTGCAAGATTTTTTTTGAGAACCAAAAATTGATTTTTCTTGTCTATTAGTTTGAGTATATGGTATTATGATATACCAGAACAAAAACGGGTCAATTCGTGGTTATATACATATGACTTTGTATTTTTTCTAAAACGCACCATTTTGTGGGTTAACACTCATGCATTTTGCCAGATTTTTTTGCAGAACCAAAAATTGATTTTTCTTGTCTATTAACTTGAGGATACGGTGTTATGATATCCCAGAACAAAAACGGGTCAATTCGTGGTTATATACATATGATTTTGTATTTTTTCAAAAACGCGTCATTTTGTGACACACGCATTTTGCTTGTTTTTTTTACAGAAGGAAAAATTGATTTTTCTTGTCTATTAGCTTGAGGATATGGTATTATGATATACCAGAATGAAAACGGGTCAATTCGTGGTTATATACATATGATTTTGTATTTTTTTTTCTAAAACGCGTCATTTTGTGGGTTAACACTCACGCATTTTGCCAGATTTTTTTGCAGAACCAAAAATTGATTTCTCTTGTCTATTAGCTTGAGGATATGGTATTATGATATAATAGAACAAAAATGGGTCAATTCGTGGTTATATACATATGATTTTGTATTTTTTCTAAAACGCGTCATTTTGTGGGTTAACACACACGCATTTTGCAAGATTTTTTTGCAGAACCAAAAATTGATTTTTCTTGTCTATTAGCTTGAGGATACGGTATTATAATATACCAGAATGAAAAAGGGTCAATTCGTGGTTATATACTTATAATTTTGTATTTTTTCAAAAACGCGCCATTTTGTGGGTTAACACACACGCATTTTGCAAGATTTTTTTGCAGACCTAAAAATTGATTTTTCTTGTCTATTAGTTTGAGGATACGGTATTATGATATACCAGAACAAAAACGGGTCAATTCGTGGTTATATACTTATGATTTTGTATTTTTTCAAAAACACGTCATTTTGTGGGTTAACACTCACGCATTTTGCAAGATTTTTTTGCAGAACCAAATTTTTTTTTCTTTTCTATTAGCTTGAGTATATGGTATTATGATATACCAGAACGGAAACGTGTCAATTCGTGGTTATATACTTATGACTTTGTATTTTTTCTAAAACGCGTCATTTTGTGGGTTAACAACACTCACGCATTTTGCCAGTTTTTTTTTTGCAGAACTAAAAATTGATTTTTCTTGTCTATTAGCTTAAGGATATGGTATTATGATATACCAGAACGAAAACGGGTCAATTCGTGGTTATATACTTATGGTTTTTTATTTTTTCTAAAACGCGTCATTCTGTGGGTTAACACTCATGCATTTTGTTAGATTTTTTTGCAAAACCAAAAATTGATTTTTTTTGTCTATTAGCTTGAGGATATGGTATTATGATATACCAGAACAAAAACATGTCAATTCGTGGTTATATACTTATGACATTGTATTTTTTCAAAAACGCACCATTTTGTGGGTTAACACTCATGCATTTTGCCAGATTTTCTTGCAAAACCAAAAATTGATTTTTCTTGTCTATTAGCTTGAGGATACGGTATTATGATATACCAGAAGAAAAACGGGTCAAATCGTGGCTATATACTTATGGTTTTTTATTTTTTCAAAAACGTGCCATTTTGTGGGTTAACACTCACGCATTTTGCAAGTTTTTTTTTGAAGAACCAAAAATTGATTTTTCTTGTCTATTAGCTTAATTGATTTTGTATTATTATATACCAGAATAAAACGAGTCAATTCGTGGTTATATACATATGATTTTGTATTTTTTCTAAAACGCGTCATTTTGTGGGTTAACAGTCATGCATTTTGCCAGATTTTTTTGCAGAACTAAAAATTGATTTTTCTTGTCTATTAGCTTCAGCATATGGTATTATGATATACCAGAACAAAACGGGTCAATTCGTGGTTATATACTTATGGTTTTTTATTCTTTTACTAAAAACGCGCCATTTTGTGGGTTAACACTCACTCATTTTGCCAGATTTTTTCGCAAAACAAAAAATTGATTTTTCTTGTCTATTAGCTTGAGGATATGGTATTATTATATACCAGAACAAAAACGGGTCAATTCGTGGTTATATACTTATGATTTTGTATTTTTTCAAAAACGCGCCATTTTGTGGGTTAACACTCACGCATTTTGCCAGATTTTTTTTTGCAAAACCAAAAATTGATTTTTCTCCTCTATTAGCTTGAGGATATTGTATTATGATATACCAGAACAAAAACGGGTCAATTCGTGGTTATATACATATGATTTTGTATTTTTTCTAAAACACGTCATTTTGTGGGTTAACACTCACGCATTTTGCCAGATTTTTTTGCAGAACCAAAAATTGATTTTTCTTGTCTATTAGCTTGAGGATACGATATTATAATATACCAGAATGAAAATGGGTCAATTCGTGGTTATATACTTATGGTTTTATATTTTTTTCAAAAACGTATCATTTTGTAGGTTAACACTCACGCATTTTGCAAGATTTTTTTGCAGAACCAAAAATTTATTTTTCTTGTCTATTAGATTTAGGATACAGTATTATGATATACCATAACGAAAACGGGTCAATTCGTGGTAATATACTTATGATTTTGTATTTTTTCAAAAACGCGCCATTTTGTGGGTTAACATACACGCATTTTGCCTGATTTTTTTGCAGAAGGAAAAAATGATTTTTCTTGTCTATTAGCTTGAGGATATGGTATTATGATATACCAGAACGAAAACGGGTCAATTCGTGGTTATATACATATGATTTTGTATTTATTTCTAAAACGCGTCATTTTGTGGGTTAACACTCACGCATTTAGCCAGATTTTTTTGCAGAACCAAAAATTGATTTCTCTTGTCCATTAGCTTGAGGATATGGTATTATGATATACCAGAACAAAAACGGGTCAATTCGTGGTTATATACATATGATTTTGTATTTTTTCTAAAACGCGTCATTTTGTGGGTTAACACTCACGCATTTTGCCAGATTTTTTTGCAGAATCAAAAATTGATTTTTCTTGTCTATTAGCTTGAGGATGTGGTATTCTGATATACCAGAACGAAAACGGGTCAATTCGTGGTTATATACATATGATTTTGTATTTTTTCTAAAATGCGTCATTTTGTGGGTTAACACTCACGCATTTTGCCAGATTTTTTTGCAGAACCAAAAATTGATTTCTCTTGTCTATTAGCTTGAGGATATGGTATTATGATATACCAGAACAAAAACGGGTCAATTCGTGGTTATATACATATGATTTTGTATTTTTTTCTAAAACGCGTCATTTTGTGGGTTAACACTCACGCATTTTGCCAGATTTTTTTGCAGAAGCAAAAATTGATTTTTCTTGTCTATTAGCTTGAGGATGTGGTATTCTGATATACCAGAACGAAAACGGGAAAATTCATGGTTATATACATATGATTTTGTATTTTTTCTAAAATGCGTCATTTTGTGGGTTAACACTCATGCATTTTGCCAGATTTTTTTGCAGAACCAAAAATTTATTTTTCTTGTCTATTAGCTTGAGCATATGGTATTATGATATACCAGAACAAAACGGGTCAATTCGTTGTTATATACTTATGGTTTTTTATTTTTTCTAAAAACGCGTCATTTTGTGGGTTAACACTCACGCATTTTGCCAGATTTTTTGACAGAACAAAAAATTGATTTTTCTTATCTATTAGCTTGAGGATATGGTATTATGATATACTAGAACGAAAATGGATTAATTCGTGGTTATATACTTATGATTTTTTATTTTTTCTAAAAACACGCCATTTTGTGACACGTGCATTTTGCTTGTTTTTTTTGCACTAGGAAAAATTGATTTTTCTTGTCTATTAGCTTGAGGATATGGTATTATGATATACCAGAACGAAAACGGGTCAATTCGTGGTTATATACATATGATTTTGTATTTTTTTTTCTAAAACGCGTCATTTTGTGGGTTAACACTCACGCATTTTGCCAGATTTTTTTGCAGAACCAAAAATTGATTTCTCTTGTCTATTAGCTTGAGGATATGGTATTATGATATAATAGAACAAAAACGGGTCAATTCGTGGTTATATACATATGATTTTGTATTTTTTTCTAAAACGCGTCATTTTGTGGGTTAACACACACGCATTTTGCAAGATTTTTTTGCAGAACCAAAAATTGATTTTTCTTGTCTATTAGCTTGAGGATACGGTATTATAATATACCAGAACGAAAACGGCTCAATTCGTGGTTATATACTTATGATTTTGTATTTTTTCAAAAACGCGCCATTTTGTGGGTTAACACACACGCATTTTGCAAGATTTTTTTGCAGACCTAAAAATTGATTTTTCTTGTCTATTAGTTTGAGGATACGGTATTATGATATACCAGAACAAAAACGGGTCAATTCGTGGTTATATACTTATGATTTTGTATTTTTTCAAAAACGCGTCATTTTGTGGGTTAACACTCACGCATTTTGCAAGATTTTTTTGCAGAACCAAAAAATTGTTTTTTCTTTTCTATTAGCTTGAGTATATGGTATTATGATATACCAGAATGGAAACGTGTCAATTCGTGGTTATATACTTATGGTTTTTTATTTTTTCTAAAACGCGTCATTCTGTGGGTTAACACTCATGCATTTTGTTAGATTTTTTTGCAAAACCAAAAATTGATTTTTTTTGTCTATTAGCTTGAGGATATGGTATTATGATATACCAGAACAAAAACAGGTCAATTCGTGGTTATATACTTATGACATTGTATTTTTTCAAAAACGCACCATTTTGTGGGTTAACACTCATGCATTTTGCCAGATTTTTTTGCAAAACCAGAAATTGATTTTTCTTGTCTATTAGCTTGAGGATACGGTATTATGATATACCAGAACAAAAACGGGTCAAATCGTGGCTATATACTTATGGTTTTTTATTTTTTCAAAAACACGACATTTTGTGGGTTAACACTCACACATTTTGCCAGATTTTTTTGCAGAACCAAAAATTGATTTTTCTTGTCTATTAGCTTGAGTATTGGTATTATGATATACCAGATCAAAAACGGGTTAATTCGTGGTTATATACTTATGTTTTGTATTTTTTCAAAAACGCGCCATTTTGTGGGTTAACACTCACGCATTTTGCAAGTTTTTTTTTGCAGAACCAAAAATTGATTTTTCTTGTCTATTAGCTTAAGGATTTTGTATTATGATATACCAGAACGAAAACGGGTCAATTCGTGGTTATATACATATGATTTTGTATTTTTTCTAAAACGCGTCATTTTGTGGGTTAACACTCATGCATTTTGCCAGATTTTTTTGCAGAACCAAAAATTGATTTTTCTTGTCTATTAGCTTGAGCATATGGTATTATGATATACCAGAACAAAACGGGTCAATTCGTGGTTATATACTTATGGTTTTTTATTCTTTTACTAAAAACGCGCCATTTTGTGGGTTAACACTCACTCATTTTGCCAGATTTTTTCGCAACACAAAAAATTGATTTTTCTTGTCTATTAGCTTGAGGATATGGTATTATTATATACCAGAACAAAAACGGGTTAATTCGTGGTTATATACTTATGATTTTGTATTTTTTCAAAAACGCGCCATTTTGTGGGTTAACAACAGTCACGCATTTTGCCAAATTTTTTTTTGCAAAACCAAAAATTGATTTTTCTTGTCTATTAGCTTGAGGATATTGTATTATGATATACCAGAACAAAAACGGGTCAATTTGTGGTTATATACATATGATTTTGTATTTTTTCTAAAACACGTCATTTTGTGGGTTACACTCACGCATTTTGCCAGATTTTTTTGCAGAACCAAAAATTGATTTTTCTTGTCTATTAGCTTGAGGATACGATTTTATAATATACCAGAATGAAAATGGGTCAATTCGTGGTTATATACTTATGGTTTTATATTTTTTTCAAAAACGTATCATTTTGTAGGTTAACACTCACGCATTTTCGAAGATTTTTTTGGAGAACCAAAAATTTATTTTTCTTGTCTATTAGATTTAGGATACAGTATTATGATATACCAGAACGAAAACGGGTCAATTCGTGGTAATATACTTATGATTTTGTATTTTTTCAAAAACGCGTCATTTTGTGGGTTAACACACACGCATTTTGCCTGATTTTTTTGCAGAAGGAAAAATGATTTTTCTTGTCTATTAGCTTGAGGATATGGTATTATGATATACCAGAATGAAAACGGGTCAATTCGTGGTTATATACATATGATTTTGTATTTATTTCTGAAACGCGTCATTTTGTGGGTTAACACTCACGCATTTAGCCAGATTTTTTTGCAGAACCAAAAATTGATTTCTCTTGTCTATTAGCTTGAGGATATGGTATTATGATATACCAGAACAAAAACGGGTCAATTCGTGGTTATATACATATGATTTTGTATTTTTTCTAAAACGCGTCATTTTGTGGGTTAACACTCACGCATTTTGCCAGTTTTTTTTGCAGAAGCAAAAATTGATTTTTCTTGTCTATTAGCTTGAGGATGTGGTATTCTGATATACCAGAACGAAAACGGGTCAATTCGTGGTTATATACATATGATTTTGTATTTTTTTCTAAAATGCGTCATTTTGTGGGTTAACACACACGCATTTTGCCAGATTTTTTTGCAGAACCAAAAATTGATTTCTCTTGTCTATTAGCTTGAGGATATGGTATTATGATATACCAGAACAAAAACTGGTCAATTCGTGGTTATATACATATGATTTTGTATTTTTTTCTAAAACGCGTCATTTTGTGGGTTAACACTCACGCATTTTGCCAGATTTTTTTGCAGAAGCAAAAATTGATTTTTCTTGTCTATTAGCTTGAGGATGTGGTATTCTGATATACCTGAACGAAAACGGGAAAATTCATGTTTATATACATATGATTTTGTATTTTTTCTAAAATGCGTCATTTTGTGGGTTAACACTCATGCATTTTGCCAGATTTTTTTGCAGAACCAAAAATTTATTTTTCTTGTCTATTAGCTTGAGCATATGGTATTATGATATACCAGAACAAAACGGGTCAATTCGTTGTTATATACTTATGGTTTTTTATTTTTTCTAAAAACGCGTCATTTTGTGGGTTAACACTCACGCATTTTGCCAGATTTTTTGGCAGAACAAAAAATTGATTTTTCTTATCTATTAGCTTGAGGATATGGTATTATGATATACTAGAACGAAAATGGATTAATTCGTGGTTATATACTTATGATTTTTTATTTTTTCTAAAAACACGCCATTTTGTGACACACGCATTTTGCTTGTTTTTTTTGCAGAAGGAAAAATTGATTTTTCTTGTCTATTTGCTTGAGGATATGGAATTTTGATATACCAGAACGAAAACGGGTCAATTCGTGGTTATGTACATATGATTTTGTATTTTTTCTCTAAAACGCGTCATTTTGTGGGTTAACACTCACGCATTTTGCCAGATTTTTTTGCAGAAGCAAAAATTGATTTTTCTTGTCTATTAGCTTGAGGATGTGGTATTCTGATATACCAGAACGAAAACGGGTCAATTCGTGGTTATATACATATGATTTTGTATTTTTTTCTAAAATGCGTCATTTTGTGGGTTAACACACACGCATTTTGCCAGATTTTTTTGCAGAACCAAAAATTGATTTCTCTTGTCTATTAGCTTGAGGATATGGTATTATGATATACCAGAACAAAAACTGGTCAATTCGTGGTTATATACATATGATTTTGTATTTTTTTCTAAAACGCGTCATTTTGTGGGTTAACACTCACGCATTTTGCCAGATTTTTTTGCAGAAGCAAAAATTGATTTTTCTTGTCTATTAGCTTGAGGATGTGGTATTCTGATATACCAGAACGAAAACGGGAAAATTCATGTTTATATACATATGATTTTGTATTTTTTCTAAAATGCGTCATTTTGTGGGTTAACACTCATGCATTTTGCCAGATTTTTTTGCAGAACCAAAAATTTATTTTTCTTGTCTATTAGCTTGAGCATATGGTATTATGATATACCAGAACAAAACGGGTCAATTCGTTGTTATATACTTATGGTTTTTTATTTTTTCTAAAAACGCGTCATTTTGTGGGTTAACACTCACGCATTTTGCCAGATTTTTTGGCAGAACAAAAAATTGATTTTTCTTATCTATTAGCTTGAGGATATGGTATTATGATATACTAGAACGAAAATGGATTAATTCGTGGTTATATACTTATGATTTTTTATTTTTTCTAAAAACACGCCATTTTGTGACACACGCATTTTGCTTGTTTTTTTTGCAGAAGGAAAAATTGATTTTTCTTGTCTATTTGCTTGAGGATATGGAATTTTGATATACCAGAACGAAAACGGGTCAATTCGTGGTTATGTACATATGATTTTGTATTTTTTCTCTAAAACGCGTCATTTTGTGGGTTAACACTCACGCATTTTGCCAGATTTTTTTGCAGAACCAAAAATTGATTTCTCTTGTCTATTAGCTTGAGGATATGGTATTATGATATAATAGAACAAAAACGGGTCAATTCGTGGTTATATACATATGATTTTGTATTTTTTCTAAAACGCGTCATTTTGTGGGTTAACACACACGCATTTTGCCAGATTTTTTTGCAGAACCAAAAATTGATTTCTCTTGTCTATTAGCTTGAGGATACGGTATTATAATATACCAGAACGAAAACGGCTCAATTCGTGGTTATATACTTATGATTTTGTATTTTTTCAAAAACGCGCCATTTTGTGGGTTAACACACACGCATTTTGCAAGATTTTTTTGCAGACCTAAAAATTGATTTTTCTTGTCTATTAGTTTGAGGATACGGTATTATGATATACCAGAACAAAAACGGGTCAATTCGTGGTTATATACATATGACTTTGTATTTTTTCTAAAACGCGCCATTTTGTGGGTTAACACTCATGCATTTTGCCAGATTTTTTTGCAGAACCAAAAATTGATTTTTCTTGTCTATTAGCTTGAGGATATTGTATTATGATATACCAGAACGAAAACGGGTCAATTCGTTGTTATATACTTATGGTTTTTTATTTTTTCTAAAACGCGTCATTCTGTGGGTTAACACTCATGCATTTTGTTAGATTTTTTTGCAAAACCAAAAATTGATTTTTTTTGTCTATTAGCTTGAGGATATGGTATTATGATATACCAGAACAAAAACATGTCAATTCGTGGTTATATACTTATGACATTGTATTTTTTAAAAAACGCACCATTTTGTGGGTTAACACTCATGCATTTTGCCAGATTTTTTTGCAAAACCAAAAATTGATTTTTCTTGTCTATTAGCTTGAGGATACGGTATTATGATATACCAGAACAAAAACGGGTCAAATCGTGGCTATATACTTATGGTTTTTTATTTTTTCAAAAACGCACCATTTTGTGGGTTAACACTCACGCAATTTGCCAGATTTTTTTGCAGAACCAAAAATTGATTTTTCTTGTCTATTAGCTTGAGTATTGGTATTATGATATACCAGATCAAAAACGGGTTAATTCGTGGTTATATAATTATGATTTTGTATTTTTTCAAAAACGCGCCATTTTGTGGGTTAACACTCACGCATTTTGCAAGTTTTTTTTGCAGAACCAAAAATTGATTTTTCTTGTCTATTAGCTTAAGGATTTTGTATTACGATATACCAGAACGAAACGAGTCAATTCGTGGTTATATACATATGATTTTGTATTTTTTCTAAAACGCGTCATTTTGTGGGTTAACACTCACGCATTTTGCCAGTTTTTTTTGCAGAAGCAAAAATTGATTTTTCTTGTCTATTAGCTTGAGGATGTGGTATTCTGATATACCAGAACGAAAACGGGTCAATACGTGGTTATTTACATATGATTTTGTATTTTTTCTAAAATGCATCATTTTGTGGGTTAACACACACGCATTTTGCCAGATTTTTTTGCAGAACCAAAAATTGATTTATCTTGTCTATTAGCTTGAGGATATGGTATTATGATATACCAGAACAAAAACGGGTCAATTCGTGGTTATATACATATGATTTTCTATTTTTTTCTAAAACGCGTCATTTTGTGGGTTAACACTCACGCATTTTGCCAGATTTTTTTGCTAAACCAAAAATTGATTTCTCTTGTCTATTAGCTTGAGGATATGGTATTATGATATACCAGAACAAAAACGGGTCAATTCGTGGTTATATACATATGATTTTGTATTTTTTTCTAAAACGCGTCATTTTGTGGGTTAACACTCACGCATTTTGCCAGATTTTTTTTGCAGAAGCAAAAATTGATTTTTCTTGTCTATTAGCTTGAGGATGTGGTATTCTGATATACCAGAACGAAAACGGGAAAATTCATGGTTATATACATATGATTTTGTATTTTTTCTAAAATGCGTCATTTTATGGGTTAACACTCATGCATTTTGCCAGATTTTTTTGCAGAACCAAAAATTTATTTTTCTTGTCTATTAGCTTGAGCATATGGTATTATGATATACCAGAACAAAACGGGTCAATTCGTTGTTATATACTTATGGTTTTTTATTTTTTCTAAAAACGCGTCATTTTGTGGGTTAACACTCACGCATTTTGCCAGATTTTTTGGCAGAACAAAAAATTGATTTTTCTTATCTATTAGCTTGAGGATATGGTATTATGATATACTAGAACGAAAATGGATTAATTCGTGGTTATATACTTATGATTTTTTATTTTTTCTAAAAACACGCCATTTTGTGACACACGCATTTTGCTTGTTTTTTTTGCAGAAGGAAAAATTGATTTTTCTTGTCTATTTGCTTGAGGATATGGTATTTTGATATACCAGAACGAAAACGGGTCAATTCGTGGTTATGTACATATGATTTTGTATTTTTTTTCTAAAACGCGTCATTTTGTGGGTTAACACTCACGCATTTTGCCAGATTTTTTTGCAGAACCAAAAATTGATTTCTCTTGTCTATTAGCTTGAGGATATGGTATTATAATATAATAGAACAAAAACGGGTCAATTCGTGGTTATATTCATATGATTTTGTATTTTTTCTAAAACGCGTCATTTTGTGGGTTAACACACACGCATTTTGCCAGATTTTTTTGCAGAACCAAAAATTGATTTCTCTTGTCTATTAGCTTGAGGATACGGTATTATAATATACCAGAACGAAAACGGCTCAATTCGTAGTTATATACTTATGATTTTGTATTTTTTCAAAAACGCCCCATTTTGTGGGTTAACATACACGCATTTTGCAAGATTTTTTTGCAGACCTAAAAATTGATTTTTCTTGTCTATTAGTTTGAGGATACGGTATTATGATATACCAGAACAAAAACGGGTCAATTCGTGGTTATATACATATGACTTTGTATTTTTTTTCTAAAACGCGCCATTTTGTGGGTTAACACTCATGCATTTTGCCAGATTTTTTTGCAGAACCAAAAATTGATTTTTCTTGTCTATTAGCTTGAGGATATTGTATTATGATATACCAGAACGAAAACGGGTCAATTCGTGGTTATATACTTATGGTTTTTTATTTTTTCTAAAACGCGTCATTCTGTGGGTTAACACTCATGCATTTTGTTAGATTTTTTTGCAAAACCAAAAATTGATTTTTTTTTGTCTATTAGCTTGAGGATATGGTATTATGATATACCAGAACAAAAACATGTCAATTCGTGGTTATATACTTATGACATTGTATTTTTTCAAAAACGCACCATTTTGTGGGTTAACACTCATGCATTTTGCCAGATTTTTTTGCAAAACCAAAAATTGATTTTTCTTGTCTATTAGCTTGAGGATACGGTATTATGATATACCAGAACAAAAACGGGTCAAATCGTGGCTATATACTTATGGTTTTTTATTTTTTCAAAAACGCGCCATTTTGTGGGTTAACACTCACGCATTTTGCCAGATTTTTTTGCAGAACCAAAAATTGATTTTTCTTGTCTATTAGCTTGAGTATTGGTATTATGATATACCAGATCAAAAACGGGTTAATTCGTGGTTATATACTTATGATTTTGTATTTTTTCAAAAACGCGCCATTTTGTGGGTTAACACTCACGCATTTTGCAAGTTTTTTTTTGCAGAACCAAAAATTGATTTTTCTTGTCTATTAGCTTAAGGATTTTGTATTACGATATACCAGAACGAAACGAGTCAATTCGTGGTTATATACATATGATTTTGTATTTTTTCTAAAACGCGTCATTTTGTGGGTTAACAGTCATGCATTTTGCCAGATTTTTTTGCAGAACCAAAAATTGATTTTTCTTGTCTATTAGCTTCAGCAAATGGTATTATGATATACCAGAACAAAACGGGTCAATTCGTGGTTATATACTTATGGTTTTCTATTCTTTTACTAAAAACGCGCCATTTTGTGGGTTAACACTCACTCATTTTGCCAGATTTTTTCGCAAAACAAAAAATTGATTTTTCTTGTCTATTAGCTTGAGGATATGGTATTATTATATACCAGAACAAAAACGGGTCAATTCGTGGTTATATACTTATGATTTTGTATTTTTTCAAAAACGCGCCATTTTGTGGGTTAACACTCACGCATTTTGCCAAAATTTTTTTTGCAAAACCAAAAATTGATTTTTCTTATCTATTAGCTTGAGGATATTGTATTATGATATACCAGAACAAAAACGGGTCAATTCGTGGTTATATACATATGATTTTGTATTTTTTCCAAAACACGTCATTTTGTGGGTAAACACTCACGCATTTTGCCAGATTTTTTTGCAGAACCAAAAATTGATTTTTCTTGTCTATTAGCTTGAGGATACGATATTATAATATACCAGAATGAAAATGGGTCAATTCGTGGTTATATACTTATGGTTTTATATTTTTTTCAAAAACGTATCATTTTGTAGGTTAACACTCACGCATTTTGCAAGATTTTTTTGCAGAACCAAAAATTTATTTTTCTTGTCTATTAGATTTAGGATACAGTATTATGATATACCATAACGAAAACGGGTCAATTCGTGGTAATATACTTATGATTTTGTATTTTTTCAAAAACGCGCCATTTTGTGGGTTAACATACACGCATTTTGCCTGATTTTTTTGCAGAAGGAAAAAATGATTTTACTTGTCTATTAGCTTGAGGATATGGTATTATGATATACCAGAACGAAAACGGGTCAATTCGTGGTTATATACATATGATTTTGTATTTATTTCTAAAACACGTCATTTTGTGGGTTAACACTCACGCATTTAGCCAGATTTTTTTGCAGAACCAAAAATTGATTTCTCTTGTCCATTAGCTTGAGGATATGGTATTATGATATACCAGAACAAAAACGGGTCAATTCGTGGTTATATACATATGATTTTGTATTTTTTCTAAAACGCGTCATTTTGTGGGTTAACACTCACGCATTTTGCCAGATTTTTTTGCAGAATCGAAAATTGATTTTTCTTGTCTATTAGCTTGAGGATGTGGTATTCTGATATACCAGAACGAAAACGGGTCAATTCGTGGTTATATACATATGATTTTGTATTTTTTCTAAAATACGTCATTTTGTGGGTTAACACTCACGCATTTTGCCAGATTTTTTTGCAGAACCAAAAATTGATTTCTCTTGTCTATTAGCTTGAGGATATGGTATTATGATATACCAGAACAAAAACGGGTCAATTCGTGGTTATATACATATGATTTTGTATTTTTTTCTAAAACGCGTCATTTTGTGGGTTAACACTGACGCATTTTGCCAGATTTTTTTGCAGAAGCAAAAATTGATTTTTCTTCTCTATTAGCTTGAGGATGTGGTATTCTGATATACCAGAATGAAAACGGGAAAATTCATGGTTATATACATATGATTTTGTATTTTTTCTAAAATGCGTCATTTTGTGGGTTAACACGCATGCATTTTGCCAGATTTTTTTGCAGAACCAAAAATTTATTTTTCTTGTCTATTAGCTTGAGCATATGGTATTATGATATACCAGAACAAAACGGGTCAATTCGTTGTTATATACTTATGGTTTTTTATTTTTTCTAAAAACGCGTCATTTTGTGGGTTAACACTCACGCATTTTGCCAGATTTTTTGATAGAACAAAAAATTGATTTTTCTTATCTATTAGCTTGAGGATATGGTATTATGATATACTAGAACGAAAATGGATTAATTCGTGGTTATATACTTATGATTTTTTATTTTTTCTAAAAACACGCCATTTTGTGACACGCGCATTTTGCTTGTTTTTTTTGCAGAAGGAAAAATTGATTTTTCTTGTCTATTAGCTTGAGGATATGGTATTATGATATACCAGAACGAAAACGGGTCAATTCGTGGTTATATACATATGATTTTGTATTTTTTTTCTAAAACGCGTCATTTTGTGGGTTAACACTCACGCATTTTGCCAGATTTTTTTGCAGAACCAAAAATTGATTTCTCTTGTCTATTAGCTTGAGGATATGGTATTATGATATAATAGAACAAAAACGGGTCAATTCGTGGTTATATACATATGATTTTGTATTTTTTCTAAAACGCGTCATTTTGTGGGTTAACACTCATGCATTTTGCCAGATTTTTTTGCAGAACCAAAAATTGATTTTTCTTGACTATTAGCTTGAGCATATGGTATTATGATATACCAGAACAAAACGGGTCAATTCGTGGTTATATACTTATGGTTTTTTATTCTTTTACTAAAAACGCGCCATTTTGTGGGTTAACACTCACTCATTTTG
This sequence comes from Nemophila menziesii, assembly GCA_029959085.1. Taxonomy (NCBI): domain Eukaryota; kingdom Viridiplantae; phylum Streptophyta; class Magnoliopsida; order Boraginales; family Hydrophyllaceae; genus Nemophila; species Nemophila menziesii. Next base: position 7,152,744 of record JARWIR010000036.1, on the reverse strand, counting down.
CCAGATTTTTTCGCAACACAAAAAATTGATTTTTCTTGTCTATTAGCTTGAGGATATGGTATTATTATATACCAGAACAAAAACGGGTTAATTCGTGGTTATATACTTATGATTTTGTATTTTTTCAAAAACGCGCCATTTTGTGGGTTAACAACACTCACGCATTTTGCCAAATTTTTTTTTGCAAAACCAAAAATTGATTTTTCTTGTCTATTAGCTTGAGGATATTGTATTATGATATACCAGAACAAAAACAGGTCAATTTGTGGTTATATACATATGATTTTGTATTTTTCATAAAACACGTCATTTTGTGGGTTACACTCACGCATTTTGCCAGATTTTTTTGCAGAACCAAAAATTGATTTTTCTTGTCTATTAGCTTGAGGATACGATATTATAATATACCAGAATGAAAATGGGTCAATTCGTGGTTATATACTTATGGTTTTATATTTTTTTCAAAAACGTATCATTTTGTAGGTTAACACTCACGCATTTTCGAAGATTTTTTTGGAGAACCAAAAATTTATTTTTCTTGTCTATTAGATTTAGGATACAGTATTATGATATACCAGAACAAAAACGGGTCAATTCGTGGTAATATACTTATGATTTTGTATTTTTTCAAAAACGCGTCATTTTGTGGGTTAACACACACGCATTTTGCCTGATTTTTTTGCAGAAGGAAAAATGATTTTTCATGTCTATTAGCTTGAGGATATGGTATTATGATATACCAGAATGAAAACGGGTCAATTCGTGGTTATATACATATGATTTTGTATTTATTTCTAAAACGCGTCATTTTGTGGGTTAACACTCACGCATTTAGCCAGATTTTTTTGCAGAACCAAAAATTGATTTCTCTTGTCTATTAGCTTGAGGATATGGTATTATGATATACCAGAACAAAAACGTGTCAATTCGTGGTTATATACATATGATTTTGTATTTTTTCTAAAACGCGTCATTTTGTGGGTTAACACTCACGCATTTTGCCAGATTTTTTTGCAGAAGCAAAAATTGATTTTTCTTGTCTATTAGCTTGAGGATGTGGTATTCTGATATACCAGAACGAAAACGGGTCAATTCGTGGTTATATACATATGATTTAGTATTTTTTCTAAAATGCGTCATTTTGTGGGTTAACACACACGCATTTTGCCAGATTTTTTTGCTGAACCAAAAATTGATTTCTCTTGTCTATTAGCTTGAGGATATGGTATTATGATATACTCGAACAAAAACGGGTCAATTCGTGGTTATATACATATGATTTTGTATTTTTTTCTAAAACGCGTCATTTTGTGGGTTAACACTCACGCATTTTGCCAGATTTTTTTTGCAGAAGCAAAAATTGATTTTTCTTGTCTATTAGCTTGAGGATGTGGTATTATGATATACCAGAACGAAAACGGGAAAATTCATGGTTATATACATATGATTTTGTATTTTTTCTAAAATGCGTCATTTTGTGGGTTAACACTCATGCATTTTGCCAAATTTTTTTGCAGAACCAAAAATTTATTTTTCTTGTCTATTAGCTTGAGCATATGGTATTATGATATACCAGAACAAAACGGGTCAATTCGTTGTTATATACTTATGGTTTTTTATTTTTTCTAAAAACGCGTCATTTTGTGGGTTAACACTCACGCATTTTGCCAGATTTTTTGGCAGAACAAAAAATTGATTTTTCTTATCTATTAGCTTGAGGATATGGTATTATGATATACTAGAACGAAAATGGATTAATTCGTGGTTATATACTTATGATTTTTTATTTTTTCTAAAAACACGCCATTTTGTGACACACGCATTTTGCTTGTTTTTTTTGCAGAAGGAAAAATTGATTTTTCTTGTCTATTAGCTTGAGGATACGGTATTATAATATACCAGAACGAAAACGGGTCAATTCGTGGTTATATACATATGATTTTGTATTTTTTTTCTAAAACGCGTCATTTTGTGGGTTAACACTCACGCATTTTGCCAGATTTTTTTGCAGAACCAAAAATTGATTTCTCTTGTCTATTAGCTTGAGGATATGGTATTATGATATAATAGAACAAAAACGGGTCAATTCGTGGTTATATACATATGATTTTGTATTTTTTCTAAAACGCGTCATTTTGTGGGTTAACACACACGCATTTTGCAAGATTTTTTTGCAGAACCAAAAATTGATTTTTCTTGTCTATTAGCTTGAGGATACGGTATTATAATATACCAGAACGAAAACGGGTCAATTCGTGGTTATATACTTATGATTTTGTATTTTTTCAAAAACGCGCCATTTTGTGGGTTAACACACACGCATTTTGCAAGATTTTTTTGCAGACCTAAAAATTGATTTTTCTTGTCTATTAGTTTGAGGATACGGTATTATGATATACCAGAACAAAAACGGGTCAATTCGTGGTTATATACTTATGATTTTGTATTTTTTCAAAAACGCGTCATTTTGTGGGTTAACACTCACGCATTTTGCCAGTTTTTTTTTGCAGAACTAAAAATTGATTTTTCTTGTCTATTAGCTTAAGGATATGGTATTATGATATACCAGAACGAAAACGGGTCAATTCGTGGTTATATACTTATGGTTTTTTATTTTTTCTAAAACGCGTCATTCTGTGGGTTAACACTCATGCATTTTGTCAGATTTTTTTGCAAAACCAAAAATTGATTTTTTTTGTCTATTAGCTTGAGGATATGGTATTATGATATACCAGAACAAAAACAGGTCAATTCGTGGTTATATACTTATGACATTGTATTTTTTCAAAAACGCACCATTTTGTGGGTTAACACTCATGCATTTTGCCAGATTTTTTTGCAAAACCAAAAATTGATTTTTCTTGTTTATTAGCTTGAGGATACGGTATTATAATATACCAGAACAAAAACGGGTCAAATCGTGGCTATATACTTATGGTTTTTTATTTTTTCAAAAACGCGCCATTTTGTGGGTTAACACTCACGCATTTTGCCAGATTTTTTTGCAGAATCAAAAATTGATTTTTCTTGTCTATTAGCTTGAGTATTGGTATTATGATATTCCAGATCAAAAACGGGTTAATTCGTGGTTATATACTTATGATTTTGTATTTTTTCAAAAACGCGTCATTTTGTGAGTTAACACTCACGCATTTTGCAAGTTTTTTTTTGCAGAACCAAAAATTGATTTTTCTTGTCTATTAGCTTAAGGATTTTGTATTATGATATACCAGAACGAAAACGGGTCAATTCGTGGTTATATACATATGATTTTGTATTTTTTCTAAAACGCGTCATTTTGTGGGTTAACACTCATGCATTTTGCCAGATTTTTTTGCAGAACCAAAAATTTATTTTTATTGTCTATTAGCTTGAGCATATGGTATTATGATATACCAGAACAAAAACGGGTCAATTCGTGGTTATATACTTATGGTTTTTTATTTTTTCTAAAAACGCTTCATTTTGTGGGTTAACACTCACGCATTTTTCCAGATTTTTTGGCAGAACAAAAAATTGATTTTTCTTATTTATTAGCTTAAGGATATGGTATTATGATATACTAGAACGAAAATGGATCAATTCGTGGTTATATACTTATGATTTTTTATTTTTTCTAAAAACACGCCATTTTGTGGGTTAACACACACGCATTTTGCCTGATTTTTTTGCAGAAGGAAAAATTGATTTTTCTTGTCTATTAGCTTGAGGATATGGTATTATGATATACCAGAACGAAAACGGGTCAATTCGTGGTTATATACATATGATTTTGTATTTTTTTCTAAAACGCGTCATTTTGTGTGTTAACACTCACGCATTTTGCCAGATTTTTTTGCAGAACCAAAAATTAATTTCTCTTGTCTATTAGCTTGAGGATATGGTATTATGATATAATAGAAAAAAAACGGGTCAATTCGTGGTTATATACATATGATTTTGTATTTTTTCTAAAACGCGTCATTTTGTGGGTTAACACTCACGCATTTTGCAAGATTTTTTTGCAGAACCAAAAATTGATTTTTCTTGTCTATTAGCTTGAGGATACGGTATTATAATATACCAGAACGAAAACGGGTCAATTCGTGGTTATATACTTATTATTTTGTATTTTTTCAAAAACGCGCCATTTTGTGGGTTAACACACACGCATTTTGCAAGATTTTTTTGCCGACCTAAAAATTGATTTTTCTTGTCTATTAGTTTGAGGATACGGTATTATAATACATCTAGAGCAAAAACGGGTCAATTCGTGGTTATATACTTATGATTTTGTATTTTTTCAAAAACGCGTCATTTTGTGGGTTAACATCACGCATTTTGCAAGATTTTTTTGCAGAACCAAAAATTGTTTTTTCTTTTCTATTAGCTTGAGTATACGGTATTATGATATACCAGAACGAAAACGGGTCAATTCGTGGTTATATACTTATGATTTTGTATTTTTTCTAAAAACGCGTCATTTTGTGGGTCAACAACACTCACGCATTTTGCCAGATTTTTTTGCAGAACCAAAAATTGATTTTTCTAGTCTATTAGTTTGAGGATATGGTATTATGATATACCAGAACGAAAACGGGTCAATTCGTGGTTATATACTTATAGATTTTTATTTTTTCTAAAAACGCGCCATTTTGTGGGTTAACACTCACACATTTTGCAAGATTTTTTTGCAGAACCAAAAATTGATTTCCCTTGTCTATTAGCTTGAGGATACGGTATTATAATATACCCGAACGAAAACGGGTTAATTCGTGGTTATATACTTATGATTTCCTTTTTTTTTAAAACGTACCATTTTGTGGGTTAACACTCACGCATTTTGCCAGATTTTTTTGCAGAACCAAAAATTGATTTTTCTTGTCTATTAGCTTGAGGATATGGTATTATGATATACCAGAATGAAAACGGGTCAATTCGTGGTTATATACTTATGATTTTTTATTTTTTCTAAAAACGCGCCATTTTGTGGGTGCTCACGCATTTTGCCAGATTTTTTTGCAGAAGCAAAAATTGATTTTTCTTGTCTATTAGCTTGAGGATATGGTATTCTAATATACCAGAACGAAAAAGGGTCAATTCGTGGTTATATACATATGATTTTGTATTTTTTTCTAAAACGCGTCATTTTGTGGGTTGACACTCACGCATTTTGTCAGATTTTTTGCAGAACCAAAAATTGATTTTTCTTGTATATTAGCTTAAGGATACGGTATTATGATATACAAGAATGAAAACGGGTCAATTCGTGGTTATATACTTATGATTTTGTATTTTTTCAAAAACGCGTCATTTTGTGGGTTAACACTCACGCATTTTTCCAGATTATTTTGCAGAAGCAAAAATTGATTTTTCTTGTCTATTAGCTTGAGGATATGGTATTATGATATACTAGTACAAAAACGGGTCAATTCATGGTTATATACTTATGATTTTTAATTTTTTCTAAAAACGCGCCATTTTGTGGGTTAACACTCACGCATTTTGCCAGATTTTTTTGCAGAAGAAAAAATTTATTTTTCTTGTCTATTAGCTTGAGGATATGGTATTACGATATACTAGAACGAAAACGGGTCAATTCGTGGTTATATACATATGATTTTGAATTTTATTCTAAAACGCGTCATTTTGTGGGTTAAAAGTCACGCATTTTGCCAGATTATTTTGCAGAACCAAAAATTGATTTTTCTTGTCTATTAGCTTGAGGATACGGTATTCCGATATACCAGAACAAACACGGGTCAATTCGTGGTTATATACATATGATTTTGTATTTTTTCTAAAACGAGTCATTTTGTGGGTTAACACTCACGCATTTTGCAAGATTTTTTTGCAGGACCAAAAATTGATTTTTCTTGTCTATTAGCTTGAGGATACGGTATTATAATATACCAGAACAAAAACAGGTCAATTCGTGGTTATATACATATGATTTTGTATTTTTTCTAAAACGCCCCATTTTGTGGGTTAACACTCACGCATTTTGCCAGATTTTTTTGCAGAACCAAAAATTGATTTTTCTTTTCTATTAGGTTGAGGATATGGTATTATGATATACCAGAACGAAAACGGGTCCATTCGTGGTTATATACAAATGATTTTGTATTTTTTCAAAAACGCGTCATTTTGTGGGTTAACACTCACCCATTTTGCAAGATTTTTTTGCAAAACCAAAAATTGATTTTTCTTTTCTATTAGCTTGAGTATATGGTATTATGATATACCAGAACGAAAACGGGTCAATTCGTGGTTATATACATATGATTTTGTATTTTTTCTAAAACGCGTCATTTTGTGGGTTAACAACACTCACGCATTTTGCCAAATTTTTTTGCAGTACCAAAAAATGATTTTTCTTGTCTATTAGTTTGAGGATACAGTATTATAATATACTAGAACGAGAAAGGGTCAATTCGTGGTTATATACTTATGGTTTTTTATTTTTTCAAAAAACGCGCCATTTTGTGGGTTAACACTCACGCATTTTGCCAGATTTTTTAGCGGAAGCAAAAATTGATTTTTCTTGTCAATTAGCTTGAGGATACGGTATTATAATATACCAGAATGAAAACGGGTCAATGCGTGGTAATATACATATGATTTTGTATTTTTTTCAAAAACGCGCCATTTTGTGGGTTAACACTCACTCATTTTGCCAGATTTTTTCGCAAAACAAAAATTTAATTTTTCTTGTCTATTAGCTTGAGGATATGGTATTATTATATACCAGAACAAAAACGGGTCAATTCGTGGTTATATACTTACGATTTTGTATTTTTTCAAAAACGCGCCATTTTTGAGTTAACACTCACGCATTTTGCCAATTTTTTTTTTGCAGAACCAAAAATTGATTTTTCTTGTCTATTAGCTTGAGGATATTGTATTATGATATACCAGAACAAAAACGGGTCAATTCGTGGTTATATACATATGATTTTGTATTTTTTCTAAAACACGTAATTTTGTGGGTTAACACTCACGCATTTTGCCAGATTTTTTTGTAGAACCAAAAATTGATTTTTCTTGTCTATTAGCTTGAGGATACGATATTATAATATACCAGAATGAAAATGGGTCAATTCGTGGTTATATACATATGATTTTGTATTTTTTTCTTAAACGCGTCATTTTGTGGGTTAACACTCACGCATTTTGCCAGATTTTTTTGCAGAAGCAAAAATTTATTTTTCTTGTGTATTAGCTCGAGGATATGGTATTATGATATAACAGAACAAAAACGGGTCAATTCGTGGTTATATACATATGATTTTGTATTTCATTCTAAAACGCATCATTTTGTGGGTTAACACTCACGCATTTTGCCAAATTTTTTTGCAGAACCAAAAATTGATTTTTCTTGTTTATTAGCTTGAGGATATGGTATTCTGTATACCAGAACAAAAAAGGATCAATTCGTGGTTATATACATATGATTTTGTATTTTTTCTAAAACGCGTCATTTTGTAGGTTAACATTCACGCATTTTGCAAGATTTTTTTGTAGAACCAAAAATTGGTTTTTCTTGTTTATTAGCTTGAGGATACGGTATTATAATATACCAGAACTAAAACGGGTCAATTCGTGGTTATATACTTATGATTTTGTATTTTTTTTAAAAACGCGCCGTTTTGCTCACGCATTTTGCCAGATTTTTTTGCAGAACCAAAAATTGATTTTTCTTGTCTATTAGCTTGAGGATACGGTATTATGAAATACCAGAACGAAAACGGGTGAAGTCATGGTTATATACATATGATTTTTAATTTTTTCTAAAAACGCGCCGTTTTGTGGGTTAACACTCACGAATTTTGCCAGATTTTTTTGCAGAAGCAAAAATTGATTTTTCTTGTGTATTAGCTCGAGGATATGGTATTATGATATAGCAGAACAAAAACGGGTCAATTCGTGGTTATATACATATTATTTTGTATTTTATTCTAAAACGCATCATTTTGTGGGTTAACACTCACGCATTTTGCCAAATTTTTTTGCAGAACCAAAAATTGATTTTTCTTGTCTATTAGCTTGAGGATATGGTATTCTGTATACCAGAACAAAAAAGGATCAATTCGTGGTTATATACATATGATTTTGTATTTTTTCTAAAACGCGTCATTTTGTAGGTTAACACTCACGTATTTTGTAAGATTTTTTTGTAGAACCAAAAATTTATTTTTCTTGTATATTAGCTTGAGGATACGGTATTATAATATACCAGAACGAAAACGGGTCAATTCGTGGTTATATACATATGGTTTTGTATTTTTTCAAAAACGTGCCATTTTGTGGGTTAACACTCACGCATTTTGCAAGATTTTTTTGTAGAACCAAAAATTGATTAATCTTGTCTATTAGTTTGAGGATACGGTATTATAATATACCTAAACGAAAACGGGTCAATTCGTGGTTATATACTTATGATTTTGTATTTTTTCAAAAACGCTCCATTTTGTGGGTTAACACGCATTTTGCCAGATTTTTTTACAGAACCAAAAACTGATTTTTCTTGTCTATTAGCTTGAGGATATGGTATTATGATATACCAGTACGAAATCGGGTCAATTCATGGTTATATACTTATGATTTTTTATTTTTTCTAAAAACGCGCCATTTTGTGGGTTAACACTCACGCATTTTGCCAGATTTTTTTGCAGAAGCAAAAATTGATTTTTCTTGTGTATTAGCTTGAGGATATGGTATTATGATATACCAGAACGAAAACGGGTCAATTCGTGGTTATATACATATGATTTTGTATTTTATTCTAAAACACGTCATTTTGTGGGTTAACAATCACGCATTTTGCCAGATTTTTTTTGCAGAACCAAAAAATGATTTTTCTTGTCTATTAGCTTGAGGATATGGTATTCTGATATACCAGAACAAAAACGGGTCAATTCGTGGTTATATACATATGATTTTGTATTTTTTCTAAAACGCGTCATTTTGTGGGTTAACACTCACGCATTTTGCAAGATTTTTTTGTAGAACCAAAAATTTATTTTTCTTGTCTATTAGCTTTAGGATACGGTATTATAATATACCAAAACAAAAACGGGTCAATTCGTGGTTATATACTTATGATTTTGTATTTTTTTCAAAAACGCGCCATTTTGTGGGTTAACACTCACGCATTTTGCCAGATTTTTTTGCAGAACCAAAAATTGATTTTTCTTGTCTATTAGCTTGAGGATACGGTATTATGATATACCAGAACAAAAACGGGTCAAGTCATGGTTATATACATATGATTTTTAACTTTTTCTAAAAACACGCCATTTTGTGGGTTAACACTCACGCATTTTGCCAGATTTTTTTGCAGAAGCAAAAATTGATTTTTCTTGTGTATTAGCTTGAGGATATGGTATTATGATATACCAGAACAAAAACGGGTCAATTCGTGGTTATATACATATGATTTTGTATTTTATTCTAAAACGCATCATTTTGTGGGTTAACACTCACGCATTTTGCCAAATTTTTTTGTAGAACCAAAAATTTATTTTTCTTGTATATTAGCTTGAGGATATGGTATTCTGTATACCAGAACAAAAAAGGATCAATTCGTGGTTATATACATATGGTTTTGTATTTTTTCAAAAACGCGTCATTTTATGGGTTAACACTCACGCATTTTGCAAGATTTTATTGTAGAACCAAAAATTGATTAATCTTGTCTATTAGTTTGAGGATACGGTATTATAATATACCTAAACGAAAACGGGTCAATTCGTGGTTATATACTTATGATTTTGTATTTTTTCAAAAACGCGCCATTTTGTGGGTAAACACGCATTTTGCCAGATATTTTTACAGAACCGAAAACTGATTTTTCTTGTCTATTAGCTTGAGGATATGGTATTATGATATACCAGTACGAAATCGGGTCAATTCATGGTTATATACTTATGATTTTTAATTTTTTCTAAAAACGCGCCATTTTGTGGGTTAACACTCACGCATTTTGCCAGATTTTTTTGCAGAAGCAAAAATTGATTTTTCTTGTGTATTAGCTTGAGGATATGGTATTATGATATACCAGAACGAAAACGGGTCAATTCGTGGTTATATACATATGATTTTGTATTTTATTCTAAAACACGTCATTTTGTGGGTTAACAATCACGCATTTTGCTAGATTTTTTTGCAGAACCAAAAAATAATTTTTCTTGTCTATTAGCTTGAGGACATGGTATTCTGATATACCAGAACAAAAACGGGTCAATTCGTGGTTATATACATATGATTTTGTATTTTTTCTAAAACGCGTCATTTTGTGGGTTAACACTCACGCATTTTGCAAGATTTTTTTGTAGAACCAAAAATTTATTTTTCTTGTCTATTAGCTTTAGGATACGGTATTATAATATACCAGAACAAAAACAGGTCAATTCGTGGTTATATACTTATGATTTTGTATTTTTTTCAAAAACGCGCCATTTTGTGGGTTAACACTCACGCATTTTGCCAGATTTTTTTGCAGAACCAAAAATTGATTTTTCTTGTCTATTAGCTTGAGGATACGGTATTATGATATACCAGAACGAAAACGGGTCAAGTCATGGTTATATACATATGATTTTTAATTTTTTCTAAAAACACGCCATTTTGTGGGTTAACACTCACGCATTTTGCCAGATTTTTTTGCAGAAGCAAAAATTGATTTTTCTTGTGTATTAGCTTGAGGATATGGTATTATGATATACCAGAACAAAAACGGGTCAATTCGTGGTTATATACATATGATTTTGTATTTTATTCTAAAACGCATCATTTTGTGGTTTAACACTCACGCATTTTGCCAAATTTTTTTGTAGAACCAAAAATTGATTTTTCTTGTATATTAGCTTGAGGATATGGTATTCTGTATACCAGAACAAAAAAGGATCAATTCGTGGTTATATACATATGGTTTTGTATTTTTTCAAAAACGCGTCATTTTATGGGTTAACACTCACGCATTTTGCCAGATTTTTTTGCATAACCAAAAATTGATTTTTCTTTTCTATTAGTTTGAGAATATGGTATAATGATATACCAGAATGAAAACGGGTCAATTCGTGGTTATATACTTATGATTTTTTATTTTTTCTAAAAACGCGCCATTTTGTGGGTTAACACTCACGCATTTTGCCAGATTTTTTTTGCAGAAGCAAAAATTGATTTTCTTGTCTATTAGCTTAACCATATGGTATTATGATATACCAGAACGAAAACGGGTTCATTCGTGGTTATATACATTTGATTTTTTATTTTTTTCTAAAAAGCGTCATTTTGTGGGTTAAACTCACGCATTTTGCCTGATTCTTTTGCAGAACCAATAATTAATTTTTCTTGTCTATTAGCTTGAGAATATGGTATTATGATATAGCAGAACAAAAACGGGGTCAATTCGTGGTTATATACTTATGGTTTTTTATTTTTTCTAAAAAGGCGCCATTTCGTGGGTTAAACTCACACATTTTGCAAGATTTTTTTTGCAGAATCAAAAATTGATTTTTCTTGTCTATTAGCTTGAGGATATTGTATTATGATATACCAGTACGAAAAACGGGTCAATTCGTGGTTATATACTTATGATTTTGTATTTTTTTCAAAAACGCGCCATTTTGTGGGTTAACACTCACGCATTTTGCCAGATTTTTTTTGCAGAACCAAAAATTGATTTTTCTTGTCTGTTATCTTGAGGATATTGTATTATGATATATCAGAACAAAAATGGGTCAATTCGTGGTTATATACATATGATTTTGTATTTTTTCTAAAACGAGTCATTTTGTGGGTTAACACTCACGCATTTTGCCAGATTTTTTTGCAGAACCAAAAATTGATTTTTCTTGTCTATTAGCTTAAGCGTATGGTATTATGATATACCAGAACGAAAACAAGTCCATTCGTGGTTATATACATATGATTTTTTATTTTTTTGTAAAACGCGTCATTTTGTGGGTTAACACTCACGCATTTTGCCTTATTTTTTTGCAGAACCAATAATTGATTTTTCTTGTCTATTAGCTTGAGGATATGGTATTATGATATATACCAGAACAAAAACGGGTCAATTTGTGGTTATATACTTATGATTTTGTATTTTTTCAAAAACGCGCCATTTTGTGGATTTACACTCACGCATTTTGCCAATTTTTTTTTTTGCAGAACCAAAAATTGATTTTTTTTGTCTATTAACTTGAGGATATGGTATTACGATATACTAGAACGAAAACGGGTCAATTCGTGGTTATATACATATGATTTTGAATTTTATTCTAAAACGCGTCATTTTGTGGGTTAAAAGTCACGCATTTTGCCAGATTATTTTGCAGAACCAAAAATTGATTTTTCTTGTCTATTAGCTTGAGGATACGGTATTCCGATATACCAGAACAAACACGGGTCAATTCGTGGTTATATACATATGATTTTGTATTTTTTCTAAAACGAGTCATTTTGTGGGTTAACACTCACGCATTTTGCAAGATTTTTTTGCAGGACCAAAAATTGATTTTTCTTGTCTATTAGCTTGAGGATACGGTATTATAATATACCAGAACAAAAACAGGTCAATTCGTGGTTATATACATATGATTTTGTATTTTTTCTAAAACGCCCCATTTTGTGGGTTAACACTCACGCATTTTGCCAGATTTTTTTGCAGAACCAAAAATTGATTTTTCTTTTCTATTAGGTTGAGGATATGGTATTATGATATACCAGAACGAAAACGGGTCAATTCGTGGTTATATACATATGATTTTGTATTTTTTCTAAAACGCGTCATTTTGTGGGTTAACAACACTCACGCATTTTGCCAAATTTTTTTGCAGTACCAAAAAATGATTTTTCTTGTCTATTAGTTTGAGGATACAGTATTATAATATACTAGAACGAGAAAGGGTCAATTCGTGGTTATATACTTATGGTTTTTTATTTTTTCAAAAAACGCGCCATTTTGTGGGTTAACACTCACGCATTTTGCCAGATTTTTTAGCGGAAGCAAAAATTGATTTTTCTTGTCAATTAGCTTGAGGATACGGTATTATAATATACCAGAATGAAAACGGGTCAATGCGTGGTAATATACATATGATTTTGTATTTTTTTCAAAAACGCGCCATTTTGTGGGTTAACACTCACTCATTTTGCCAGATTTTTTCGCAAAACAAAAATTTAATTTTTCTTGTCTATTAGCTTGAGGATATGGTATTATTATATACCAGAACAAAAACGGGTCAATTCGTGGTTATATACTTACGATTTTGTATTTTTTCAAAAACGCGCCATTTTTGAGTTAACACTCACGCATTTTGCCAATTTTTTTTTTGCAGAACCAAAAATTGATTTTTCTTGTCTATTAGCTTGAGGATATTGTATTATGATATACCAGAACAAAAACGGGTCAATTCGTGGTTATATACATATGATTTTGTATTTTTTCTAAAACACGTAATTTTGTGGGTTAACACTCACGCATTTTGCCAGATTTTTTTGTAGAACCAAAAATTGATTTTTCTTGTCTATTAGCTTGAGGATACGATATTATAATATACCAGAATGAAAATGGGTCAATTCGTGGTTATATACATATGATTTTGTATTTTTTTCTTAAACGCGTCATTTTGTGGGTTAACACTCACGCATTTTGCCAGATTTTTTTGCAGAAGCAAAAACTTATTTTTCTTGTGTATTAGTTCGAGGATATGGTATTATGATATAACAGAACAAAAACGGGTCAATTCGTGGTTATATACATATGATTTTGTATTTCATTCTAAAACGCATCATTTTGTGGGTTAACACTCACGCATTTTGCCAAATTTTTTTGCAGAACCAAAAATTGATTTTTCTTGTTTATTAGCTTGAGGATATGGTATTCTGTATACCAGAACAAAAAAGGATCAATTCGTGGTTATATACATATGATTTTGTATTTTTTCTAAAACGCGTCATTTTGTAGGTTAACATTCACGCATTTTGCAAGATTTTTTTGTAGAACCAAAAATTGGTTTTTCTTGTTTATTAGCTTGAGGATACGGTATTATAATATACCAGAACTAAAACGGGTCAATTCGTGGTTATATACTTATGATTTTGTATTTTTTTTAAAAACGCGCCGTTTTGCTCACGCATTTTGCCAGATTTTTTTGCAGAACCAAAAATTGATTTTTCTTGTCTATTAGCTTGAGGATACGGTATTATGAAATACCAGAACGAAAACGGGTGAAGTCATGGTTATATACATATGATTTTTAATTTTTTCTAAAAACGCGCCGTTTTGTGGGTTAACACTCACGAATTTTGCCAGATTTTTTTGCAGAAGCAAAAATTGATTTTTCTTGTGTATTAGCTCGAGGATATGGTATTATGATATAGCAGAACAAAAACGGGTCAATTCGTGGTTATATACATATTATTTTGTATTTTATTCTAAAACGCATCATTTTGTGGGTTAACACTCACGCATTTTGCCAAATTTTTTTGCAGAACCAAAAATTGATTTTTCTTGTCTATTAGCTTGAGGATATGGTATTCTGTATACCAGAACAAAAAAGGATCAATTCGTGGTTATATACATATGATTTTGTATTTTTTCTAAAACGCGTCATTTTGTAGGTTAACACTCACGTATTTTGTAAGATTTTTTTGTAGAACCAAAAATTTATTTTTCTTGTATATTAGCTTGAGGATACGGTATTATAATATACCAGAACGAAAACGGGTCAATTCGTGGTTATATACATATGGTTTTGTATTTTTTCAAAAACGTGCCATTTTGTGGGTTAACACTCACGCATTTTGCAAGATTTTTTTGTAGAACCAAAAATTGATTAATCTTGTCTATTAGTTTGAGGATACGGTATTATAATATACCTAAACGAAAACGGGTCAATTCGTGGTTATATACTTATGATTTTGTATTTTTTCAAAAACGCTCCATTTTGTGGGTTAACACGCATTTTGCCAGATTTTTTTACAGAACCAAAAACTGATTTTTCTTGTCTATTAGCTTGAGGATATGGTATTATGATATACCAGTACGAAATCGGGTCAATTCATGGTTATATACTTATGATTTTTTATTTTTTCTAAAAACGCGCCATTTTGTGGGTTAACACTCACGCATTTTGCCAGATTTTTTTGCAGAAGCAAAAATTGATTTTTCTTGTGTATTAGCTTGAGGATATGGTATTATGATATACCAGAACGAAAACGGGTCAATTCGTGGTTATATACATATGATTTTGTATTTTATTCTAAAACACGTCATTTTGTGGGTTAACAATCACGCATTTTGCCAGATTTTTTTTGCAGAACCAAAAAATGATTTTTCTTGTCTATTAGCTTGAGGATATGGTATTCTGATATACCAGAACAAAAACGGGTCAATTCGTGGTTATATACATATGATTTTGTATTTTTTCTAAAACGCGTCATTTTGTAGGTTAACACTCACGCATTTTGCAAGATTTTTTTGTAGAACCAAAAATTTATTTTTCTTGTCTATTAGCTTTAGGATACGGTATTATAATATACCAAAACAAAAACGGGTCAATTCGTGGTTATATACTTATGATTTTGTATTTTTTTCAAAAACGCGCCATTTTGTGGGTTAACACTCACGCATTTTGCCAGATTTTTTTGCAGAACCAAAAATTGATTTTTCTTGTCTATTAGCTTGAGGATACGGTATTATGATATACCAGAACGAAAACGGGTCAAGTCATGGTTATATACATATGATTTTTAACTTTTTCTAAAAACACGCCATTTTGTGGGTTAACACTCACGCATTTTGCCAGATTTTTTTGCAGAAGCAAAAATTGATTTTTCTTGTGTATTAGCTTGAGGATATGGTATTATGATATACCAGAACAAAAACGGGTCAATTCGTGGTTATATACATATGATTTTGTATTTTATTCTAAAACGCATCATTTTGTGGGTTAACACTCACGCATTTTGCCAAATTTTTTTGTAGAACCAAAAATTTATTTTTCTTGTATATTAGCTTGAGGATATGGTATTCTGTATACCAGAACAAAAAAGGATCAATTCGTGGTTATATACATATGGTTTTGTATTTTTTCAAAAACGCGTCATTTTATGGGTTAACACTCACGCATTTTGCAAGATTTTATTGTAGAACCAAAAATTGATTAATCTTGTCTATTAGTTTGAGGATACGGTATTATAATATACCTAAACGAAAACGGGTCAATTCGTGGTTATATACTTATGATTTTGTATTTTTTCAAAAACGCGCCATTTTGTGGGTAAACACGCATTTTGCCAGATATTTTTACAGAACCGAAAACTGATTTTTCTTGTCTATTAGCTTGAGGATATGGTATTATGATATACCAGTACGAAATCGGGTCAATTCATGGTTATATACTTATGATTTTTAATTTTTTCTAAAAACGCGCCATTTTGTGGGTTAACACTCACGCATTTTGCCAGATTTTTTTGCAGAAGCAAAAATTGATTTTTTTTGTGTATTAGCTTGAGGATATGGTATTATGATATACCAGAACGAAAACGGGTCAATTCGTGGTTATATACATATGATTTTGTATTTTATTCTAAAACACGTCATTTTGTGGGTTAACAATCACGCATTTTGCTAGATTTTTTTGCAGAACCAAAAAATAATTTTTCTTGTCTATTAGCTTGAGGACATGGTATTCTGATATACCAGAACAAAAACGGGTCAATTCGTGGTTATATACATATGATTTTGTATTTTTTCTAAAACGCGTCATTTTGTGGGTTAACACTCACGCATTTTGCAAGATTTTTTTGTAGAACCAAAAATTTATTTTTCTTGTCTATAAGCTTTAGGATACGGTATTATAATATACCAGAACAAAAACAGGTCAATTCGTGGTTATATACTTATGATTTTGTATTTTTTTCAAAAACGCGCCATTTTGTGGGTTAACACTCACGCATTTTGCCAGATTTTTTTGCAGAACCAAAAATTGATTTTTCTTGTCTATTAGCTTGAGGATACGGTATTATGATATACCAGAACGAAAACGGGTCAAGTCATGGTTATATACATATGATTTTTAATTTTTTCTAAAAACACGCCATTTTGTGGGTTAACACTCACGCATTTTGCCAGATTTTTTTGCAGAAGCAAAAATTGATTTTTCTTGTGTATTAGCTTGAGGATATGGTATTATGATATACCAGAACAAAAACGGGTCAATTCGTGGTTATATACATATGATTTTGTATTTTATTCTAAAACGCATCATTTTGTGGTTTAACACTCACGCATTTTGCCAAATTTTTTTGTAGAACCAAAAATTGATTTTTCTTGTATATTAGCTTGAGGATATGGTATTCTGTATACCAGAACAAAAAAGGATCAATTCGTGGTTATATACATATGGTTTTGTATTTTTTCAAAAACGCGTCATTTTATGGGTTAACACTCACGCATTTTGCCAGATTTTTTTGCATAACCAAAAATTGATTTTTCTTTTCTATTAGTTTGAGAATATGGTATAATGATATACCAGAATGAAAACGGGTCAATTCGTGGTTATATACTTATGATTTTTTATTTTTTCTAAAAACGCGCCATTTTGTGGGTTAACACTCACGCATTTTGCCAGATTTTTTTTGCAGAAGCAAAAATTGATTTTCTTGTCTATTAGCTTAACCATATGGTATTATGATATACCAGAACGAAAACGGGTTCATTCGTGGTTATATACATTTGATTTTTTATTTTTTTCTAAAAAGCGTCATTTTGTGGGTTAAACTCACGCATTTTGCCTGATTCTTTTGCAGAACCAATAATTAATTTTTCTTGTCTATTAGCTTGAGAATATGGTATTATGATATAGCAGAACAAAAACGGGGTCAATTCGTGGTTATATACTTATGGTTTTTTATTTTTTCTAAAAAGGCGCCATTTCGTGGGTTAAACTCACACATTTTGCAAGATTTTTTTTGCAGAATCAAAAATTGATTTTTCTTGTCTATTAGCTTGAGGATATTGTATTATGATATACCAGTACGAAAAACGGGTCAATTCGTGGTTATATACTTATGATTTTGTATTTTTTTCAAAAACGCGCCATTTTGTGGGTTAACACTCACGCATTTTGCCAGATTTTTTTTGCAGAACCAAAAATTGATTTTTCTTGTCTGTTATCTTGAGGATATTGTATTATGATATATCAGAACAAAAATGGGTCAATTCGTGGTTATATACATATGATTTTGTATTTTTTCTAAAACGAGTCATTTTGTGGGTTAACACTCACGCATTTTGCCAGATTTTTTTGCAGAACCAAAAATTGATTTTTCTTGTCTATTAGCTTAAGCGTATGGTATTATGATATACCAGAACGAAAACGAGTCCATTCGTGGTTATATACATATGATTTTTTATTTTTTTGTAAAACGCGTCATTTTGTGGGTTAACACTCACGCATTTTGCCTTATTTTTTTGCAGAACCAATAATTGATTTTTCTTGTCTATTAGCTTGAGGATATGGTATTATGATATATACCAGAACAAAAACGGGTCAATTTGTGGTTATATACTTATGATTTTGTATTTTTTCAAAAACGCGCCATTTTGTGGATTTACACTCACGCATTTTGCCAATTTTTTTTTTTGCAGAACCAAAAATTGATTTTTTTTGTCTATTAACTTGAGGATATGGTATTATGATATACCAGAACAAAAACGGGTCAATTCTTGGTAATATACTTCTGATTTTGTATTTTTTCAAAAACGCTCCATTTTGTGGGTTAACACACACGCATTTTGCCTGATTTTTTTGCAGAAGGAAAAATTTATTTCCCTTGTCTATTAGCTTGAGGATACGGTATTATGATATACCCGAACGAAAACGGGTCATTTCGTGGTTATATACTTATGATTTTCTATTTTTTCAAAAACGCACCATTTTGTGGGTTAACACTCACGCATTTTGCCAGATTTTTTTGCAGAACCAAAAATTGATTTTTCTTGTCTATTAGCTTGAGGATATGGTATTATGATATACCAGAATGAAAACGGGTCAATTCGTGGTTATATACTTATGATTTTTTATTTTTTCTAAAAACGCGCCATTCTGTGGGTGCTCACGCATTTTGCCAGATTTTTTTGCAGAAGCAAAAATTGATTTTTCTTGTCTATTAGCTTGAGGATATGGTATTCTAATATACCAGAACGAAAACGGGTCAATTCGTGGTTATATACATATGATTTTGTATTTTTTTCTAAAATGCGTCATTTTGTGGGTTGACACTCACGCATTTTGCCAGATTTTTTGCAGAACCAAAAATTGTTTTTTCTTGTATATTAGCTTAAGGATACGGTATTATGATATACAAGAATGAAAACGGGTCAATTCGTGGTTATATACTTATGATTTTGTATTTTTTCAAAAACGCGTCATTTTGTGGGTTAACACTCACGCATTTTTCCAGATTATTTTGTAGAAGCAAAAATTGATTTTTCTTGTCTATTAGCTTGAGGATATGGTATTATGATATACTAGTACAAAAACGGGTCAATTCATGGTTATATACTTATGATTTTTAATTTTTTTCTAAAAACGCGCCATTTTGTGGGTTAACACTCACGCATTTTGCCAGATTTTTTTGCAGAAGAAAAAATTGATTTTTCTTGTCTATTAGCTTGAGGATATGGTATTACGATATACTAGAACGAAAACGGGTCAATTCGTGGTTATATACATATGATTTTGAATTTTATTCTAAAACGCGTCATTTTGTGGGTTAAAAGTCACGCATTTTGCCAGATTTTTTTGCAGAACCAAAAATTGATTTTTCTTGTCTATTAGCTTGAGGATACGGTATTCTGATATACCAGAACAAACACGGGTCAATTCGTGGTTATATACATATGATTTTGTATTTTTTCTAAAACGAGTCATTTTGTGGGCTAACACTCACGCATTTTGCAAGATTTTTTTGCAGGACCAAAAATTGATTTTCCTTGTCTATTAGCTTGAGGATACGGTATTATAATATACCAGAACAAAAACAGGTCAATTCGTGGTTATATACATATGATTTTGTATTTTTTCTAAAACGCCCCATTTTGTGGGTTAACACTCATGCATTTTGCCAGATTTTTTTGCAGAACCAAAAATTGTTTTTTCTTTTCTATTAGGTTGAGGATACGGTATTATGATATACCAGAACGAAAACGGGTCAATTCGTGGTTATATACATATGATTTTGTATTTTTTCAAAAACGCGTCATTTTGTGGGTTAACACTCACGCATTTTGCCAGATTTTTTTGCAGAAGCAAAAATTGATTTTTCTTGTCTATTAGCTTGAGGATATGGTATTCTAATATACCAGAACGAAAATGGGTCAATTCGTGGTTATATACATATGATTTTGTATTTTTTTCTAAAACGCGTCATTTTGTGGGTTGACACTCACGCATTTTGCCAGATTTTTTGCAGAACCAAAAATTGATTTTTCTTTTCTATTAGCTTGAGTATATGGTATTATGATATACCAGAACGAAAACGGGTCAATTCGTGGTTACATACATATGATTTTGTATTTTTTCTAAAACGCGTCATTTTGTGGGTTAACAACACTCACGCATTTTGCCAAATTTTTTTGCAGTACCAAAAAATGATTTTTCATGTCTATTAGTTTGAGGATACAGTATTATAATATACTAGAACGAGAAAGGGTCAATTCGTGGTTATATACTTATGGTTTTTTATTTTTTCAAAAACGCGCCATTTTGTGGGTTAACACTCACGCATTTTGCCAGATTTTTTAGCGGAAGCAAAAATTGATTTTTCTTGTCAATTAGCTTGAGGATACGGTATTATAATATACCAGAATGAAAACGGGTCAATGCGTGGTTATATACATATGATTTTGTATTTTTTTCAAAAACGCGCCATTTTGTGGGTTAACACTCACGCATTTTGCCAGATTTTTTTGCATAACAAAAAATTGATTTTTCTTGTCCATTAGCTTGAGCATATGGTATTACTATATACCAGAACAAAACGGGTCAATTCGTGGTTATATACTTATGGTTTTTTATTCTTTTACTAAAAACGCGCCATTTTGTGGGTTAACACTCACTCATTTTGCCAGATTTTTTCGCAAAACAAAAATTTAGTTTTTCTTTTCTATTAGCTTGAGGATATGGTATTATTATATACCAGAACAAAAACGGGTCAATTCGTGGTTATATACTTACGATTTTGTATTTTTTCAAAAACGCGCCATTTTGTGAGTTAACACTCACGCATTTTGCCAATTTTTTTTTTGCAGAACCAAAAATTGATTTTTCTTGTCTATTAGCTTGAGGATATTGTATTATGATATACCAGAACAAAAACGGGTCAATTCGTGGTTATATACATATGATTTTGTATTTTTTCTAAAACACGTCATTTTGTGGGTTAACACTCACGCATTTTGCCAGATTTTTTTGTAGAACCAAAAATTGATTTTTCTTATCTATTAGCTTGAGGATACGATATTATAATATACCAGAATGAAAATGGGTCAATTCGTGTTTATATACATATGATTTTGTATTTTTTTCTAAAACGCGTCATTTTGTGGCTTAACACTCACGCATTTTGCCAGATTTTTTTGCAGAAGCAAAAATTTATTTTTCTTGTGTATTAGCTCGAGGATATGGTATTATGATATACCAGAACAAAAACGGGTCAATTCGTGGTTATATACATATGATTTTGTATTTTATTCTAAAACGCATCATTTTGTGGGTTAACACTCACGCATTTTGCCAAATTTTTTTGCAGAACCAAAAATTGATTTTTCTTGTTTATTAGCTTGAGGATATGGTATTCTGTATACCAGAATAAAAAAGGATCAATTCGTGGTTATATACATATGATTTTGTATTTTTTCTAAAACGCGTCATTTTGTAGGTTAACATTCACGCATTTTGCAAGATTTTTTTGTAGAACCAAAAATTGGTTTTTCTTGTTTATTAGCTTGAGGATACGGTATTATAATATACCAGAACTAAAACGGGTCAATTCATGGTTATATACTTATGATTTTGTATTTTTTTTAAAAACGCGCCGTTTTGCTCACGCATTTTGCCAGATTTTTTTGCAGAACCAAAAATTGATTTTTCTTGTCTATTAGCTTGAGGATACGGTATTATGAAATACCAGAACGAAAACGGGTGAAGTCATGGTTATATACATATGATATTTAATTTTTTCTAAAAACGCGCCGTTTTGTGGGTTAACACTCACGCATTTTGCCAGATTTTTTTGCCGAAGCAAAAATTGATTTTTCTTGTGTATTAGCTCGAGGATATGGTATTATGATATAGCAGAACAAAAACGGGTCAATTCGTGGTTATATACATATGATTTTGTATTTTATTCTAAAACGCATCATTTTGTGGGTTAACACTCACGCATTTTGCCAAATTTTTTTGCAGAACCAAAAATTGATTTTTCTTGTCTATTAGCTTAAGGATATGGTATTCTGTATACCAGAACAAAAAAGGATCAATTCGTGGTTATATACATATGATTTTGTATTTTTTCTAAAACGCGTCATTTTGTAGGTTAACACTCACGCATTTTGCAAGATTTTTTTGTAGAACCAAAAATTTATTTTTCTTGTCTATTAGCTTGAGGATACGGTATTATAATATACCAGAACGAAAACGGGTCAATTCGTGGTAATATACTTATGATTTTGTATTTTTTCAAAAACGCGCCATTTTGTGGGTTAACACTCACGCATTTTGTAAGATTTTTTTGCAGAACCAAAAATTGATTAATCTTGTCTATTAGTTTGAGGATACGGTATTATAATATACCTAAACGAAAACGGGTCAATTCGTGGTTATATACTTATGATTTTGTATTTTTTCAAAAACGCGCCATTTTGTGGGTTAACACGCATTTTGCCAGATTTTTTTACAGAACCAAAAACTGATTTTTCTTGTCTATTAGCTTGAGGATATGGTATTATGATATACCAGTACGAAATCGGGTCAATTCATGGTTATATACTTATGATTTTTAATTTTTTCTAAAAACGCGCCATTTTGTGGGTTAACACTCACGCATTTTGCCAGATTTTTTTGCAGAAGCAAAAATTGATTTTTCTTGTGTATTAGCTTGAGGATATGGTATTATGATATACCAGAACGAAAACGGGTCAATTCGTGGTTATATACATATGATTTTGTATTTTATTCTAAAACACGTCATTTTGTGGGTTAACAATCACGCATTTTGCCAGATTTTTTTTGCAGAACCAAAAAATGATTTTTCTTGTCTATTAGCTTGAGGATATGGTATTCTGATATACCAGAACAAAAACGGGTCAATTCGTGGTTATATACATATGATTTTGTATTTTTTCTAAAACGCGTCATTTTGTGGGTTAACACTCACGCATTTTGCAAGATTTTTTTGTAGAACCAAAAATTTATTTTTCTTGTCTATTAGCTTTAGGATACGGTATTATAATATACCAGAACAAAAACGGGTCAATTCGTGGTTATATACTTATGATTTTGTATTTTTTTCAAAAACGCGCCATTTTGTGGGTTAACACTCACGCATTTTGCCAGATTTTTTTGCAGAACCAAAAATTGATTTTTCTTGTCTATTAGCTTGAGGATACGGTATTATGAAATACCAGAACGAAAACGGGTGAAGTCATGGTTATATACATATGATTTTTAATTTTTTCTAAAAACGCGCCGTTTTGTGGGTTAACACTCACACATTTTGCCAGATTTTTTTGCAGAAGCAAAAATTGATTTTTCTTGTGTATTAGCTCGAGGATATGGTATTATGATATAGCAAAACAAAAACGGGTCAATTCGTGGTTATATACATATGATTTTGTATTTTATTCTAAAACGCATCATTTTGTGGGTAACACTCACGCATTTTGCCAAATTTTTTTGCAGAACCAAAAATTGATTTTTCTTGTCTATTAGCTTGAGGATATGGTATTCTGTATACCAGAACAAAAAAGGATCAATTCGTGGTTATATACATATGATTTTGTATTTTTTCTAAAACGCGTCATTTTGTAGGTTAACACTCACGCATTTTGCAAGATTTTTTTGTAGAACCAAAAATTTATTTTTCTTGTCTATTAGCTTGAGGATACGGTATTATAATATACCAGAACGAAAACGGGTCAATTCGTGGTAATATACTTATGATTTTGTATTTTTTCAAAAACGCGCCATTTTGTGGGTTAACACTCACGCATTTTGTAAGATTTTTTTGCAGAACCAAAAATTGATTAATCTTGTCTATTAGTTTGAGGATACGGTATTATAATATACCTAAACGAAAACGGGTCAATTCGTGGTTATATACTTATGATTTTGTATTTTTTCAAAAACGCGCCATTTTGTGGGTTAACACGCATTTTGCCAGATTTTTTTACAGAACCAAAAACTGATTTTTCTTGTCTATTAGCTTGAGGATATGGTATTATGATATACCAGTACGAAATCGGGTCAATTCATGGTTATATACTTATGATTTTTAATTTTTTCTAAAAACGCGCCATTTTGTGGGTTAACACTCACGCATTTTGCCAGATTTTTTTGCAGAAGCAAAAATTGATTTTTCTTGTGTATTAGCTTGAGGATATGGTATTATGATATACCAGAACGAAAACGGGTCAATTCGTGGTTATATACTTATGATTTTTAATTTTTTCTAAAAACGCGCCATTTTGTGGGTTAACACTCACGCATTTTGCCAGATTTTTTCGCAGAAGCAAAAATTGATTTTTCTTGTGTATTAGCTTGAGGATATGGTATTATGATATACCAGAACGAAAACGGGTCAATTCGTGGTTATATACATATGATTTTGTATTTTATTCTAAAACACGTCATTTTGTGGGTTAACAATCACGCATTTTGCCAGATTTTTTTTGCAGAACCAAAAAATGATTTTTCTTGTCTATTAGCTTGAGGATATGGTATTCTGATATACCAGAACAAAAACGGGTCAATTCGTGGTTATATACATATGATTTTGTATTTTTTCTAAAACGCGTCATTTTGTGGGTTAACACTCACGCATTTTGCAAGATTTTTTTGTAGAACCAAACATTTATTTTTCTTGTCTATTAGCTTTAGGATACGGTATTATAATATACCAGAACAAAAACGGGTCAATTCGTGGTTATATACTTATGATTTTGTATTTTTTTCAAAAACGCGCCATTTTGTGGGTTAACACTCACGCATTTTGCCAGATTTTTTTGCAGAACCAAAAATTGATTTTTCTTGTCTATTAGCTTGAGGATACGGTATTATGAAATACCAGAACGAAAACGGGTGAAGTCATGGTTATATACATATGATTTTTAATTTTTTCTAAAAACGCGCCGTTTTGTGGGTTAACACTCACGCATTTTGCCAGATTTTTTTGCAGAAGCAAAAATTGATTTTTCTTGTGTATTAGCTCGAGGATATGGTATTATGATATAGCAGAACAAAAACGGGTCAATTCGTGGTTATATACATATGATTTTGTATTTTATTCTAAAACGCATCATTTTGTGGGTTAACACTCACGCATTTTGCCAAATTTTTTTGCAGAACCAAAAATTGATTTTTCTTGTCTATTAGCTTGAGGATATGGTATTCTGTATACCAGAACAAAAAAGGATCAATTCGTGGTTATATACATATGATTTTGTATTTTTTCTAAAACGCGTCATTTTGTAGGTTAACACTCACGCATTTTGCAAGATTTTTTTGTAGAACCAAAAATTTATTTTTCTTGTCTATTAGCTTGAGGATACGGTATTATAATATACCAGAACGAAAACGGGTCAATTCGTGGTAATATAATTATGATTTTGTATTTTTTCAAAAACGCGCCATTTTGTGGGTTAACACTCACGCATTTTGTAAGATTTTTTTGCAGAACCAAAAATCTATTAATCTTGTCTATTAGTTTGAGGATACGGTATTATAATATACCTAAACGAAAACGGGTCAATTCGTGGTTATATACTTATGATTTTGTATTTTTTCAAAAACGCGCCATTTTGTGGGTTAACACGCATTTTGCCAGATTTTTTTACAGAACCAAAAACTGATTTTTCTTGTCTATTAGCTTGAGGATATGGTATTATGATATACCAGTACGAAATCGGGTCAATTCATGGTTATATACTTATGATTTTTAATTTTTTCTAAAAACGCGCCATTTTGTGGGTTAACACTCACGCATTTTGCCAGATTTTTTTGCAGAAGCAAAAATTGATTTTTCTTGTGTATTAGCTTGAGGATATGGTATTATGATATACCAGAACGAAAACGGGTCAATTCGTGGTTATATACATATGATTTTGTATTTTATTCTAAAACACGTCATTTTGTGGGTTAACAATCACGCATTTTGCCAGATTTTTTTTGCAGAACCAAAAAATGATTTTTCTTGTCTATTAGCTTGAGGATATGGTATTCTGATATACCAGAACAAAAACGGGTCAATTCGTGGTTATATACATATGATTTTGTATTTTTTCTAAAACGCGTCATTTTGTGGGTTAACACTCACGCATTTTGCAAGATTTTTTTGTAGAACCAAAAATTTATTTTTCTTGTCTATTAGCTTTAGGATACGGTATTATAATATACCAGAACAAAAACGGGTCAATTCGTGGTTATATACTTATGATTTTGTATTTTTTTCAAAAACGCGCCATTTTGTGGGTTAACACTCACGCATTTTGTCAGATTTTTTTGCAGAACCAAAAATTGATTTTTCTTGTCTATTAGCTTGAGGATACGGTATTATGAAATACCAGAACGAAAACGGGTGAAGTCATGGTTATATACATATGATTTTTAATTTTTTCTAAAAACGCGCCGTTTTGTGGGTTAACACTCACGCATTTTGCCAGATTTTTTTGCAGAAGCAAAAATTGATTTTTCTTGTGTATTAGCTCGAGGATATGGTATTATGATATAGCAGAACAAAAACGGGTCAATTCGTGGTTATATACATATGATTTTGTATTTTATTCTAAAACGCATCATTTTGTGGGTTAACACTCACGCATTTTGCCAAATTTTTTTGCAGAACCAAAAATTGATTTTTCTTGTCTATTAGCTTGAGGATATGGTATTCTGTATACCAGAACAAAAAAGGATCAATTCGTGGTTATATACATATGATTTTGTATTTTTTCTAAAACGCGTCATTTTGTAGGTTAACACTCACGCATTTTGCAAGATTTTTTTGTAGAACCAAAAATTTATTTTTCTTGTCTATTAGCTTGAGGATACGGTATTATAATATACCAGAACGAAAACGAGTCAATTCGTGGTAATATACTTATGATTTTGTATTTTTTCAAAAACGCGCCATTTTGTGGGTTAACACTCACGCATTTTGTAAGATTTTTTTGCAGAACCAAAAATTGATTAATCTTGTCTATTAGTTTGAGGATACGGTATTATAATATACCTAAACGAAAACGGGTCAATTCGTGGTTATATACTTATGATTTTGTATTTTTTTCAAAAACGCGCCATTTTGTGGGTTAACACGCATTTTGCCAGATTTTTTTACAGAACCAAAAACTGATTTTTCTTGTCTATTAGCTTGAGGATATGGTATTATGATATACCAGTACGAAATCGGGTCAATTCACGGTTATATACTTATGATTTTTAATTTTTTCTAAAAACGCGCCGTTTTGTGGGTTAACACTCACGCATTTTGCCAGATTTTTTCGCAGAAGCAAAAATTGATTTTTCTTGTGTATTAGCTTGAGGATATGGTATTATGATATACCAGAACGAAAACGGGTCAATTCGTGGTTATATACATATGATTTTGTATTTTATTCTAAAACACGTCATTTTGTGGGTTAACAATCACGCATTTTGCCAGATTTTTTTTGCAGAACCAAAAAATGATTTTTCTTGTCTATTAGCTTGAGGATATGGTATTCTGATATACCAGAACAAAAACGGGTCAATTCGTGGTTATATACATATGATTTTGTATTTTTTCTAAAACGCGTCATTTTGTGGGTTAACACTCACGCATTTTGCAAGATTTTTTTGTAGAACCAAAAATTTATTTTTCTTGTCTATTAGCTTTAGGATACGGTATTATAATATACCAGAACAAAAACGGGTCAATTCGTGGTTATATACTTATGATTTTGTATTTTTTTCAAAAACGCGCCATTTTGTGGGTTAACACTCACGCATTTTGCCAGATTTTTTTGCAGAACCAAAAATTGATTTTTCTTGTCTATTAGCTTGAGGATACGGTATTATGAAATACCAGAACGAAAACGGGTGAAGTCATGGTTATATACATATGATTTTTAATTTTTTCTAAAAACGCGCCGTTTTGTGGGTTAACACTCACGCATTTTGCCAGATTTTTTTGCAGAAGCAAAAATTGATTTTTCTTGTGTATTAGCTCGAGGATATGGTATTATGATATAGCAGAACAAAAACGGGTCAATTCGTGGTTATATACATATGATTTTGTATTTTATTCTAAAACGCATCATTTTGTGGGTTAACACTCACGCATTTTGCCAAATTTTTTTGCAGAACCAAAAATTGATTTTTCTTGTCTATTAGCTTGAGGATATGGTATTCTATATACCAGAACAAAAAAGGATCAATTCGTGGTTATATACATATGATTTTGTATTTTTTCTAAAACGCGTCATTTTGTAGGTTAACACTCACGCATTTTGCAAGATTTTTTTGTAGAACCAAAAATTTATTTTTCTTGTCTATTAGCTTGAGGATACGGTATTATAATATACCAGAACGAAAACGGGTCAATTCGTGGTAATATACTTATGATTTTGTATTTTTTCAAAAACGCGCCATTTTGTGGGTTAACACTCACGCATTTTGTAAGATTTTTTTGCAGAACCAAAAATTGATTAATCTTGTCTATTAGTTTGAGGATACGGTATTATAATATACCTAAACGAAAACGGGTCAATTCGTGGTTATATACTTATGATTTTGTATTTTTTCAAAAACGCGCCATTTTGTGGGTTAACACGCATTTTGCCAGATTTTTTTACAGAACCAAAAACTGATTTTTCTTGTCTATTAGCTTGAGGATATGGTATTATGATATACCAGTACGAAATCGGGTCAATTCATGGTTATATACTTATGATTTTTAATTTTTTCTAAAAACGCGCCATTTTGTGGGTTAACACTCACGCATTTTGCCAGATTTTTTTGCAGAAGCAAAAATTGATTTTTCTTGTGTATTAGCTTGAGGATATGGTATTATGATATACCAGAACGAAAACGGGTCAATTCGTGGTTATATACATATGATTTTGTATTTTATTCTAAAACACGTCATTTTGTGGGTTAACAATCACGCATTTTGCCAGATTTTTTTTGCAGAACCAAAAAATGATTTTTCTTGTCTATTAGCTTGAGGATATGGTATTCTGATATACCAGAACAAAAACGGGTCAATTCGTGGTTATATACATATGATTTTGTATTTTATTCTAAAACGCATCATTTTGTGGGTTAACACTCACGCATTTTGCCAAATTTTTTTGCAGAACCAAAAATTGATTTTTCTTGTCTATTAGCTTGAGGATATGGTATTCTGTATACCAGAACAAAAAAGGATCAATTCGTGGTTATATACATATGATTTTGTATTTTTTTCTAAAACGCGTCATTTTGTAGGTTAACACTCACGCATTTTGCAAGATTTTTTTGTAGAACCAAAAATTTATTTTTCTTGTCTATTAGCTTGAGGATACGGTATTATAATATACCAGAACGAAAACGGGTCAATTCGTGGTAATATACTTATGATTTTGTATTTTTTTCAAAAACGCGCTATTTTGTGGGTTAACACTCACGCATTTTGTAAGATTTTTTTGCAGAACCAAAAATTGATTAATCTTGTCTATTAGTTTGAGGATACGGTATTATAATATACCTAAACGAAAACGGGTCAATTCGTGGTTATATACTTATGATTTTGTATTTTTTCAAAAACGCGCCATTTTGTGGGTTAACACGCATTTTGCCAGATTTTTTTACAGAACCAAAAACTGATTTTTCTTGTCTATTAGCTTGAGGATATGGTATTATGATATACCAGTACGAAATCGGGTCAATTCATGGTTATATACTTATGATTTTTAATTTTTTCTAAAAACGCGCCATTTTGTGCGTTAACACTCACGCATTTTGCCAGATTTTTTTGCAGAAGCAAAAATTGATTTTTCTTGTGTATTAGCTTGAGGATATGGTATTATGATATACCAGAACGAAAACGGGTCAATTCGTGGTTATATACATATGATTTTGTATTTTATTCTAAAACACGTCATTTTGTGGGTTAACAATCACGCATTTTGCCAGATTTTTTTTGCAGAACCAAAAAATGATTTTTCTTGTCTATTAGCTTGAGGATATGGTATTCTGATATACCAGAACAAAAACGGGTCAATTCGTGGTTATATACATATGATTTTGTATTTTTTCTAAAACGCGTCATTTTGTGGGTTAACACTCACGCATTTTGCAAGATTTTTTTGTAGAACCAAAAATTTATTTTTCTTGTCTATTAGCTTTAGGATACGGTATTATAATATACCAGAACAAAAACGGGTCAATTCGTGGTTATATACTTATGATTTTGTATTTTTTTCAAAAACGCGCCATTTTGTGGGTTAACACTCACGCATTTTGCCAGATTTTTTTGCAGAACCAAAAATTGATTTTTCTTGTCTATTAGCTTGAGGATACGGTATTATGAAATACCAGAACGAAAACGGGTGAAGTCATGGTTATATACATATGATTTTTAATTTTTTCTAAAAACGCGCCATTTTGTGGGTTAACACTCACGCATTTTGCCAGATTTTTTTGCAGAAGCAAAAATTGATTTTTCTTGTGTATTAGCTCGAGGATATGGTATTATGATATAGCAGAACAAAAACGGGTCAATTCGTGGTTATATACATATGATTTTGTATTTTATTCTAAAACGCATCATTTTGTGGGTTAACACTCACGCATTTTGCCAAATTTTTTTGCAGAACCAAAAATTGATTTTTCTTGTCTATTAGCTTGAGGATATGGTATTCTGTATACCAGAACAAAAAAGGATCAATTCGTGGTTATATACATATGATTTTGTATTTTTTCTAAAACGCGTCATTTTGTAGGTTAACACTCATGCATTTTGCAAGATTTTTTTGTAGAACCAAAAATTTATTTTTCTTGTCTATTAGCTTGAGGATACGGTATTATAATATACCAGAACAAAAACGGGTCAATTCGTGGTAATATACTTATGATTTTGTATTTTTTCAAAAACGCGCCATTTTGTGGGTTAACACTCACGCATTTTGTAAGATTTTTTTGCAGAACCAAAAATTGATTAATCTTGTCTATTAGTTTGAGGATACGGTATTATAATATACCTAAACGAAAACGGGTCAATTCGTGGTTATATACTTATGATTTTGTATTTTTTCAAAAACGCGCCATTTTGTGGGTTAACACGCATTTTGCCAGATTTTTTTACAGAACCAAAAACTGATTTTTCTTGTCTATTAGCTTGAGGATATGGTATTATGATATACCAGAACGAAAACGGGTGAAGTCATGGTTATATACATATGATTTTTAATTTTTTCTAAAAACGCGCCGTTTTGTGGGTTAACACTCACGCATTTTGCCAGATTTTTTTGCAGAAGCAAAAATTGATTTTTCTTGTGTATTAGCTCGAGGATATGGTATTATGATATAGCAGAACAAAAACGGGTCAATTCGTGGTTATATACATATGATTTTGTATTTTATTCTAAAACGCATCATTTTGTGGGTTAACACTCACGCATTTTGCCAAATTTTTTTGCAGAACCAAAAATTGATTTTTCTTGTCTATTAGCTTGAGGATATGGTATTCTGTATACCAGAACAAAAAAGGATCAATTCGTGGTTATATACATATGATTTTGTATTTTTTCTAAAACGCGTCATTTTGTAGGTTAACACTCATGCATTTTGCAAGATTTTTTTGTAGAACCAAAAATTTATTTTTCTTGTCTATTAGCTTGAGGATACGGTATTATAATATACCAGAACGAAAACGGGTCAATTCGTGGTAATATACTTATGATTTTGTATTTTTTCAAAAACGCGCCATTTTGTGGGTTAACACTCACGCCACTCACGCATTTTGCCAGATTTTTTTGCAGAAGCAAAAATTGATTTTTCTTGTGTATTAGCTTGAGGATATGGTATTATGATATACCAGAACGAAAACGGGTCAATTCGTGGTTATATACATATGATTTTGTATTTTATTCTAAAACACGTCATTTTGTGGGTTAACAATCACGCATTTTGCCAGATTTTTTTTGCAGAACCAAAAAATGATTTTTCTTGTCTATTAGCTTGAGGATATGGTATTCTGATATACCAGAACAAAAACGGGTCAATTCGTGGTTATATACATATGATTTTGTATTTTTTCTAAAACGCGTCATTTTGTGGGTTAACACTCACGCATTTTGCAAGATTTTTTTGTAGAACCAAAAATTTATTTTTCTTGTCTATTAGCTTTAGGATACGGTATTATAATATACCAGAACAAAAACGGGTCAATTCGTGGTTATATACTTATGATTTTGTATTTTTTTCAAAAACGCGCCATTTTGTGGGTTAACACTCACGCATTTTGCCAGATTTTTTTGCAGAACCAAAAATTGATTTTTCTTGTCTATTAGCTTGAGGATACGGTATTATGAAATACCAGAACGAAAACGGGTGAAGTCATGGTTATATACATATGATTTTTAATTTTTTCTAAAAACGCGCCGTTTTGTGGGTTAACACTCACGCATTTTGCCAGATTTTTTTGCAGAAGAAAAAATTGATTTTTCTTGTGTATTAGCTCGAGGATATGGTATTATGATATAGCAGAACAAAAACGGGTCAATTCGTGGTTATATACATATGATTTTGTATTTTATTCTAAAACGCATCATTTTGTGGGTTAACACTCACGCATTTTGCCAAATTTTTTTGCAGAACCAAAAATTGATTTTTCTTGTCTATTAGCTTGAGGAAATGGTATTCTGTATACCAGAACAAAAAAGGATCAATTCGTGGTTATATACATATGATTTTGTATTTTTTTCTAAAACGCGTCATTTTGTAGGTTAACACTCACGCATTTTGCAAGATTTTTTTGTAGAACCAAAAATTTATTTTTCTTGTCTATTAGCTTGAGGATACGGTATTATAATATACCAGAACGAAAACGGGTCAATTCGTGGTAATATACTTATGATTTTGTATTTTTTCAAAAACGCGCCATTTTGTGGGTTAACACTCACGCATTTTGTAAGATTTTTTTGCAGAACCAAAAATTGATTAATCTTGTCTATTAGTTTGAGGATACGGTATTATAATATACCTAAACGAAAACGGGTCAATTCGTGGTTATATACTTATGATTTTGTATTTTTTCAAAAACGCGCCATTTTGTGGGTTAACACGCATTTTGCCAGATTTTTTTACAGAACCAAAAACTGATTTTTCTTGTCTATTAGCTTGAGGATATGGTATTATGATATACCAGTACGAAATCGGGTCAATTCATGGTTATATACTTATGATTTTTAATTTTTTCTAAAAACGCGCCATTTTGTGGGTTAACACTCACGCATTTTGCCAGATTTTTTCGCAGAAGCAAAAATTGATTTTTCTTGTGTATTAGCTTGAGGATATGGTATTATGATATACCAGAACGAAAATGGGTCAATTCGTGGTTATATACATATGATTTTGTATTTTATTCTAAAACACGTCATTTTGTGGGTTAACAATCACGCATTTTGCCAGATTTTTTTAAGAACCAAAAAATGATTTTTCTTGTCTATTAGCTTGAGGATATGGTATTCTGATATACCAGAACAAAAACGGGTCAATTCGTGGTTATATACATATGATTTTGTATTTTTTCTAAAACGCGTCATTTTGTGGGTTAACACTCACGCATTTTGCAAGATTTTTTTGTAGAACCAAAAATTTATTTTTCTTGTCTATTAGCTTTAGGATACGGTATTATAATATACCAGAACAAAAACGGGTCAATTCGTGGTTATATACTTATGATTTTGTATTTTTTTTAAAAACGCGCCATTTTGTGGGTTAACACTCACGCATTTTGCCAGATTTTTTTGCAGAACCAAAAATTGATTTTTCTTGTCTATTAGCTTGAGGATACGGTATTATGAAATACCAGAACGAAAACGGGTGAAGTCATGGTTATATACATATGATTTTTAATTTTTTCTAAAAACGCGCCGTTTTGTAGGTTAACACTCACGCATTTTGCCAGATTTTTTTGCAGAAGCAAAAATTGATTTTTCTTGTGTATTAGCTCGAGGATATGGTATTATGATATAGCAGAACAAAAACGGGTCAATTCGTGGTTATATACATATGATTTTGTATTTTATTCTAAAACGCATCATTTTGTGGGTTAACACTCACGCATTTTGCCAAATTTTTTTGCAGAACCAAAAATTGATTTTTCTTGTCTATTAGCTTGAGGATATGGTATTCTGTATACCAGAACAAAAAAGGATCAATTCGTGGTTATATACATATGATTTTGTATTTTTTCTAAAACGCGTCATTTTGTAGGTTAACACTCACGCATTTTGCAAGATTTTTTTGTAGAACCAAAAATTTATTTTTCTTGTCTATTAGCTTGAGGATACGGTATTATAATATACCAGAACGAAAACGGGTCAATTCGTGGTAATATACTTATGATTTTGTATTTTTTCAAAAACGCGCCATTTTGTGGGTTAACACTCACGCATTTTGTAAGATTTTTTTGCAGAACCAAAAATTGATTAATCTTGTCTATTAGTTTGAGGATACGGTATTATAATATACCTAAACGAAAACGGGTCAATTCGTGGTTATATACTTATGATTTTGTATTTTTTCAAAAACGCGCCATTTTGTGGGTTAACACGCATTTTGCCAGATTTTTTTACAGAACCAAAAACTGATTTTTCTTGTCTATTAGCTTGAGGATATGGTATTATGATATACCAGTACGAAATCGGGTCAATTCATGGTTATATACTTATGATTTTTAATTTTTTCTAAAAACGCGCCATTTTGTGGGTTAACACTCACGCATTTTGCCAGATTTTTTTGCAGAAGCAAAAATTGATTTTTCTTGTGTATTAGCTTGAGGATATGGTATTATGATATACCAGAACGAAAACGGGTCAATTCGTGGTTATATACATATGATTTTGTATTTTATTCTAAAACACGTCATTTTGTGGGTTAACAATCACGCATTTTGCCAGATTTTTTTTGCAGAACCAAAAAATGATTTTTCTTGTCTATTAGCTTGAGGATATGGTATTCTGATATACCAGAACAAAAACGGGTCAATTCGTGGTTATATACATATGATTTTGTATTTTTTCTAAAACGCGTCATTTTGTGGGTTAACACTCACGCATTTTGCAAGATTTTTTTGTAGAACCAAAAATTTATTTTTCTTGTCTATTAGCTTTAGGATACGGTATTATAATATACCAGAACAAAAACGGGTCAATTCGTGGTTATATACTTATGATTTTGTATTTTTTTCAAAAACGCGCCATTTTGTGGGTTAACACTCACGCATTTTGCCAGATTTTTTTGCAGAACCAAAAATTGATTTTTCTTGTCTATTAGCTTGAGGATACGGTATTATGAAATACCAGAACGAAAACGGGTGAAGTCATGGTTATATACATATGATTTTTAATTTTTTCTAAAAACGCGCCGTTTTGTGGGTTAACACTCACGCATTTTGCCAGATTTTTTTGCAGAAGCAAAAATTGATTTTTCTTGTGTATTAGCTCGAGGATATGGTATTATGATATAGCAGAACAAAAACGGGTCAATTCGTGGTTATATACATATGATTTTGTATTTTATTCTAAAACGCATCATTTTGTGGGTTAACACTCACGCATTTTGCCAAATTTTTTTGCAGAACCAAAAATTGATTTTTCTTGTCTATTAGCTTGAGGATATGGTATTCTGTATACCAGAACAAAAAAGGATCAATTCGTGGTTATATACATATGATTTTGTATTTTTTCTAAAACGCGTCATTTTGTAGGTTAACACTCATGCATTTTGCAAGATTTTTTTGTAGAACCAAAAATTTATTTTTCTTGTCTATTAGCTTGAGGATACGGTATTATAATATACCAGAACAAAAACGGGTCAATTCGTGGTAATATACTTATGATTTTGTATTTTTTCAAAAACGCGCCATTTTGTGGGTTAACACTCACGCATTTTGTAAGATTTTTTTGCAGAACCAAAAATTGATTAAT
Organism: Nemophila menziesii; assembly: GCA_029959085.1. Lineage (NCBI taxonomy): Eukaryota > Viridiplantae > Streptophyta > Magnoliopsida > Boraginales > Hydrophyllaceae > Nemophila > Nemophila menziesii. The sequence goes on along the minus strand of JARWIR010000036.1, from coordinate 7,116,302 downwards.
CTTGTCTATTAGTTTGAGGATACGGTATTATAATATACCTAAACGAAAACGGGTCAATTCGTGGTTATATACTTATGATTTTGTATTTTTTCAAAAACGCGCCATTTTGTGGGTTAACACGCATTTTGCCAGATTTTTTTACAGAACCAAAAACTGATTTTTCTTGTCTATTAGCTTGAGGATATGGTATTATGATATACCAGAACGAAAACGGGTGAAGTCATGGTTATATACATATGATTTTTAATTTTTTCTAAAAACGCGCCGTTTTGTGGGTTAACACTCACGCATTTTGCCAGATTTTTTTGCAGAAGCAAAAATTGATTTTTCTTGTGTATTAGCTCGAGGATATGGTATTATGATATAGCAGAACAAAAACGGGTCAATTCGTGGTTATATACATATGATTTTGTATTTTATTCTAAAACGCATCATTTTGTGGGTTAACACTCACGCATTTTGCCAAATTTTTTTGCAGAACCAAAAATTGATTTTTCTTGTCTATTAGCTTGAGGATATGGTATTCTGTATACCAGAACAAAAAAGGATCAATTCGTGGTTATATACATATGATTTTGTATTTTTTCTAAAACGCGTCATTTTGTAGGTTAACACTCATGCATTTTGCAAGATTTTTTTGTAGAACCAAAAATTTATTTTTCTTGTCTATTAGCTTGAGGATACGGTATTATAATATACCAGAACAAAAACGGGTCAATTCGTGGTAATATACTTATGATTTTGTATTTTTTCAAAAACGCGCCATTTTGTGGGTTAACACTCACGCATTTTGTAAGATTTTTTTGCAGAACCAAAAATTGATTAATCTTGTCTATTAGTTTGAGGATACGGTATTATAATATACCTAAACGAAAACGGGTCAATTCGTGGTTATATACTTATGATTTTGTATTTTTTCAAAAACGCGCCATTTTGTGGGTTAACACGCATTTTGCCAGATTTTTTTACAGAACCAAAAACTGATTTTTCTTGTCTATTAGCTTAAGGATATGGTATTATGATATACCAGAACGAAAACGGGTGAAGTCATGGTTATATACATATGATTTTTAATTTTTTCTAAAAACGCGCCGTTTTGTGGGTTAACACTCACGCATTTTGCCAGATTTTTTTGCAGAAGCAAAAATTGATTTTTCTTGTGTATTAGCTCGAGGATATGGTATTATGATATAGCAGAACAAAAACGGGTCAATTCGTGGTTATATACATATGATTTTGTATTTTATTCTAAAACGCATCATTTTGTGGGTTAACACTCACGCATTTTGCCAAATTTTTTTGCAGAACCAAAAATTGATTTTTCTTGTCTATTAGCTTGAGGATATGGTATTCTGTATACCAGAACAAAAAAGGATCAATTCGTGGTTATATACATATGATTTTGTATTTTTTCTAAAACGCGTCATTTTGTAGGTTAACACTCATGCATTTTGCAAGATTTTTTTGTAGAACCAAAAATTTATTTTTCTTGTCTATTAGCTTGAGGATACGGTATTATAATATACCAGAACGAAAACGGGTCAATTCGTGGTAATATACTTATGATTTTGTATTTTTTCAAAAACGCGCCATTTTGTGGGTTAACACTCACGCCACTCACGCATTTTGCCAGATTTTTTTGCAGAAGCAAAAATTGATTTTTCTTGTGTATTAGCTTGAGGATATGGTATTATGATATACCAGAACGAAAACGGGTCAATTCGTGGTTATATACATATGATTTTGTATTTTATTCTAAAACACGTCATTTTGTGGGTTAACAATCACGCATTTTGCCAGATTTTTTTTCCAGAACCAAAAAATGATTTTTCTTGTCTATTAGCTTGAGGATATGGTATTCTGATATACCAGAACAAAAACGGGTCAATTCGTGGTTATATACATATGATTTTGTATTTTTTCTAAAACGCGTCATTTTGTGGGTTAACACTCACGCATTTTGCAAGATTTTTTTGTAGAACCAAAAATTTATTTTTCTTGTCTATTAGCTTTAGGATACGGTATTATAATATACCAGAACAAAAACGGGTCAATTCGTGGTTATATACTTATGATTTTGTATTTTTTTCAAAAACGCGCCATTTTGTGGGTTAACACTCACGCATTTTGCCAGATTTTTTTGCAGAACCAAAAATTGATTTTTCTTGTCTATTAGCTTGAGGATACGGTATTATGATATACCAGAACGAAAACGGGTCAAGTCATGGTTATATACATATGATTTTTAATTTTTTCTAAAAACACGCCATTTTGTGGGTTAACACTCACGCATTTTGCCAGATTTTTTTGCAGAAGCAAAAATTGATTTTTCTTGTGTATTAGCTTGAGGATATGGTATTATGATATACCAGAACAAAAACGGGTCAATTCGTGGTTATATACATATGATTTTGTATTTTATTCTAAAACGCATCATTTTGTGGGTTAACACTCACGCATTTTGCCAAATTTTTTTGTAGAACCAAAAATTGATTTTTCTTGTATATTAGCTTGAGGATATGGTATTCTGTATACCAGAACAAAAAAGGATCAATTCGTGGTTATATACATATGGTTTTGTATTTTTTCAAAAAAGCGTCATTTTATGGGTTAACACTCACGCATTTTGCCAGATTTTTTTGCAGAACCAAAAATTGATTTTTCTTTTCTATTAGTTTGAGAATATGGTATAATGATATACCAGAATGAAAACGGGTCAATTCGTGGTTATATACTTATGATTTTTTATTTTTTCTAAAAACGCGCCATTTTGTGGGTTAACACTCACGCATTTTGCAAGATTTTTTTGCAGAACCAAAAATTGATTAATCTTGTCTATTAGCTTGAGGATACGGTATTAAAATATACCTAAATGAAAACGGGTCAATTCGTGGTTATATACTTATGATTTTGTATTTTTTCAAAAACGAGCCATTTTGTGGGTTAACACGCATTTTGCCAGATTTTTTTACAGAACCAAAAACAGACTTTTCTTGTCTATTAGCTTGAGGATATGGTATTATGATATACCAGTACGCAAACGGGTCAATTCATGGTTATATACTTATGATTTTTATTTTTTTCTAAAAACGCGCCATTTTGTGGGTTAACACTCACGCATTTTGCCAGATTTTTTTTGCAGAAGCAAAAATTGATATTCTTGTCTATTAGCTTAACCATATGGTATTATGATATACCAGAACGAAAACGGGTTCATTCGTGGTTATATACATTTGATTTTTTTATTTTTTTCTAAAAAGCGTCATTTTGTGGGTTAAACTCACGTATTTTGCCTGATTCTTTTGCAGAACCAATAATTGATTTTTCTTGTCTATTAGCTTGAGAATATGGTATTATGATATACCAGAACAAAAAAGGGGTCAATTCGTGGTTATATACTTATGGTTTTTTATTTTTTCTAAAAAGGCGCCATTTTGTGGGTTAACACTCACACATTTTGCAAGATTTTTTTTGCAGAACCAAAAATTAATTTTTCTTGTCTATTAGCTTGAGGATATTGTATTATGATATACCAGTACGAAAAACGGGTCAATTCGTGGTTATATACTTATGATTTTGTATTTTTTCAAAAATGCGCCATTTTGTGGGTTAACACTCACGCATTTTGCCAGATTTTTTTTGCAGAACCAAAAATTGATTTTTCTTGTCAGTTATCTTGAGGATATTGTATTATGATATATCAGAACAAAAATGGGTCAATTCGTGGTTATATAAATATTATTTTGTATTTTTTCTAAAACGAGTCATTTTGTGGGTTAACACTCACGCATTTTGCCAGATTTTTTTGCAGAACCAAAAATTGATTTTTCTTGTCTATTAGCTTAAGCGTATGGTATTATGATATACCAGAACGAAAACGAGTCCATTCGTGGTTATATACATATGATTTTGTATTTTATTCTAAAACACGTCATTTTGTGGGTTAACAATCACGCATTTTGCCAGATTTTTTTTCCAGAACCAAAAAATGATTTTTCTTGTCTATTAGCTTGAGGATATGGTATTCTGATATACCAGAACAAAAACGGGTCAATTCGTGGTTATATACATATGATTTTGTATTTTTTCTAAAACGCGTCATTTTGTGGGTTAACACTCACGCATTTTGCAAGATTTTTTTGTAGAACCAAAAATTTATTTTTCTTGTCTATTAGCTTTAGGATACGGTATTATAATATACCAGAACAAAAACGGGTCAATTCGTGCTTATATACTTATGATTTTGTATTTTTTTTCAAAAACGCGCCATTTTGTGGGTTAACACTCACGCATTTTGCCAGATTTTTTTGCAGAACCAAAAATTGATTTTTCTTGTCTATTAGCTTGAGGATACGGTATTATGATATACCAGAACGAAAACGGGTCAAGTCATGGTTATATACATATGATTTTTAATTTTTTCTAAAAACACGCCATTTTGTGGGTTAACACTCACGCATTTTGCCAGATTTTTTTGCAGAAGCAAAAATTGATTTTTCTTGTGTATTAGCTTGAGGATATGGTATTATGATATACCAGAACAAAAACGGGTCAATTCGTGGTTATATACATATGATTTTGTATTTTATTCTAAAACGCATCATTTTGTGGGTTAACACTCACGCATTTTGCCAAATTTTTTTGTAGAACCAAAAATTGATTTTTCTTGTATATTAGCTTGAGGATATGGTATTCTGTATACCAGAACAAAAAAGGATCAATTCGTGGTTATATACATATGGTTTTGTATTTTTTCAAAAACGCGTCATTTTATGGGTTAACACTCACGCATTTTGCCAGATTTTTTTGCAGAACCAAAAATTGATTTTTCTTTTCTATTAGTTTGAGAATATGGTATAATGATATACCAGAATGAAAACGGGTCAATTCGTGGTTATATACTTATGATTTTTTATTTTTTCTAAAAATTCGTCATTTTGTGGGTTAACACTCACGCATTTTGCAAGATTTTTTTGCAGAACCAAAAATTGATTAATTTTGTCTATTAGCTTGAGGATACGGTATTAAAATATACCTAAATGAAAACGGGTCAATTCGTGGTTATATACTTATGATTTTGTATTTTTTCAAAAACGAGCCATTTTGTGGGTTAACACGCATTTTGCCAGATTTTTTTACAGAACCAAAAACAGACTTTTCTTGTCTATTAGCTTGAGGATATGGTATTATGATATACCAGTACGCAAACGGGTCAATTCATGGTTATATACTTATGATTTTTATTTTTTTCTAAAAACGCGCCATTTTGTGGGTTAACACTCACGCATTTTGCCAGATTTTTTTTGCAGAAGCAAAAATTGATATTCTTGTCTATTAGCTTAACCATATGGTATTATGATATACCAGAACGAAAACGGGTTCATTCGTGGTTATATACATTTGATTTTTTATTTTTTTCTAAAAAGCGTCATTTTGTGGGTTAACAATCACGCATTTTGAAAGATTTTTTTTCCAGAACCAAAAAATGATTTTTCTTGTTTATTAGCTTGAGGATATGGTATTCTGATATACCAGAACAAAAACGGGTCAATTCGTGGTTATATACATATGATTTTGTATTTTTTCTAAAACGCGTCATTTTGTGGGTTAACACTCACGCATTTTGCAAGATTTTTTTGTAGAACCAAAAATTTATTTTTCTTGTCTATTAGCTTTAGGATACGGTATTATAATATACCAGAACAAAAACGGGTCAATTCGTGGTTATATACTTATGATTTTGTATTTTTTTCAAAAACGCTCCATTTTGTGGGTTAACACTCACGCATTTTGCCAGATTTTTTTGCAGAACCAAAAATTGATTTTTCTTGTCTATTAGCTTGAGGATACGGTATTATGATATACCAGAACGAAAACGGGTCAAGTCATGGTTATATACATATGATTTTTAATTTTTTCTAAAAACACGCCATTTTGTGGGTTAAGACTCACGCATTTTGCCAGATTTTTTTGCAGAAGCAAAAATTGATTTTTCTTGTGTATTAGCTTGAGGATATGGTATTATGATATACCAGAACAAAAACGGGTCAATTCGTGGTTATATACATATGATTTTGTATTTTATTCTAAAACGCATCATTTTGTGGGTTAACACTCACGCATTTTGCCAAATTTTTTTGTAGAACCAAAAATTGATTTTTCTTGTATATTAGCTTGAGGATATGGTATTCTGTATACCAGAACAAAAAAGGATCAATTCGTGGTTATATACATATGGTTTTGTATTTTTTCAAAAACGCGTCATTTTATGGGTTAACACTCACGCATTTTGCCAGATTTTTTTGCAGAACCAAAAATTGATTTTTCTTTTATATTAGTTTGAGAATATGGTATAATGATATACCAGAATGAAAACGGGTCAATTCGTGGTTATATACTTATGATTTTTTATTTTTTCTAAAAACGCGCCATTTTGTGGGTTAACACTCACGCATTTTGCAAGATTTTTTTGCAGAACCAAAAATTGATTAATCTTGTCTATTAGCTTGAGGATACGGTATTAAAATATACCTAAATGAAAACGGGTCAATTCGTGGTTATATACTTATGATTTTGTATTTTTTCAAAAACGAGCCATTTTGTGGGTTAACACGCATTTTGCCAGATTTTTTTACAGAACCAAAAACAGACTTTTCTTGTCTATTAGCTTGAGGATATGGTATTATGATATACCAGTACGCAAACGGGTCAATTCATGGTTATATACTTATGATTTTTATTTTTTTCTAAAAACGCGCCATTTTGTGGGTTAACACTCACGCATTTTGCCAGATTTTTTTTTGCAGAAGCAAAAATTGATATTCTTGTCTATTAGCTTAACCATATGGTATTATGATATACCAGAACGAAAACGGGTTCATTCGTGGTTATATACATTTGATTTTTTATTTTTTTCTAAAAAACGTCATTTTGTGGGTTAAACTCACGTATTTTGCCTGATTCTTTTGCAGAACCAATAATTGATTTTTCTTGTCTATTAGCTTGAGAATATGGTATTATGATATACCAGAACAAAAACGGGGTCAATTCGTGGTTATATACTTATGGTTTTTTATTTTTTCTAAAAAGGCGCCATTTTGTGGGTTAACACTCACACATTTTGCAAGATTTTTTTTGCAGAACCAAAAATTAATTTTTCTTGTCTATTAGCTTGAGGATATTGTATTATGATATACCAGTACGAAAAACGGGTCAATTCGTGGTTATATACTTATGATTTTGTATTTTTTCAAAAATGCGCCATTTTGTGGGTTAACACTCACGCATTTTGCCAGATTTTTTTTGCAGAACCAAAAATTGATTTTTCGTGTCAGTTATCTTGAGGATATTGTATTATGATATATCAGAACAAAAATGGGTCAATTCGTGGTTATATAAATATTATTTTGTATTTTTTCTAAAACGAGTCATTTTGTGGGTTAACACTCACGCATTTTGCCAGATTTTTTTGCAGAACCAAAAATTGATTTTTCTTGTCTATTAGCTTAAGCGTATGGTATTATGATATACCAGAACGAAAACGAGTCCATTCGTGGTTATATACATATGATTTTTTATTTTTTTGTAAAACGCGTCATTTTGTGGGTTAACACTCACGCATTTTGCCTTATTTTTTTGCAGAAAAAATAATTGATTTTTCTTGTCTATTAGGTTGAGGATATGGTATTATGATATATACCAGAACAAAAACGGGTCAATTTGTGGTTATATACTTATGATTTTGTATTTTTTTCAAAAACGCGCCATTTTGTGGGTTTACACTCACGCATTTTGCCAATTTTTTTTTTGCAGAACCAAAAATTGATTTTTTTTGTCTATTAACTTGAGGATATGGTATTATGATATACCAGAACAAAAACGGGTCAATTCTTGGTAATATACTTCTGATTTTGTATTTTTTCAAAAACGCGTCATTTTGTGGGTTAACACACACGCATTTTGCCTGATTTTTTTGCAGAAGGAAAAATTGATTTTTCTTGTCTATTAGCTTGAGCATATGGTATTATGATATACCAGAACGAAAACGGGTCAATTCGTGGTTATATACATATGATTTTGTATTTTTTTCTAAAACGCGTCATTTTGTGGGTTAACACTCACGCATTTTGCCAGATTTTTTTGCAGAACCAAAAATTGATTTTTCTTGTCTATTAGATTGAGGATACAGTATTATGATATACCAGAACGAAAACGGGTCAATTCGTGGTAATATACTTATGATTTTGTATTTTTTTCAAAAACGCGCCATTTTGTGGGTGTGTTACTCACGCATTTTGCCAGATTTTTTTGCAGAACCAAAAATTGATTTTTCTTGTCTATTAGCTTGAGTATATGGTATTCTGATATACCAGAACAAAAATGGGTCAATTCGTGGTTATATACTTATGATTTTGTATTTTTTCAAGAACGCACCATTTTGTGGGTTAACAACACTCACGCATTTTGCCAGATTTTTTTGAAGAACCAAAAATTGATTTTTCCTGTCTATTAGCTTGAGGATACGGTATTATAATATACCAGAATGAAAACGGGTCCATTCGTGGTTATATACTTATGATTTTGTATTTTTTCAAAAACGCGCCATTTTGTGGGTATACACGCATTTTGCAAGATTTTTTTTCTGAACTAAAAATTGATTTTTCTTTTCTATTAGCTTGAGTATATGGTATTATGATATACCAGAACAGAAACGTGTCAATTCGTGGTTATATACTTATGATTTTGTATTTTTTCTACAACGCGTCATTTTGTGGGTTAACACTCACGCATTTTGCCAGATTTTTTTGCAGAACAAAAAATTGACTTTTCTTGTCTATTTGCTCGAGGGTATGGTATTATGATATACCAGAATGAAAACGGGTCAATTCGTGGTTATATACGTATGATTTTGTATTTTTTTCAAAAACGCGCCATTTTGTGGGTAACTCACACATTTTGCCAGATTTTTTTTGCAGAACCAAAAATTTATTTTTCTTGTCTATTAGCTTGAGGATACGGTATTATGATATACCAGAACGAAAACGGGTCAATTCGTGTTTATATACTTATGATTTTGTATTTTTTCAAAAACACGCCATTTTGTGGGTTAACACTCACGCATTTTGCCAGATTTTTTTTGCGGAACCAAAAACTGATTTTTCTTGTCTATTATCTTGAGGATATTGTATTATGATATATCAGAACAAAAATGGGTCAATTCGTGGTTATATACATATGATTTTGTATTTTTTCTAAAACGCGTCATTTTGTGGGTTAACACTCACGCATTTTGCCAGATTTTTTTGCAGAACCAAAAATTGATTTTTCTTGTCTATTAGCTTAAACATATGGTATTATGATATACCAGAACAAAAACGGGTTCATTCGTGGTTATATACATATGATTTTTTATTTTTTTTCTAAAAAGCGTCATTTTGTGGGTTAAACTCACGCATTCTGCCTGATTCTTTTGCAGAACCAATAATTAATTTTTCTTGTCTATTAGCTTGAGGATATGGTATTATGATATACCAGAACAAAAACGGGGTCAATTCGTGGTTATATACTTATGGTTTTTTATTTTTTCTAAAAAGGCGCCATTTTGTGGGTTAACACTCACACATTTTGCAAGATTTTTTTTGTAGAACCAAAAATTGATTTTTCTTGTCTATTAGCTTGAGGATATTGTATTATGATATACCAGTACGAAAAACGGGTCAATTCGTGGTTATATACTTATGATTTTGTATTTTTTAAAAAACGCGCCATTTTGTGGGTTAACACTCACGCATTTTGCCAGATTTTTTTTCCAGAACCAAAAATTGATTTTTCTTGTCTATTAGATTGAGGATACAGTATTATGGTATACCAGAACAAAAACGGGTCAATTCGTGGTAATACATATGATTTTGTATTTTTTCTAAAATGGGTCATTTTGTGGGTTAACACTCATGCATTTTGCCAGATTTTTTTGCAGAATCAAAAACTGATTTTTCTTGTCTATTAGCTTGAGTATATTGTATTATGATATACCAGATCAAAAACGGGACAATTCGTGGTTATATACTTATGATTATGTATCTTTTCAAAAACGTGCCATTTTGTGGGTTAACACTCACGCATTTTGCAAGATTTTTTTGCAGAACCAAAACTTGATTTTTCTTGTCTATTAGCTTGAGGATATGGTGTTATGATATACCACAACGAAAACGGGTCAATTCGTGGTTATATACATATGATTTTGTATTTTTTTCTAAAATGCGCCCTTTTGTGGGTTAACACTCATGCATTTTGCCAGATTTATTTGCAGAACCAAAAATTAATTTTTCTTGTCTATTAACTTGAGTATTGGTATTATGATATACCAGATCAAAAACGGGACAATTCGTGGTTATATACTTATGATTTTGTATCTTTTCAAAAACGCGCCATTTTGTGGCTTAACACTCACGCATTTTGCAAGTTTTTTTTGCAGAACCAAAAATTGATTTTTCTTGTCTATTGGCTTAAGGATATGGTATTATGATATACAAGAACGAAAACGGGTCAATTTGTGGTTATATACATATTATTTTGTATTTTTTCTAAAACGCGTCATTTTGTGGGTTAACACTCATGCATTTTGCCAGATTTTTTTGCAGAACCAAAAATTGATTTTTCTTGTCTATTAGCTTGAGCATATGGTATTATGATATACCAGAACAAAAACGGGTCAATTCGTGGTTATATACTTATGGTTTTTTATTTTTTCTAAAAACGCGCCATTTTGTGGGTTAACACTCACGCATTTTGCCAGAATTTTTTTTTGCAGAACCAAAACTTGATTTTTCTTGTCTATTAGCTTGAGGATATTGTATTATGTTATACCAGTATGAAAACGGGTCAATTCGTGGTTATATACTTATGATTTTGTATTTTTTCAAAAACACGCCATTGTGTGGGTTAACACTAACGCATTTTGCCAGATTTTTTTTTGCAGAACCAAAAATTGATTTTTCTTGTCTATTAGATTGATGATACAGCATTATGGTATACCAGAACAAAAACGGGTCAATTCGTGGTAATACTTATGATTTTGTATTTTTTCAAAAACGCGCCATTTTGTGGGTGTTACTCACGCATTTTGCCAGATTTTTTTGCAGAATCAAAAATTGATTTTTCTTGTCTATTAGATTGAGTATATGGTATTATGATATATACCAGAACAAAAACGGGTCAATTCGTGGTTATATACTTATGATTTTGTATTTTTTCAAAAACACGCCATTTTGTGGGTTAACACTCACGCATTTTGCCAGATTTTTTTTGCGGAACCAAAAACTGATTTTTCTTGTCTATTATCTTGAGGATATTGTATTATGATATATCAGAACACAAATGGGTCAATTCGTGGTTATATACATATGATTTTGTATTTTTTCTAAAACGCGTCATTTTGTGGGTTAACACTCACGCATTTTGCAAGATTTTTTTGCAGAACCAAAAATTGATTTTTCTTGTCTATTAGCTTAACCATATGGTATTATGATATACCAGAACAAAAACGGGTTCATTCGTGGTTATATACATATGGTTTTTTATTTTTTTTCTAAAAAGCGTCATTTTGTGGGTTAAACTCACGCATTTTGCCTGATTCTTTTGCAGAACCAATAATTGATTTTTCTTGTCTATTAGCTTGAGGATATGGTATTATGATATACCAGAACAAAAACGGGGTCAATTCGTGTTTATATACTTATGGTTTTTTATTTTTTCTAAAAAGGCGCCATTTTGTGGGTTAACACTCACACATTTTGCAAGATTTTTTTTGCAGAACCAAAAATTGATTTTTCTTGTCTATTAGCTTGAGGATATTGTATTATGATATACCAGTACGAAAAACGGGTCAATTCGTGGTTATATACTTATGATTTTGTATTTTTTAAAAAACGCGCCATTTTGTGGGTTAACACTCACGCATTTAGCCAGATTTTTTTTGCAGAACCAAAAATTGATTTTTCTTGTCTATTAGATTGAGGATACAGTATTATGGCATACCAGAACAAAAACGGGTCAATTCGTGGTAATACATATGATTTTGTATTTTTTCTAAAATGCGTCATTTTGTGGGTTAACACTCATGCATTTTGCCAGATTTTTTTGCAGAATCAAAAACTGATTTTTCTTGTCTATTAGCTTGAGTATATGGTGTTATGATATACCAGATCAAAAACGGGACAATTCGTGGTTATATACTTATGATTATGTATCTTTTCAAGAACGTGCCATTTTGTGGGTTAACACTCACGCATTTTGCAAGATTTTTTTGCAGAACCAAAACTTGATTTTTCTTGTCTATTAGCTTGAGGATATGGTGTTATGATATACCACAACGAAAACGGGTCAATTCGTGGTTATATACATATGATTTTGTATTTTTTCTAAAATGCGCCCTTTTGTGGGTTAACACTCATGCATTTTGCCAGATTTATTTGCAGAACCAAAAATTGATTTTTCTTGTCTATTAACTTGAGTATTGGTATTATGATATACCAGATCAAAAACGGGACAATTCGTGGTTATATACTTATGATTTTGTATTTTTTCAAAAACGCGCCATTTTGTGGCTTAACACTCACGCATTTTGCAAGTTTTTTTTGCAGAACCAAAAATTGATTTTTCTTGTCTATTGGCTTAAGGATATGGTATTATGATATACCAGAACGAAAACGGGTCAATTTGTGGTTATATACATATGATTTTGTATTTTTTCTAAAACGCGTCATTTTGTGGGTTAACACTCATGCATTTTGCCAGATTTTTTTGCAGAACCAAAAATTGATTTTTCTTGTCTATTAGCTTGAGCATATGGTATTATGATATACCAGAACAAAAACGGGTCAATTCATGGTTATATACTTATGGTTTTTTATTTTTTCTAAAAACGCACCATTTTGTGGGTTAACACTCACGCATTTTGCCAGAATTTTTTTTTGCAGAACCAAAAATTGATTTTTCTTGTCTATTAGCTTGAGGATATTGTATTATGATATACCAGTACGAAAACGGGTCAATTCGTGGTTATATATTTATGATTTTGTATTTTTTCAAAAACACGCCATTTTGTGGGTTAACACACACGCATTTTGCCAGATTTTTTTTTGCAGAACCAAAAATTGATTTTTCTTGTCTATTAGATTGATGATACAGCATTATGGTATACCAGAACGAAAACGGGTCAATTCGTGGTAATACTTATGATTTTGTATTTTTTCAAAAACGCGCCATTTTGTGGGTGTTACTCACGCATGTTGCCAGATTTTTTTGCAGAATCAAAAATTGATTTTTCTTGTCTATTAGATTGAGTATATGGTATTATGATATACCAGAACAAAAACGGGTCAATTCGTGGTTATATACTTATGATTTTGTATCTTTTCAAAAACGCGCCATTTTGTGGGTCAACACTCACGCATTTTGCAAGATTTTTTTGCAAAACCAAAATTTGATTTTTCTTGTCTATTAGCTTGAGGATATGGTGTTATGATATACCAGAACGAAAACGGGTCAATTCGTGGTTATATACATATGATTTTGTATTTTTTCTAAAATGCGCCCTTTTGTGGGTTAACACTCACGCATTTTGCCAGATTTTTTTGCAGAACCAAAAATTGGTTTTTCTTGTCTATTAGGTTGAGGATATGGTAATATGATATACCAGAACGAAAACGGGTCAATTCGTGGTTCTATACATATAATTTTGTATTTTTTCTAAAACGCGCCATTTTGTGGGTTAACACTCACGCATTTTGCCAGATTTTTTTGCAGAACCAAAAATTGATTTTTCTTGTCTATTAGCTTGAGGATATGGTATTATGATATACCAGAACGAAAACGGGTCAATTCGTGGTTATATACTTATGATTTTGTATTTTTTCTAAAATGTGTCATTTTGTGGGTTAACACTCACGCATTTTGCCAGATTTTTTTCCAGAACCAAAAATTGATTTTTCTTGTCTATTAGCTTGAGGATATGGTAATATGATATACCAGACGAAAACGGGACAATTCGTGGTTCTATACTTATGATTTTGTATTTTTTCAAAAACGCGCCATTTTGTGGGTTAACACTCACCCATTTTGCAAGATTTTTTTGCAGAACCAAAAATTGATTTTTCTTTTCTATTAGCTTGAGGATATGGTATTATGATATATCATAAAAAACGGGTCGATTCGTGCTTATATACTTATGATTTTGTATTTTTTCAAAAAACGCGCCATTTTGTGGGTTAACACTCACGCATTTTGCCAGATTTTTTTTGCAGAACCAAAAATTGATATTTCTTGTCTATTAGCTTGAGGATATGGTATTATGATATATCATAAAAAACGGGTCAATTCGTGCTTATATACTTATGATTTTGTATTTTTTCAAAAACGCGCCATTTTGTGGGTTAACACTCACGCATTTTGCCAGATCTTTTTGCAGAACCAAAAATTGATATTTCTTGTGTATTAGCTTGAGGATATGGTATTATGATATACTAGAACGAAAACGGGTCAATTCGTGGTTATATACTTATGATTTTGTATTTTTTCAAAAACTCTCCATTTTGTGGGTTAACACTCACGCATTTTGCCAGATTTTTTTGCAGAACCAAAAATTGGTTTTTCTTGTCTATTAGCTTGAGGATATGGTAATATGATATACCAGAACGAAAACGGGTCGATTCGTGGTTATATACTTATGATTTTGTATTTTTTCTAAAACGTGTCATTTTGTGGGTTAACACTCACGCATTTTGCCAGATTTTTTTCCAGAACCAAAAACTGATATTTCTTGTGTATTAGCTTGAGGATATGGTATTATGATATACTAGAACGAAAACGGGTCAATTCGTGGTTATATACTTATGATTTTGTATTTTTTCAAAAACTCGCCATTTTGTGGGTTAACACTCACGCATTTTGCCAGATTTTTTTGCAGAACCAAAAATTGGTTTTTCTTGTCTATTAGCTTGAGGATATGGTATTATGATATACCAGAACGAAAACGGGTCAATTTGTGGTTATATACTTATGATTTTGTATTTTTTCAAAAACTCGCCATTTTGTGGGTTAACACTCACGCATTTTGCCAGATTTTTTTGCAGAACCAAAAATTGATTTTTCTTGTCTATTAGCTTGAGGATATGGTAATATGATATACCAGAATAAAAACGGGTCAATTCGTGGTTCTATACATATGATTTTGTATTTTTTCTAAAACACGCCATTTTGTGGGTTAACACTCACGCATTTTGCCAGATTTTTTTGCAGAACCAAAAATTGGTTTTTCTTGTCTATCAGCTTGAGGATATGGTAATATGATATACCAGAATGAAAACGGGTCGATTCGTGGTTATATACTTATGATTTTGTATTTTTTCAAAAACGCGCCATTTTGTGGGTTAACACTCACGCATTTTGCCAGATTTTTTTTGCAGAACCAAAAATTGATATTTCTTGTCTATTAGCTTGAGGATATGGTATTATGATATATCATAAAAAACAGGTCAATTCGTGCTTATATACTTATGATTTTGTATTTTTTCAAAAACGCGCCATTTTGTGGGTTAACACTCACGCATTTTGCCAGATCTTTTTGCAGAACCAAAAATTGATATTTCTTGTGTATTAGCTTGAGGATATGGTATTATGATATACTAGAACGAAAACGGGTCAATTCGTGGTTATATACTTATGATTTTGTATTTTTTCAAAAACTCTCCATTTTGTGGGTTAACACTCACGCATTTTGCCAGATTTTTTTGCAGAACCAAAAATTGGTTTTTCTTGTCTATTAGCTTGAGGATATGGTAATATGATATACCAGAACGAAAACGGGTCAATTCGTGGTTATATACTTATGATTTTGTATTTTTTCTAAAACGTGTCATTTTGTGGGTTAACACTCACGCATTTTGCCAGATTTTTTTCCAGAACCAAAAATTGATATTTCTTGTGTATTAGCTTGAGGATATGGTATTATGATATACTAGAACGAAAACGGGTCAATTCGTGGTTATATACTTATGATTTTGTATTTTTTCAAAAACTCGCCATTTTGTGGGTTAACACTCACGCATTTTGCCAGATTTTTTTGCAGAACCAAAAATTGGTTTTTCTTGTCTATTAGCTTGAGGATATGGTATTATGATATACCAAAACGAAAACGGGTCAATTCGTGGTTATATACTTATGATTTTGTATTTTTTCAAAAACTCGCCATTTTGTGGGTTAACACTCACGCATTTTGCCAGATTTTTTTGCAGAACCAAAAATTGATTTTTCTTGTCTATTAGCTTGAGGATATGGTAATATGATATACCAGAATAAAAACGGGTCAATTCGTGGTTCTATACATATGATTTTGTATTTTTTCTAAAACACGCCATTTTGTGGGTTAACACTCACGCATTTTGCCAGATTTTTTTGCAGAACCAAAAATTGGTTTTTCTTGTCTATTAGCTTGAGGATATGGTAATATGATATACCAGAACGAAAACGGGTCAATTCGTGGTTCTATACATATAATTTTGTATTTTTTCTAAAACGCGCCATTTTGTGGGTTAACACTCACGCATTTTGCCAGATTTTTTTGCAGAACCAAAAATTGATTTTTCTTGTCTATTAGCTTGAGGATATGGTATTATGATATACCAGAACGAAAACGGGTCAATTCGTGGTTATATACTTATGATTTTGTATTTTTTCTAAAATGTGTCATTTTGTGGGTTAACACTCACGCATTTTGCCAGATTTTTTTCCAGAACCAAAAATTGATTTTTCTTGTCTATTAGCTTGAGGATATGGTAATATGATATACCAGACGAAAACGGGTCAATTCGTGGTTCTATACTTATGATTTTGTATTTTTTCAAAAACGCGTCATTTTGTGGGTTAACACTCACGCATTTTGCCATATTTTTTTGCATAACCAAAAAATTGATTAGCTTGAGGATATGGTAATATGATATACCAGAATGAAAACGGGTTAATTCGTGGTTCTATACTTATGATTTTGTATTTTTTCTATAACACGCCATTTTGTGGGTTAACACTCACCCATTTTGCCAGATTTTTTTGCAGAACCAAAAATTGATTTTTCTTGTCTATTAGCTTGAGGATATGGTATTATGATATACCAGAATGAAAACGGGTCGATTCGTGGTTATATACTTATGATTGTGTATTTTTTCAAAAACGCGCCATTTTGTGGGTTAACACTCACGCATTTTGCCAGATTTTTTTTGCAGAACCAAAAATTGATATTTCTTGTCTATTAGCTTGAGGATATGGTATTATGATATATCATAAAAAACGGGTAAATTCGTGCTTATATACTTATGATTTTGTATTTTTTCAAAAACGCGCCATTTTGTGGGTTAACACTCACGCATTTTGCCAGATCTTTTTGCAGAACCAAAAATTGATATTTCTTGTGTATTAGCTTGAGGATATGGTATTATGATATACTAGAACGAAAACGGGTCAATTCGTGGTTATATACTTATGATTTTGTATTTTTTCAAAAACTCTCCATTTTGTGGGTTAACACTCACGCATTTTGCCAGATTTTTTTGCAGAACCAAAAATTTGTTTTTCTTGTCTATTAGCTTGAGGATATGGTAATATGATATACCAGAACGAAAACGGGTCAATTCGTGGTTCTATACATATAATTTTGTATTTTTTCTAAAACGCGCCATTTTGTGGGTTAACACTCACGCATTTTGCCAGATTTTTTTGCAGAACCAAAAATTGATTTTTCTTGTCTATTAGCTTGAGGATATGGTATTATGATATACCAGAACGAAAACGGGTCAATTCGTGGTTATATACTTATGATTTTGTATTTTTTCTAAAATGTGTCATTTTGTGGGTTAACACTCACGCATTTTGCCAGATTTTTTTCCAGAACCAAAAATTGATTTTTCTTGTCTATTAGCTTGAGGATATGGTAATATGATATACCAGACGAAAACGGGACAATTCGTGGTTCTATACTTATGATTTTGTATTTTTTCAAAAACGCGCCATTTTGTGGGTTAACACTCACGCATTTTGCCATATTTTTTTGCATAACCAAAAAATTGATTAGCTTGAGGATATGGTAATATGATATACCAGAATGAAAACGGGTTAATTCGTGGTTCTATACTTATGATTTTGTATTTTTTCTATAACACGCCATTTTGTGGGTTAACACTCACCCATTTTGCCAGATTTTTTTGCAGAACCAAAAATTGATTTTTCTTTTCTATTAGCTTGAGGATATGGCAATATGATATATCATAAAAAACGGGTCAATTCGTGCTTATATACTTATGATTTTGTATTTTTTCAAAAACGCGCCATTTTGTGGGTTAACACTCACGCATTTTGCCAGATTTTTTTTGCAGAACCAAAAATTGATATTTCTTGTCTATTAGCTTGAGGATATGGTATTATGATATACTAGAACGAAAACGGGTCAATTCATGGTTATATACTTATGATTTTGTATTTTTTCAAAAACTCGCCATTTTGTGGGTTAACACTCACGCATTTTGCCAGATTTTTTTGCAGAACCAAAAATTGGTTTTTCTTGTCTATTAGCTTGAGGATATGGTAATATGATATACCAGAACGAAAACGGGTCAATTCGTGGTTCTATACATATGATTTTGTATTTTTTCTAAAACGCGCCATTTTGTGGGTTAACACTCACGCATTTTGCCAGATTTTTTTGCAGAACCAAAAATTGATTTTTCTTGTCTATTAGCTTGAGGATATGGTATTATGATATACCAGAACGAAAACGGGTCAATTCGTGGTTATATACTTATGATTTTGTATTTTTTCTAAAACGTGTCATTTTGTGGGTTAACACTCACGCATTTTGCCAGATTTTTTTCCAAAACCAAAAATTGATATTTCTTGTGTATTAGCTTGAGGATATGGTATTATGATATACTAGAACGAAAACGGGTCAATTCGTGGTTATATACTTATGATTTTGTATTTTTTCAAAAACTCGCCATTTTGTGGGTTAACACTCACGCATTTTGCCAGATTTTTTTGCAGAACCAAAAATTGGTTTTTCTTGTCTATTAGCTTGAGGATATGGTAATATGATATACCAGAACGAAAACGGGTCAATTCGTGGTTCTATACATATAATTTTGTATTTTTTCTAAAACGCGCCATTTTGTGGGTTAACACTCACGCATTTTGCCAGATTTTTTTGCAGAACCAAAAATTGATTTTTCTTGTCTATTAGCTTGAGGATATGGTATTATGATATACCAGAACGAAAACGGGTCAATTCGTGGTTATATACTTATGATTTTGTATTTTTTCTAAAACGTGTCATTTTGTGGGTTAACACTCACGCATTTTGCCAGATTTTTTTCCAGAACCAAAAATTAATTTTTCTTGTCTATTAGCTTGAGGATATGGTAATATGATATACCAGACGAAAACGGGTCAATTCGTGGTTCTATACTTATGATTTTGTATTTTTTCAAAAACGCGTCATTTTGTGGGTTAACACTCACGCATTTTGCCATATTTTTTTGCATAACCAAAAAATTGATTAGCTTGAGGATATGGTAATATGATATACCAGAATGAAAACTGGTTAATTCGTGGTTCTATACTTATGATTTTGTATTTTTTCTATAACACGCCATTTTGTGGGTTAACACTCACCCATTTTGCCAGATTTTTTTGCAGAACCAAAAATTGATTTTTCTTGTCTATTAGCTTGAGGATATGGTATTATGATATACCAGAATGAAAACGGGTCGATTCGTGGTTATATACTTATGATTTTGTATTTTTTCAAAAACGCGCCATTTTGTGGGTTATCACTCACGCATTTTGCCAAATTTTTTTCCCGAACCAAAAATTGATATTTCTTGTCCATTAGCTTGAGGATATGGTAATATGATATACCAGAACGAAAACGGGTCAATTCGTGGTTCTATACATATGATTTTGTATTTTTTCTAAAACGCGCCATTTTGTGGGTTAACACTCACGCATTTTGCCAGATTTTTTTGCAGAACCAAAAATTGATTTTTCTTGTCTATTAGCTTGAGGATATGGTATTATGATATACCAGAACGAAAACGGGTCAATTCGTGGTTATATACTTATGATTTTGTATTTTTTCAAAAACGCGCCATTTTATGGGTTAACACTCACGCATTTTGCCAGATTTTTTTGCAGAACCAAAAATTGATTTTTCTTGTCTATTAGTTTGAGGATATGGTATTATGATATACCAGAACGAAAACGGGTCAATTCGTGGTTATATACTTATGATTTTGTATTTTTGCAAAAACACGCCATTTTGTGGGTTAACACTCACGCATTTTGCCAGATTTTTTTGTAGAACCAAAAATTGGTTTTTCTTGTCTATTAGCTTGAGGATATGGTAATATGATATACCAGAACGAAAACGGCTCAATTCGTGGTTATATACATATGATTTTGTATTTTTTCTAAAACGCGCCATTTTGTGGGTTAACACTCACGCATTTTGCCAGATTTTTTTGCAGAACCAAAAATTGATTTTTCTTGTCTATTAGCTTGAGGATATGGTATTATGATATACCAGAACGAAAACGGGTCAATTCGTGGTTATATACTTATGATTTTGTATTTTTGTAAAAACTCGCCATTTTGTGGGTTAACACTCACGCATTTTGCCAGATTTTTTTGCAGAACCAAAAATTGGTTTTTCTTGTCTATTAGCTTGAGGATATGGTAATATGATATACCATAATGAATACGGGTCAATTCGTGGTTCTATACATATGATTTTGTATTTTTTCTAAAACGCGCCATTTTGTGGGTTAACACTCACGTATTTTGCCAGATTTTTTTGCAGAACCAAAAATTTATTTTTCTTGTCTATTAGCTTGAGGATATGGTATTATGATATACCAGAACGAAAACGGGTCAATTTGTGGTTATTTACTTATGATTTTGTATTTTTGCAAAAACTCGCCATTTTGTGGGTTAACACTCACGCATTTTGCCAGATTTTTTTGCAGAACCAAAAATTGGTTTTTCTTGTCTATTAGCTTGAGGATATGGTAATATGATATACCAGAACGAAAACGGGTCAATTCGTGGTTCTATACATATGATTTTGTATTTTTTCTAAAACGCACAATTTTGTGGGTTAACACTCACGCATTTTGCCAGATTTTTTTGCAGAACCAAAAATTGAGTTTTCTTGTCTATTAGCTTGAGGATATGGTATTATGATATACCAGAATGAAAACGGGTCAATTCGTGGTTATATACTTATGATTTTGTATTTTTTCAAAAACTCGCCATTTTGTGGGTTAACACTCACGCATTTTGCCAGATTTTTTTGCATAACCAAAACATTGATTAGCTTGAGGATATGGTAATATGATATACCAGAATGAAAACGGGTTATTCGTGGTTCTATACTTATGATTTTGTATTTTTTCTATAACACGCCATTTTGTGGGTTAACACTCACCCATTTTGCCAGATTTTTTTGCAGAACCAAAAATTGATTTTTCTTGTCTATTAGCTTGAGGATATGGTAATATGATATATCATAAAAAACGGGTCAATTCGTGCTTATATACTTATGATTTTGTATTTTTTCAAAAACGCGCCATTTTGTGGGTTAACACTCACGCATTTTGCCAGATTTTTTTTGCAGAACCAAAAATTGATATTTCTTGTCTATTAGCTTGAGGATATGGTATTATGATATACTAGAACGAAAACGGGTCAATTCATGGTTATATACTTATGATTTTGTATTTTTTCAAAAACTCGCCATTTTGTGGGTTAACACTCACGCATTTTGCCAGATTTTTTTGCAGAACCAAAAATTGGTTTTTCTTGTCTATTAGCTTGAGGATATGGTAATATGATATACCAGAACGAAAACGGGTCAATTCGTGGTTCTATACATATGATTTTGTATTTTTTCTAAAACGCGCCATTTTGTGGGTTAACACTCACGCATTTTGCCAGATTTTTTTGCAGAACCAAAAATTGATTTTTCTTGTCTATTAGCTTGAGGATATGGTATTATGATATACCAGAACGAAAACGGGTCAATTCGTGGTTATATACTTATGATTTTGTATTTTTTCTAAAACGTGTCATTTTGTGGGTTAACACTCACGCATTTTGCCAGATTTTTTTCCAAAACCAAAAATTGATATTTCTTGTGTATTAGCTTGAGGATATGGTATTATGATATACTAGAACGAAAACGGGTCAATTCGTGGTTATATACTTATGATTTTGTATTTTTTCAAAAACTCGCCATTTTGTGGGTTAACACTCACGCATTTTGCCAGATTTTTTTGCAGAACCAAAAATTGGTTTTTCTTGTCTATTAGCTTGAGGATATGGTAATATGATATACCAGAACGAAAACGGGTCAATTCGTGGTTCTATACATATAATTTTGTATTTTTTCTAAAACGCGCCATTTTGTGGGTTAACACTCACGCATTTAGCCAGATTTTTTTGCAGAACCAAAAATTGATTTTTCTTGTCTATTAGCTTGAGGATATGGTATTATGATATACCAGAACGAAAACGGGTCAATTCGTGGTTATATACTTATGATTTTGTATTTTTTCTAAAACGTGTCATTTTGTGGGTTAACACTCACGCATTTTGCCAGATTTTTTTCCAGAACCAAAAATTAATTTTTCTTGTCTATTAGCTTGAGGATATGGTAATATGATATACCAGACGAAAACGGGTCAATTCGTGGTTCTATACTTATGATTTTGTATTTTTTCAAAAACGCGTCATTTTGTGGGTTAACACTCACGCATTTTGCCATATTTTTTTGCATAACCAAAAAATTGATTAGCTTGAGGATATGGTAATATGATATACCAGAATGAAAACTGGTTAATTCGTGGTTCTATACTTATGATTTTGTATTTTTTCTATAACACGCCATTTTGTGGGTTAACACTCACCCATTTTGCCAGATTTTTTTGCAGAACCAAAAATTGATTTTTCTTGTCTATTAGCTTGAGGATATGGTATTATGATATACCAGAATGAAAACGGGTCGATTCGTGGTTATATACTTATGATTTTGTATTTTTTCAAAAACGCGCCATTTTGTGGGTTATCACTCACGCATTTTGCCAGATTTTTTTCCCGAACCAAAAATTGATATTTCTTGTCCATTAGCTTGAGGATATGGTAATATGATATACCAGAACGAAAACGGGTCAATTCGTGGTTCTATACATATGATTTTGTATTTTTTCTAAAACGCGCCATTTTGTGGGTTAACACTCACGCATTTTGCCAGATTTTTTTGCAGAACCAAAAATTGATTTTTCTTGTCTATTAGCTTGAGGATATGGTATTATGATATACCAGAACGAAAACGGGTCAATTCGTGGTTATATACTTATGATTTTGTATTTTTTCAAAAACGCGCCATTTTATGGGTTAACACTCACGCATTTTGCCAGATTTTTTTGCAGAACCAAAAATTGATTTTTCTTGTCTATTAGTTTGAGGATATGGTATTATGATATACCAGAACGAAAACGGGTCAATTCGTGGTTATATACTTATGATTTTGTATTTTTGCAAAAACACGCCATTTTGTGGGTTAACACTCACGCATTTTGCCAGATTTTTTTGTAGAACCAAAAATTGGTTTTTCTTGTCTATTAGCTTGAGGATATGGTAATATGATATACCAGAACGAAAACGGCTCAATTCGTGGTTATATACATATGATTTTGTATTTTTTCTAAAACGCGCCATTTTGTGGGTTAACACTCACGCATTTTGCCAGATTTTTTTGCAGAACCAAAAATTGATTTTTCTTGTCTATTAGCTTGAGGATATGGTATTATGATATACCAGAACGAAAACGGGTCAATTCGTGGTTATATACTTATGATTTTGTATTTTTCTAAAACACGTCATTTTGTGGGTTAACACTCACGCATTTTGCCAGATTTTTTTGCAGAACCAAAAATTGGTTTTTCTTGTCTATTAGCTTGAGGATATGGTAATATGATATACCATAACGAATACGGGTCAATTCGTGGTTCTATACATATGATTTTGTATTTTTTCTAAAACGCACAATTTTGTGGGTTAACACTCACGCATTTTGCCAGATTTTTTTGCAGAACCAAAAATTGAGTTTTCTTGTCTATTAGCTTGAGGATATGGTATTATGATATACCAGAATGAAAACGGGTCAATTCGTGGTTATATACTTATGATTTTGTATTTTTTCAAAAACTCGCCATTTTGTGGGTTAACACTCACGCATTTTGCCAGATTTTTTTGCATAACCAAAACATTGATTAGCTTGAGGATATGGTAATATGATATACCAGAATGAAAACGGGTTAATTCGTGGTTCTATACTTATGATTTTGTATTTTTTCTATAACACGCCATTTTGTGGGTTAACACTCACCCATTTTGCCAGATTTTTTTGCAGAACCAAAAATTGATTTTTCTTGTCTATTAGCTTGAGGATATGGTATTATGATATACCAGAATGAAAACGGGTCGATTCGTGGTTATATACTTATGATTTTGTATTTTTTCAAAAACGCGCCATTTTGTGGGTTAACACTCACGCATTTTGCCAGATTTTTTTCCCGAACCAAAAATTGATATTTCTTGTCTATTAGCTTGAGGATATGGTAATATGATATACCAGAACGAAAACGGGTCAATTCGTGGTTCTATACATATGATTTTGTATTTTTTCTAAAACGCGCCATTTTGTGGGTTAACACTCACGCATTTTGCCAGATTTTTTTGCAGAACCAAAAATTGATTTTTCTTGTCTATTAGCTTGAGGATATGGTATTATGATATACCAGAACGAAAACGGGTCAATTCGTGGTTATATACTTATGATTTTGTATTTTTTCAAAAACGCGCCATTTTATGGGTTAACACTCACGCATTTTGCCAGATTTTTTTGCAGAACCAAAAATTGATTTTTCTTGTCTATTTAGTTTGAGGATATGGTATTATGATATACCAGAACGAAAACGGGTCAATTCGTGGTTATATACTTATGATTTTGTATTTTTGCAAAAACACGTCATTTTGTGGGTTAACACTCACGCATTTTGCCAGATTTTTTTGCAGAACCAAAAGTTGGTTTTTCTTGTCTATTAGCTTGAGGATATGGTAATATGATATACCAGAACGAAAACGGCTCAATTCGTGGTTATATACATATGATTTTGTATTTTTTCTAAAACGCGTCATTTTGTGGGTTAACACTCACGCATTTTGCCAGATTTTTTTGCAGAACCAAAAATTGATTTTTCTTGTCTATTAGCTTGAGGATATGGTATTATGATATACCAGAACGAAAACGGGTCAATTCGTGGTTATATACTTATGATTTTGTATTTTTGCAAAAACTCGCCATTTTGTGGGTTAACACTCACGCATTTTGCCAGATTTTTTTGCAGAACCAAAAATTGGTTTTTCTTGTCTATTAGCTTGAGGATATGGTAATATGATATACCAGAATGAATACGGGTCAATTCGTGGTTCTATACATATGATTTTGTATTTTTTCTAAAACGCGCCATTTTGTGGGTTAACACTCACGCATTTTGCCAGATTTTTTTGCAAAACCAAAAATTGATTTTTCTTGTCTATTAGCTTGAGGATATGGTATTATGATATACCAGAACGAAAACGGGTCAATTCGTGGTTATATACTTATGATTTTGTATTTTTGCAAAAACTCGCCATTTTGTGGGTTAACACTCACGCATTTTGCCAGATTTTTTTGCAGAACCAAAAATTGGTGTTTCTTGTCTATTAGCTTGAGGATATGGTAATATGATATACCAGAACGAAAACGGGTCAATTCGTGGTTCTATACATATGATTTTGTATTTTTTCTAAAACGCACAATTTTGTGGGTTAACACTCACGCATTTTGCCAGATTTTTTTGCAGAACCAAAAATTGATTTTTCTTGTCTATTAGCTTGAGGATATGGTATTATGATATACCAGAATGAAAATGGGTCAATTCGTGGTTATATACTTATGATTTTGTATTTTTTCAAAAACTCGCCATTTTGTGGGTTAACACTCACGCATTTTGTCAGATTTTTTTGCAGAACCAAAAATTGGTTTTTCTTGTCTATTAGCTTGAGGATATGGTAATATGATATACCAGAACAAAAACGGGTCAATTCGTGGTTCTATACTTATGATTTTGTATTTTTTCTAAAACGCGCCATTTTGTGGGTTAACACTCACGCATTTTGCCAGATTTTATTGCAGAACCAAAAATTGATTTTTCTTGTCTATTAGCTTGAGGATATGGTATTATGATATACCAGAACGAAAACGGGTCAATTCGTGGTTATATACTTATGATTTTGTATTTTTGCAAAAACTCGCCATTTTGTGGGTTAACACTAACGCATTTTGCCAGATTTTTTTACAGAACCAAAAATTGGTTTTTCTTGTCTATTAGCTTGAGGATATGGTAATATGATATACCAGGACAAAAACGGGTCAATTCGTGGTTCTATACTTATGATTTTGTATTTTTTCAAAAAAGCGCCATTTTGTGGGTTAACACTCACGCATTTTGCCATATTTTTTTGCATA
Organism: Nemophila menziesii; assembly: GCA_029959085.1. Taxonomy (NCBI): domain Eukaryota; kingdom Viridiplantae; phylum Streptophyta; class Magnoliopsida; order Boraginales; family Hydrophyllaceae; genus Nemophila; species Nemophila menziesii. Next base: position 7,089,631 of record JARWIR010000036.1, on the reverse strand, counting down.
ACCAAAAATTGATTTTTCTTTTCTATTACCTTGAGGATATGGTATTATGATATACCAGAATGAAAACGGGTCAGTTCGTGGTTATATACTTATGATTTTGTATTCTTTCAAAAACTTGCCATTTTGTGGGTTAACACTCACGCATTTTGCCAGATTTTTTTGCAGAACCAAAAATTGGTTTTTCTTGTCTATTAGCTTGAGGATATGGTAATATGATATACCAGAACAAAAACGGGTCAATTCGTGGTTATATACTTATGATTTTGTATTTTTTCAAAAACGCGCCATTTTGTGGGTTAACACTCACGCATTTTGCCATATTTTTTTGCATAACCAAAAATTGATTAGCTTGAGGATATGGTAATATGATATACCAGAACGAAAACGGGTTAATTCGTGGTTCTATACTTATGATTTTGTATTTTTTCTAAAACGCGCCATTTTGTGGGTTAACACTCACGCATTTTGTCAGATTTTTTAGCAAAACCAAAAATTGGTTTTTCTTGTATATTAGCTTGATGATATGGTAATATGATATTCCAGAATGAAAACGAGTCAATTCGTGGTTATATACTTATGATTTTGTATTTTTTTTTAAAACGCGCCATTTTGTGGGTTAACACTCACCCATTTTGCCAGATTTTTTTGCAGAACCAAAAATTGATTTTCTTTTCTATTAGCTTGAGGATATGGTATTATGATATATCATAAAAACGGGTCAATTCGTGCTTATATACTTATGATTTTGTATTTTTTCAAAAACGCGCCATTTTGTGGGTTAACACTCACGCATTTTGCCAGATTTTTTTGCAGAACCAAAAATTGGTTTTTCTTGTCTATTAGCTTGAGGATATGGTAATATGATATACCAGAACGAAAACGGGTCAATTCGTGGTTCTATACATATGATTTTGTATTTTTTCTAAAACGCACAATTTTGTGGGTTAACACTCACGCATTTTGCCAGATTTTTTTGCAGAACCAAAAATTGATTTTTCTTGTCTATTAGCTTGAGGATATGGTATTATGATATACCAGAATGAAAACGGGTCAATTCGTGGTTATATACTTATGATTTTGTATTTTTTCAAAAACACGCCATTTTGTGGGTTAACACTCACGCATTTTGCCAGATTTTTTTGCAGAACCAAAAATTGGTTTTTCTTGTCTATTAGCTTGAGGATATGGTAATATGATATACCAGAACAAAAACGGGTCAATTCGTGGTTCTATACTTATGATTTTGTATTTTTTCTAAAACGCGCCATTTTGTGGGTTAACACTCACGCATTTTGCCAGATTTTATTGCAGAACCAAAAATTGATTTTTCTTGTCTATTAGCTTGAGGATATGGTATTATGATATACCAGAACGAAAACGGGTCAATTCGTGGTTATATACTTATGATTTTGTATTTTTGCAAAAACTCGCCATTTTGTGGGTTAACACTCACGCATTTTGCCAGATTTTTTTACAGAACCAAAAATTCGTTTTTCTTGTCTATTAGCTTGAGGATATGGTAATATGATATACCAGGACAAAAACGGGTCAATTCGTGGTTCTATACTTATGATTTTGTATTTTTTCAAAAACGCACAATTTTGTGGGTTAACACTCACGCATTTTGCCATATTTTTTTGCATAACCAAAAATTGATTTTTCTTGTCTATTAGCTTGAGGATATGGTATTATGATATACCAGAATGAAAACGGGTCAATTCGTGGTTATATACTTATGATTTTGTATTTTTTCAAAAACTCGCCATTTTGTGGGTTAACACTCACGCATTTTGCCAGATTTTTTTGCAGAACCAAAAATTGGTTTTTATTGTCTATTAGCTTGAGGATATGGTAATATGATATACCAGAACAAAAACGGGTCAATTCGTGGTTCTATACTTATGATTTTGTATTTTTTCTAAAACGCGCCATTTTGTGGGTTAACACTCACGCATTTTGCCAGATTTTATTGCAGAACCAAAAATTGATTTTTCTTGTCTATTAGCTTGAGGATATGGTATTATGATATACCAGAACGAAAACGGGTCAATTCGTGGTTATATACTTATGATTTTGTATTTTTGCAAAAACTCGCCATTTTGTGGGTTAACACTCACGCATTTTGCCAGATTTTTTTACAGAACCAAAAATTCGTTTTTCTTGTCTATTAGCTTGAGGATATGGTAATATGATATACCAGGACAAAAACGGGTCAATTCGTGGTTCTATACTTATGATTTTGTATTTTTTCAAAAACGCGCCATTTTGTGGGTTAACACTCACGCATTTTGCCATATTTTTTTGCATAACCAAAAATTGATTTTTCTTTTCTATTACCTTGAGGATATGGTATTATGATATACCAGAATGAAAACGGGTCAATTCGTGGTTATATACTTATGATTTTGTATTCTTTCAAAAACTCGCCATTTTGTGGGTTAACACTCACGCATTTTTTCAGATTTTTTTGCAGAACCAAAAATTGGTTTTTCTTGTCTATTAGCTTGAGGATATGGTAATATGATATACCAGAACAAAAACGGGTCAATTCGTGGTTCTATACTTATGATTTTGTATTTTTTCAAAAACGTGCCATTTTGTGGGTTAACACTCACGCATTTTGCCATATTTTTTTGCATAACCAAAAATTGATTAGCTTGAGGATATGGTAATATGATATACCAGAACGAAAACGGGTTAATTCGTGGTTCTATACTTATGATTTTGTATTTTTTCTAAAACGCGCCATTTTGTGGGTTAACACTCACGCATTTTGTCAGATTTTTTAGCAAAACCAAAAATTGGTTTTTCTTGTATATTAGCTTGATGATATGGTAATATGATATTCCAGAATGAAAACGAGTCAATTCGTGGTTATATACTTATGATTTTGTATTTTTTTTTAAAACGCGCCATTTTGTGGGTTAACACTCACGCATTTTGCCAGATTTTTTTGCAGAACCAAAAATTGATTTTTCTTTTCTATTAGCTTGAGGATATGGTATTATGATATACCAGAACGAAAACGGGTCGATTCGTGGTTATATACTTATGATTTTGTATTTTTTCAAAAACTCGCCATTTTGTGGGTTAACACTAACGCATTTTGCCAGATTTTTTTGCAGAACCAAAAATTGGTTTTTCTTGTCTATTAGCTTAAGGATATGGTAATATGATATACCAGAACGAAAATGGGTCAATTCGTGGTTCTATACATATGATTTTGTATTTTTTCTAAAACGCGCCATTTTGTGGGTTAACACTCACGCATTTTGCCAGATTTTTTTGCAGAACCAAAAATTGATTTTTCTTGTCTATTAGCTTGAGGATATGGTATTATGATATACCAGAATGAAAACGGGTCAATTCGTGGTTATATACTTATGATTTTGTATTTTTGCAAAAACTCGCCATTTTGTGGGTTAACACTCACGCATTTTGCCAGATTTTTTTGCAGAACCAAAAATTGGTTTTTCTTGTCTATTAGCTTGAGGATATGGTAATATGATATACCAGAACGAATACGGGTCAATTCGTGGTTCTATACATATGATTTTGTATTTTTTCTAAAACGCGTCATTTTGTGGGTTAACATTCACGCATTTTGCCAGATTTTTTTGCAAAACCAAAAATTGATTTTTCTTGTCTATTAGCTTGAGGATATGGTATTATGATATACCAGAACGAAAACGGGTCAATTCGTGGTTATATACTTATGATTTTGTATTTTTTCAAAAACGCGCCATTTTATGGGTTAACACTCACGCATTTTGCCAGATTTTTTTGCAGAACCAAAAATTGATTTTTCTTGTCTATTTAGTTTGAGGATATGGTAATATGATATACCAGAACGAAAACGGGTCAATTCGTGGTTATATACTTATGATTTTGTATTTTTTCTAAAACGCGCCATTTTGTGGGTTAACACTCACGCATTTTGTCAGATTTTTTAGCAAAACCAAAAATTGGTTTTTCTTGTATATTAGCTTGATGATATGGTAATATGATATTCCAGAATGAAAACGAGTCAATTCGTGGTTATATACTTATGATATTGTATTTTTTTTAAAAACGCGCCATTTTGTGGGTTAACACTCACGCATTTTGCCAGATTTTTTTGCAGAACCAAAAATTGATTTTTCTTTTCTATTAGCTTGAGGATATGGTATTATGATATACCAGAACAAAAACGGGTCGATTCGTGGTTATATACTTATGATTTTGTATTTTTTCAAAAACTCGCCATTTTGTGGGTTAACACTCACGCATTTTGCCAGATTTTTTTGCAGAACCAAAAATTGGTTTTTCTTGTCTATTAGCTTAAGGATATGGTAATATGATATACCAGAACGAAAATGGGTCAATTCGTGGTTCTATACATATGATTTTGTATTTTTTCTAAAACGCGCCATTTTGTGGGTTAACACTCACGCATTTTGCCAGATTTTTTTGCAGAACCAAAAATTGATTTTTCTTGTCTATTAGCTTGAGGATATGGTATTATGATATACCAGAATGAAAACGGGTCAATTCGTGGTTATATACTTATGATTTTGTATTTTTGCAAAAACTCGCCATTTTGTGGGTTAACACTCACGCATTTTGCCAGATTTTTTTGCAGAACCAAAAATTGATTTTTCTTGTCTATTAGCTTGAGGATATGGTAATATGATATACCAGAACGAATACGGGTCAATTCGTGGTTCTATACATATGATTTTGTATTTTTTCTAAAACGCGTCATTTTGTGGGTTAACACTCACGCATTTTGCCAGATTTTTTTGCAAAACCAAAAATTGATTTTTCTTGTCTATTAGCTTGAGGATATGGTATTATGATATACCAGAACGAAAAAGGGTCAATTCGTGGTTATATACTTATGATTTTGTATTTTTTCAAAAACGCGCCATTTTATGGGTTAACACTCACGCATTTTGCCATATTTTTTTGCAGAACCAAAAATTGATTTTTCTTGTCTATTTAGTTTGAGGATATGGTATTATGATATACCAGAACGAAAACGGGTCAATTCGTGGTTATATACTTATGATTTTGTATTTTTGCAAAAACACGCCATTTTGTGGGTTAACACTCACGCATTTTGCCAGATTTTTTTGCAGAACCAAAAATTGGTTTTTCTTGTCTATTAGCTTGAGGATATGGTAATATGATATACCAGAACGAAAACGGGTCAATTCGTGGTTATATACTTATGATTTTGTATTTTTTCTAAAACGCGCCATTTTGTGGGTTAACACTCACGCATTTTGCCAGATTTTTTTGCAGAACCAAAAATTGATTTTTCTTTTCTATTAGCTTGAGGATATGGTATTATGATATACCAGAACGAAAACGGGTCAATTCGTGGTTATATACTTATGATTTTGTATTTTTGCAAAAACTCGCCATTTTGTGGGTTAACACTCACGCATTTTGCCAGATTTTTTTGCAGAACCAAAAATTGGTTTTTCTTGTCTATTAGCTTGAGGATATGGTAATATGATATACCAGAACGAATACGGGTCAATTCGTGGTTCTATACATATGATTTTGTATTTTTTCTAAAACGCGCCATTTTGTGGGTTAACACTCACGCATTTTGCCAGATTTTTTTGCAGAACCAAAAATTGATTTTTCTTGTCTATTAGCTTGAGGATATGGTATTATGATATACCAGAACGAAAACGGGTCAATTCGTGGTTATATACTTATGATTTTGTATTTTTGCAAAAACTCGCCATTTTGTGGGTTAACATCACGCATTTTGCCAGATTTTTTTGCAGAACCAAAAATTGGTTTTTCTTGTCTATTAGCTTGAGGATATGGTAATATGATATACCAGAACGAATACGGGTCAATTCGTGGTTCTATACATATGATTTTGTATTTTTTCTAAAACGCGCCATTTTGTGGGTTAACACTCACGCATTTTGCCAGATTTTTTTGCAGAACCAAAAATTGATTTTTCTTGTCTATTAGCTTGAAGATATGGTATTATGATATACCAGAACGAAAACGGGTCAATTCGTGGTTATATACTTATGATTTTGTATTTTTTCAAAAACGCGCCATTTTATGGGTTAACACTCACGCATTTTGCCAGATTTTTTTGCAGAACCAAAAATTGATTTTTCTTGTCTATTTAGTTTGAGGATATGGTATTATGATATACCAGAACGAAAACGGGTCAATTCGTGGTTATATACTTATGATTTTGTATTTTTGCAAAAACACGCCATTTTGTGGGTTAACACTCACGCATTTTGCCAGATTTTTTTGCAGAACCAAAAATTGGTTTTTCTTGTCTATTAGCTTGAGGATATGGTAATATGATATACCAGAACGAAAACGGCTCAATTCGTGGTTATATACATATGATTTTGTATTTTTTCTAAAACGCGCCATTTTGTGGGTTAACACTCACGCATTTTGCCAGATTTTTTTGCAGAACCAAAAATTGATTTTTCTTGTCTATTAGCTTGAGGATATGGTATTATGATATACCAGAACGAAAACGGGTCAATTCGTGGTTATATACTTATGATTTTGTATTTTTGCAAAAACTCGCCATTTTGTGGGTTAACACTCACGCATTTTGCCAGATTTTTTTGCAGAACCAAAAATTGGTTTTTCTTGTCTATTAGCTTGAGGATATGGTAATATGATATACCAGAACGAAAACGGGTCAATTCGTGGTTCTATACATATGATTTTGTATTTTTTCTAAAACGCACAATTTTGTGGGTTAACACTCACGCATTTTGCCAGATTTTTTTGCAGAACCAAAAATTGATTTTTCTTGTCTATTAGCTTGAGGATATGGTATTATGATATACCAGAATGAAAACGGGTCAATTCGTGGTTATATACTTATGATTTTGTATTTTTTCAAAAACTCGCCATTTTGTGGGTTAACACTCACGCATTTTGCCAGATTTTTTTGCAGAACCAAAAATTGGTTTTTCTTGTCTATTAGCTTGAGGATATGTTAATATGATATACCAGAACAAAAACGGGTCAATTCGTGGTTCTATACTTATGATTTTGTATTTTTTCTAAAACGCGCCATTTTGTGGGTTAACACTCACGCATTTTGCCAGATTTTATTGCAGAACCAAAAATTGATTTTTCTTGTCTATTAGCTTGAGGATATGGTATTATGATATACCAGAACGAAAACGGGTCAATTCGTGGTTATATACTTATGATTTTGTATTTTTGCAAAAACTCGCCATTTTGTGGGTTAACACTCACGCATTTTGCCAGATTTTTTTACAGAACCAAAAATTGGTTTTTCTTGTCTATTAGCTTGAGGATATGGTAATATGATATACCAGGACAAAAACGGGTCAATTCGTGGTTCTATACTTATGATTTTGTATTTTTTCAAAAACGCGCCATTTTGTGGGTTAACACTCACGCATTTTGCCAGATTTTTTTGCATAACCAAAAATTGATTTTTCTTGTCTATTAGCTTGAGGATATGGTATTATGATATACCAGAATGAAAACGGGTCAATTCGTGGTTATATACTTATGATTTTGTATTTTTTCTAAAACGTGTCATTTTGTGGAGAAACACTCACGCATTTTGCCAGATTTTTTTCCAGAACTAAAAATTGATTTTTCTTGTCTATTAGCTTGAGGATATGGTAATATGATATACCAGACAAAAACGGGTCAATTCGTGGTTATATATTTATGATTTTGTATTTTTTCAAAAACACGTCATTTTGTGGGTTAACACTCACGCATTTTGCCATATTTTTTTGCATAACAAAAAATTGATTAGCTTGAGGATATGGTAATATGATATACCAGAACGAAAACGGGTTAATTCGTGGTTCTATACTTATGATTTTGTATTTTTTCTAAAACGCGCCATTTTGTGGGTTAACACTCACGCATTTTGCCAGATTTTTTTGCAAAACCAAAAATTGATTTTTCTTGTATATTAGCTTGATGATATGGTATTATGATATACCAGAACGAAAACGGGTCAATTCGTGGTTATATACTTATGATTTTGTATTTTTTTTAAAACGCGCCATTTTGTGGGTTAACACTCACCCATTTTGCCAGATTTTTTTGCAGAACCAAAAATTGATTTTTCTTTTCTATTAGCTTGAGGATATGGTATAATGATATATCAGAAAAAACGGGTCAATTCGTGCTTATATACTTATGATTTTGTATTTTTTCAAAAACGCGCCATTTTGTGGGTTAACACTCACGCATTTTGCCAGATTTTTTTGCAAAACCAAAAATTGTTTTTTCTTGTCTATTAGCTTGAGGATATGGTATTATGATATACCAGAACTAAAACGGGTCAATTCGTGGTTATATACTTATGATTTTGTATTTTTTCAAAAACTCGCCATTTTGTGGGTTAACAATCACGCATTTTGCCAGATTTTTTTGCAGAACCAAAAATTGGTTTTTCTTGTCTATTAGCTTGAGGATATGGTAATATGATATACCAGAACAAAAACGGGTCAATTCGTGGTTCTATACATATGATTTTGTATTTTTTCTAAAACACGCCATTTTGTGGGTTAACACTCACGCATTTTACCAGATTTTTTTGCAGAACCAAAAATTGATTTTTCTTGTCTATTAGCTTGAGGATATGGTATTATGATATACCAGAACGAAAACGGGTCAATTCGTGGTTATATACTTATGATTTTGTATTTTTTCTAAAACGTGTCATTTTGTGGGTTAACACTCACGCATTTTGCCAGATGTTTTTCAAGAACCAAAAATTGATTTTTCTTGTCTATTAGCTTGAGGATATGGTAATATGATATACCAGAATGAAAACGGGTTAATTCGTGGTTCTATACTTATAATTTTGTATTTTTTCTAAAACGCGCCATTTTGTGGGTTAACACTCACCCATTTTGCCAGATTTTTTTGCAGAACCAAAAATTGATTTTTCTTGTCTATTAGCTTGAGGATATGGTATTATGATATAGCAGAACGAAAACGGGTCAATTCGTGGTTATATACTTATGATTTTGTATTTTTTCTAAAACGTGTCATTTTGTGGGTTAACACTCACACATTTTGCCAGATTTTTTTCCAGAACCAAAAATTGACTTTTCTTGTCTATTAGCTTGAGGATATGGTAATATGATATACCAGACGAAAACGGGTCAATTCGTGGTTCTATACTTATCTTTTTTATTTTTTCAAAAACGCGCCATTTTGTGGGTTAACTCACGCATTTTGCCATATTTTTTTGCATAACCAAAAAATTGATTAGCTTGAGGATATGGTAATATGATATACCAGAATGAAAACGGGTTAATTCGTGGTTCTATACTTATGATTTTGTATTTTTTTCTAAAACGCGCCATTTTGTGGGTTAACACTCACCCATTTTGCCAGATTTTTTTGCAGAACCAAAAATTGATTTTTCTTTTCTATTAGCTTGAGGATATGGTATTATGATATATCATAAAAAACGGGTCAATTCGTGCTTATATACTTATGATTTCGTATTTTTTCAAAAACGCGCCATTTTGTGGGTTAACACTCACGTATTTTGCCAGATTTTTTTGCAGAACCAAAAATTGATTTTTCTTGTCTATTAGCTTGAGGATATGGTATTATGATATACCAGAACGAAAACGGGTCAATTCGTGGTTATATACTTATGATTTTGTATTTTTTCAAAAACTCGCCATTTTATGGGTTAACACTCACAATTTTTGCCAGATTTTTTTGCAGAACCAAAAATTGGTTTTTCTTGTCTATTAGCTTGAGGATATGGTAATATGATATACCAGAACGAAAACGGGTCAATTCGTGGTTCTATACATATGATTTTGTATTTTTTCTAAAACGCGCCATTTTGTGGGTTAACACTCACGCATTTTGCCAGATTTTTTTGCAGAACCAAAAATTGATTTTTCTTGTCTATTAGCTTGAGGATATGGTATTATGATATAGCAGAACGAAAACGGGTCAATTCGTGGTTATATACTTATGATTTTGTATTTTTTCTAAAACGTGTCATTTTGTGGGTTAACACTCACGCATTTTGCCAGATTTTTTTCCAGAACCAAAAATTGACTTTTCTTGTCTATTAGCTTGAGGATATGGTAATATGATATACCAGACAAAAACGGGTCAATTCGTGGTTCTATACTTATCTTTTTGTATTTTTTCAAAAACGCGTCATTTTGTGGGTTAACACTCACGCATTTTGCCATATTTTTTTGCATAACCAAAAAATTGATTAGCTTGAGGATATGGTAATATGATATACCAGAATGAAAACGGGTTAATTCGTGGTTCTATACTTATGATTTTGTATTTTTTTCTAAAACGCTCCATTTTGTGGGTTAACACTCACCCATTTTGCCAGATTTTTTTGCAGAACCAAAAATTGATTTTTCTTTTCTATTAGCTTGAGGATATGGTATTATGATATATCATAAAAAAACGGGTCAATTCGTGCTTATATACTTATGATTTCGTATTTTTTCAAAAACGCGCCATTTTGTGGGTTAACACTCACGTATTTTGCCAGATTTTTTTGCAGAACCAAAAATTGATTTTTCTTGTCTATTAGCTTGAGGATATGGTATTATGATATACCAGAACGAAAACGGGTCAATTCGTGGTTATATACTTATGATTTTGTATTTTTTCAAAAACTCGCCATTTTATGGGTTAACACTCACAATTTTTGCCAGATTTTTTTGCAGACCCAAAAATTGGTTTTTCTTGTCTATTAGCTTGAGGATATGGTAATATGATATACCAGAACGAAAACGGGTCAATTCGTGGTTCTATACATATGATTTTGTATTTTTTCTAAAACGCGCCATTTTGTGGGTTAACACTCACGCATTTGGCAGATTTTTTTGCAGAACCAAAAATTGATTTTTCTTGTCTATTAGCTTGAGGATATGGTATTATGATATAGCAGAATGAAAACGGGTCAATTCGTGGTTATATACTTATGATTTTGTATTTTTTCTAAAACGTGTCATTTTGTGGGTTAACACTCACGCATTTTGCCAGATTTTTTTTCCAGAACCAAAAATTGACTTTTCTTGTCTATTAGCTTGAGGATATGGTAATATGATATACCAGACGAAAACGGGTCAATTCGTGGTTCTATACTTATCTTTTTGTATTTTGTCAAAAACGCGCCATTTTGTGGGTTAACACTCACGCATTTTGCCATATTTTTTTGCATAACCAAAAAATTGATTTTTCTGAGGATATGGTAATATGATATACCAGAATGAAAACGGTTTAATTCGTGGTTCTATACTTATTATTTTGTATTTTTTCTAAAATACGCCATTTTGTGGGTTAACACTCACCCATTTTGCCAGATTTTTTTTGCAGAACCAAAAATTGATTTTTCTTTTCTATTAGCTTGAGGATATGGTATTATGATATATCAGAAAAAACGGGTCAATTCGTGCTTATATACTTATGATTTTGTATTTTTTCAAAAACGCGTCATTTTGTGGGTTAACACTCACGCATTTTGCCAGATTTTTTTGCAGAACCAAAAATTGATTTTTCTTGTCTATTAGCTTGAGGATATGGTATTATGATATACCAGAACAAAAACGGGTCAATTCGTGGTTATATACTTATGATTTTGTATTTTTTCAAAAACTCGTCATTTTGTGGGTTAACACTCACGCATTTTGCCAGATTTTTTTGCAGAACCAAAAATTGGTTTTTCTTGTCTATTAGCTTGAGGATATGGTAATATGATATACCAGAATGAAAACGGGTCAATTCGTGGGTCTATACATATGATTTTGTATTTTTTCTAAAACACGCCATTTTGTGGGTTAACACTCACGCATTTTGCCAGATTTTTTTGCAGAACCAAAAATTGATTTTTCTTGTCCATTAGCTTGAGGATATGGTATTATGATATACCAGAACAAAAACGTGTCAATTCGTGGTTATATACTTATGATTTTGTATTTTTTCAAAAACTCGCCATTTTGTGGGTTAACACTCACGCATTTTGCCAGATTTTTTTGCAGAACCAAAAATTGGTTTATCTTGTCTATTAGCTTGAGGATATGGTACTATGATATACCAGAACAAAAACGGGTCAATTCGTGGTTCTATACATATGATTTTGTATTTTTTCTAAAACACGCCATTTTGTGGGTTAACACTCACGCATTTTACCAGAATTTTTTGAAGAACCAAAAATTGATTTTTCTTTTCTATTAGCTTGAGGATATGGTATTATGATATAGCAGAACGAAACGGGTCAATTCGTGGTTATATACTTATGATTTTGTTTTTTTTCTAAAACGTGTCATTTTGTGGGTTAACACTCACGCATTTTGCCAGATTTTTTTCCAGAACCAAAAATTGACTTTTCTTGTCTATTAGCTTGAGGATATGGTAATATGATATACCAGACGAAAACGGGTCAATTCGTGGTTCTATACTTATCTTTTTGTATTTTTTCAAACACGCGCCATTTTGTGGGTTAACACTCACGCATTTTGCCATATTTTTTTGCATAACCAAAAAATTGATTAGCTTGAGGATATGGTAATATGATATACCAGAATGAAAACGGGTTAATTCGTGGTTCTATACTTATTATTTTGTATTTTTTCTAAAATACGCCATTTTGTGGGTTAACACTCACCCATTTTGCCAGATTTTTTTGCAGAACCAAAAATTGATTTTTCTTTTCTATTAGCTTGAGGATATGGTATTATGATATATCAGAAAAAACGGGTCAATTCGTGCTTATATACTTATGATTTTGTATTTTTTCAAAAATGCGCCATTTTGTGGGTTAACACTCACGCATTTTGCCAGATTTTTTTGCAGAACCAAAAATTGATTTTTCTTGTCTATTAGCTTGAGGATATGGTATTATGATATACCAGAACAAAAACGGGTCAATTCGTGGTTATATACTTATGATTTTGTATTTTTTCAAAAACTCGCCATTTTGTGGGTTAACACTCACGCATTTTGCCAGATTTTTTTGCAGAACCAAAAATTAGTTTTTCTTGTCTATTAGCTTGAGGATATGGTAATATGATATACCAGAACGAAAACGGGTCAATTCGGAGGTCTATACATATGATTTTGTATTTTTTCTAAAACACGCCATTTTGTGGGTTAACACTCACGCATTTTGCCAGATTTTTTTGCAGAACCAAAAATTGATTTTTCTTGTCCATTAGCTTGAGGATATGGTATTATGATATACCAGAACGAAAACGGGTCAATTCGTGGTTATATACTTATGATTTTGTATTTTTTCAAAAACTCGCCATTTTGTGGGTTAACACTCACGCATTTTGCCAGATTTTTTTGCAGAACCAAAAATTGGTTTTTATTGTCTATTAGCTTGAGGATATGGTACTATGATATACCAGAACGAAAACGGGTCAATTCGTGGTTATATACTTATGATTTTGTATTTTTTCAAAAACTCGCCATTTTGTGGGTTAACACTCACGCATTTTGCCAGATTTTTTTGCAGAACCAAAAATTGGTTTTTCTTGTCTATTAGCTTGAGGATATGGTAATATGATATACCAGACGAAAACGGGTCAATTCGTGGTTCTATACTTATGATTTTGTATTTTTTCTAAAACGTGTCATTTTGTGGGTTAACACTCACGCATTTTGCCAGATTTTTTTGCAGAACCAAAAATTGATTTTTCTTGTCTATTAGCTTGAGGATATGGTATTATGATATACGAGAACGAAAACGGATCAATTCGTGGTTTTATACTTATAATTTTGTATTTTTTCAAAAACTCGCCATTTTGTGGGTTAACACTCACGCATTTTGCCAGATTTTTTTGCAGAACCAAAAATTGGTTTTTCTTGTCTATTAGCTTGAGGATATGGTAATATGATATACCAGAACGAAAACGGGTCAATTCGTGGTTCTATACATATTATTTTGTATTTTTTCTAAAACGCGCCATTTTGTGGGTTAACACTCACGCATTTTGCCAGATTTTTTTGCATAACCAAAAATTGATTTTTCTTGTCTATTAGCTTGAGGATATGGTATTATGATATACCAGAACGAAAACGGGTCAATTCGTGGTTATATACTTATGATTTTGTATTTTTTCTAAAACGTGTCATTTTGTGGGGAAACACTCACGCATTTTGCCAGATTTTTTTCCAGAACTAAAAATTGATTTTTCTTGTCTATTAGCTTGAGGATATGGTAATATGATATACCAGACAAAAACGGGTCAATTCGTGGTTATATATTTATGATTTTGTATTTTTTCAAAAACACGTCATTTTGTGGGTTAACACTCACGCATTTTGCCATATTTTTTTGCATAACAAAAAATTGATTAGCTTGAGGATATGGTAATATGATATACCAGAACGAAAACGGGTTAATTCGTGGTTCTATACTTATGATTTTGTATTTTTTCTAAAACGCGCCATTTTGTGGGTTAACACTCACGCATTTTGCCAGATTTTTTTGCAAAACCAAAAATTGGTTTTTCTTGTATATTAGCTTGATGATATGGTATTATGATATACCAGAACGAAAACGGGTCAATTCGTGGTTATATACTTATGATTTTGTATTTTTTTTAAAACGCGCCATTTTGTGGGTTCACACTCACCCATTTTGCCAGATTTTTTTGCAGAACCAAAAATTGATTTTTCTTTTCTATTAGCTTGAGGATATGGTATAATGATATATCAGAAAAAACGGGTCAATTCGTGCTTATATACTTATGATTTTGTATTTTTTCAAAAACGCGCCATTTTGTGGGTTAACACTCACGCATTTTGCCAGATTTTTTTGCAAAACCAAAAATTGTTTTTTCTTGTCTATTAGCTTGAGGATATGGTATTATGATATACCAGAACTAAAACGGGTCAATTCGTGGTTATATACTTATGATTTTGTATTTTTTCAAAAACTCGCCATTTTGTGGGTTAACAATCACGCATTTTGCCAGATTTTTTTGCAGAACCAAAAATTGGTTTTTCTTGTCTATTAGCTTGAGGATATGGTAATATGATATACCAGAACAAAAACGGGTCAATTCGTGGTTCTATACATATGATTTTGTATTTTTTCTAAAACACGCCATTTTGTGGGTTAACACTCACGCATTTTACCAGATTTTTTTGCAGAACCAAAAATTGATTTTTCTTGTCTATTAGCTTGAGGATATGGTATTATGATATACCAGAACGAAAACGGGTCAATTCGTGGTTATATACTTATGATTTTGTATTTTTTCTAAAACGTGTCATTTTGTGGGTTAACACTTACGCATTTTGCCAGATGTTTATCCAGAACCAAAAATTGATTTTTCTTGTCTATTAGCTTGAGGATATGGTAATATGATATACCAGAATGAAAACGGGTTAATTCGTGGTTCTATACTTATAATTTTGTATTTTTTCTAAAACGCGCCATTTTGTGGGTTAACACTCACCCATTTTGCCAGATTTTTTTGCAGAACCAAAAATTGATTTTTCTTGTCTATTAGCTTGAGGATATGGTATTATGATATAGCAGAACGAAAACGGGTCAATTCGTGGTTATATACTTATGATTTTGTATTTTTTCTAAAACGTGTCATTTTGTGGGTTAACAATCACACATTTTGCCAGATTTTTTTCCAGAACCAAAAATTGACTTTTCTTGTCTATTAGCTTGAGGATATGGTAATATGATATACCAGACGAAAACGGGTCAATTCGTGGTTCTATACTTATCTTTTTGTATTTTTTCAAAAACGCGCCATTTTGTGGGTTAACACTCACGCATTTTGCCATATTTTTTTGCATAACCAAAAAATTGATTAGCTTGAGGATATGGTAATATGATATACCAGAATGAAAACGGGTTAATTCGTGGTTCTATACTTATGATTTTGTATTTTTTTCTAAAACGCGCCATTTTGTGGGTTAACAATCACCCATTTTGCCAGATTTTTTTGCAGAACCAAAAATTGATTTTTCTTTTCTATTAGCTTGAGGATATGGTATTATGATATATCATAAAAAACGGGTCAATTCGTGCTTATATACTTATGATTTCGTATTTTTTCAAAAACGCGCCATTTTGTGGGTTAACACTCACGTATTTTGCCAGATTTTTTTGCAGAACCAAAAATTGATTTTTCTTGTCTATTAGCTTGAGGATATGGTATTATGATATACCAGAACGAAAACGGGTCAATTCGTGGTTATATACTTATGATTTTGTATTTTTTCAAAAACTCGCCATTTTATGGGTTAACACTCACAATTTTTGCCAGATTTTTTTGCAGAACCAAAAATTGGTTTTTCTTGTCTATTAGCTTGAGGATATGGTAATATGATATACCAGAACGAAAACGGGTCAATTCGTGGTTCTATACATATGATTTTGTATTTTTTCTAAAACGCGCCATTTTGTGGGTTAACACTCACGCATTTTGCCAGATTTTTTTGCAGAACCAAAAATTGATTTTTCTTGTCTATTAGCTTGAGGATATGGTATTATGATATAGCAGAACGAAAACGGGTCAATTCGTGGTTATATACTTATGATTTTGTATTTTTTCTAAAACGTGTCATTTTGTGGGTTAACACTCACGCATTTTGCCAGATTTTTTTCCAGAACCAAAAATTGACTTTTCTTGTCTATTAGCTTGAGGATATGGTAATATGATATACCAGACGAAAACGGGTCAATTCGTGGTTCTATACTTATCTTTTTGTATTTTTTCAAAAACGCGTCATTTTGTGGGTTAACACTCACGCATTTTGCCATATTTTTTTGCATAACCAAAAAATTGATTAGCTTGAGGATATGGTAATATGATATACCAGAATGAAAACGGGTTAATTCGTGGTTCTATACTTATGATTTTGTATTTTTTTCTAAAACGCTCCATTTTGTGGGTTAACACTCACCCATTTTGCCAGATTTTTTTGCAGAACCAAAAATTGATTTTTCTTTTCTATTAGCTTGAGGATATGGTATTATGATATATCATAAAAAAACGGGTCAATTCGTGCTTATATACTTATGATTTCGTATTTTTTCAAAAACGCGCCATTTTGTGGGTTAACACTCACGTATTTTGCCAGATTTTTTTGCAGAACCAAAAATTGATTTTTCTTGTCTATTAGCTTGATGATATGGTATTATGATATACCAGAACGAAAACGGGTCAATTCGTGGTTATATACTTATGATTTTGTATTTTTTCAAAAACTCGCCATTTTATGGGTTAACACTCACAATTTTTGCCAGATTTTTTTGCAGACCCAAAAATTGGTTTTTCTTGTCTATTAGCTTGAGGATATGGTAATATGATATACCAGAACGAAACGGGTCAATTCGTGGTTCTATACATATGATTTTGTATTTTTTCTAAAACTCGCCATTTTGTGGGTTAACACTCACGCATTTGGCAGATTTTTTTGCAGAACCAAAAATTGATTTTTCTTGTCTATTAGCTTGAGGATATGGTATTATGATATAGCAGAATGAAAACGGGTCAATTCGTGGTTATATACTTATGATTTTGTATTTTTTCTAAAACGTGACATTTTGTGGGTTAACACTCACGCATTTTGCCAGATTTTTTTTCCAGAACCAAAAATTGACTTTTCTTGTCTATTAGCTTGAGGATATGGTAATATGATATACCAGACGAAAACGGGTCAATTCGTGGTTCTATACTTATCTTTTTGTATTTTGTCAAAAACGCGTCATTTTGTGGGTTAACACTCACGCATTTTGCCATATTTTTTTGCATAACCAAAAAATTGATTAGCTTGAGGATATGGTAATATGATATACCAGAATGAAAACGGGTTAATTCGTGGTTCTATACTTATGATTTTGTATTTTTTTCTAAAACGCGCCATTTTGTGGGTTAACAATCACCCATTTTGCCAGATTTTTTTGCAGAACCAAAAATTGATTTTTCTTTTCTATTAGCTTGAGGATATGGTATTATGATATATCATAAAAAACGGGTCAATTCGTGCTTATATACTTATGATTTCGTATTTTTTCAAAAACGCGCCATTTTGTGGGTTAACACTCACGTATTTTGCCAGATTTTTTTGCAGAACCAAAAATTGATTTTTCTTGTCTATTAGCTTGAGGATATGGTATTATGATATACCAGAACGAAAACGGGTCAATTCGTGGTTATATACTTATGATTTTGTATTTTTTCAAAAACTCGCCATTTTATGGGTTAACACTCAAAATTTTTGCCAGATTTTTTTGCAGAACCAAAAATTGGTTTTTCTTGTCTATTAGCTTGAGGATATGGTAATATGATATACCAGAACGAAAACGGGTCAATTCGTGGTTCTATACATATGATTTTGTATTTTTTCTAAAACGCGCCATTTTGTGGGTTAACACTCACGCATTTTGCCAGATTTTTTTGCAGAACCAAAAATTGATTTTTCTTGTCTATTAGCTTGAGGATATGGTATTATGATATAGCAGAACGAAAACGGGTCAATTCGTGGTTATATACTTATGATTTTGTATTTTTTCTAAAACGTGTCATTTTGTGGGTTAACACTCACGCATTTTGCCAGATTTTTTTCCAGAACCAAAAATTGACTTTTCTTGTCTATTAGCTTGAGGATATGGTAATATGATATACCAGACGAAAACGGGTCAATTCGTGGTTCTATACTTATCTTTTTGTATTTTTTCAAAAACGCGTCATTTTGTGGGTTAACACTCACGCATTTTGCCATATTTTTTTGCATAACCAAAAAATTGATTAGCTTGAGGATATGGTAATATGATATACCAGAATGAAAACGGGTTAATTCGTGGTTCTATACTTATGATTTTGTATTTTTTTCTAAAACGCTCCATTTTGTGGGTTAACACTCACCCATTTTGCCAGATTTTTTTGCAGAACCAAAAATTGATTTTTCTTTTCTATTAGCTTGAGGATATGGTATTATGATATATCATAAAAAAACGGGTCAATTCGTGCTTATATACTTATAATTTCGTATTTTTTCAAAAACGCGCCATTTTGTGGGTTAACACTCACGTATTTTGCCAGATTTTTTTGCAGAACCAAAAATTGATTTTTCTTGTCTATTAGCTTGAGGATATGGTATTATGATATACCAGAACGAAAACGGGTCAATTCGTGGTTATATACTTATGATTTTGTATTTTTTCAAAAACTCGCCATTTTATGGGTTAACACTCACAATTTTTGCCAGATTTTTTTGCAGACCCAAAAATTGGTTTTTCTTGTCTATTAGCTTGAGGATATGGTAATATGATATACCAGAACGAAAACGGGTCAATTCGTGGTTCTATACATATGATTTTGTATTTTTTCTAAAACGCGCCATTTTGTGGGTTAACACTCACGCATTTGGCAGATTTTTTTGCAGAACCAAAAATTGATTTTTCTTGTCTATTAGCTTGAGGATATGGTATTATGATATAGCAGAATGAAAACGGGTCAATTCGTGGTTATATACTTATGATTTTGTATTTTTTCTAAAACGTGTCATTTTGTGGGTTAACACTCACGCATTTTGCCAGATTTTTTTTCCAGAACCAAAAATTGACTTTTCTTGTCTATTAGCTTGAGGATATGGTAATATGATATACCAGACGAAAACGGGTCAATTCGTGGTTCTATACTTATCTTTTTGTATTTTGTCAAAAACGCGCCATTTTGTGGGTTAACACTCACGCATTTTGCCATATTTTTTTGCATAACCAAAAAATTGATTTTTCTGAGGATATGGTAATATGATATACCAGAATGAAAACGGTTTAATTCGTGGTTCTATACTTATTATTTTGTATTTTTTCTAAAATACGCCATTTTGTGGGTTAACACTCACCCATTTTGCCAGATTTTTTTTGCAGAACCAAAAATTGATTTTTCTTTTCTATTAGCTTGAGGATATGGTATTATGATATATCAGAAAAAACGGGTCAATTCGTGCTTATATACTTATGATTTTGTATTTTTTCAAAAACGCGTCATTTTGTGGGTTAACACTCACGCATTTTGCTAGATTTTTTTGCAGAACCAAAAATTGATTTTTCTTGTCTATTAGCTTGAGGATATGGTATTATGATATACCAGAACAAAAACGGGTCAATTCGTGGTTATATACTTATGATTTTGTATTTTTTCAAAAACTCGTCATTTTGTGGGTTAACACTCACGCATTTTGCCAGATTTTTTTGCAGAACCAAAAATTGGTTTTTCTTGTCTATTAGCTTGAGGATATGGTAATATGATATACCAGAACGAAAACGGGTCAATTCGTGGGTCTATACATATGATTTTGTATTTTTTCTAAAACACGCCATTTTGTGGGTTAACACTCACGCATTTTGCCAGATTTTTTTGCAGAACCAAAAATTGATTTTTCTTGTCCATTAGCTTGAGGATATGGTATTATGATATACCAGAACAAAAACGTGTCAATTCGTGGTTATATACTTATGATTTTGTATTTTTTCAAAAACTCGCCATTTTGTGGGTTAACACTCACGCATTTTGCCAGATTTTTTTGCAGAACCAAAAATTGGTTTATCTTGTCTATTAGCTTGAGGATATGGTACTATGATATACCAGAACAAAAACGGGTCAATTCGTGGTTCTATACATATGATTTTGTATTTTTTCTAAAACACGCCATTTTGTGGGTTAACACTCACGCATTTTACCAGAATTTTTTGAAGAACCAAAAATTGATTTTTCTTTTCTATTAGCTTGAGGATATGGTATTATGATATAGCAGAACGAAACGGGTCAATTCGTGGTTATATACTTATGATTTTGTTTTTTTTGTAAAACGTGTCATTTTGTGGGTTAACACTCACGCATTTTGCCAGATTTTTTTCCAGAACCAAAAATTGACTTTTCTTGTCTATTAGCTTGAGCATATGGTAATATGATATACCAGACGAAAACGGGTCAATTCGTGGTTCTATACTTATCTTTTTGTATTTTTTCAAACACGCGCCATTTTGTGGGTTAACACTCACGCATTTTGCCATATTTTTTTGCATAACCAAAAAATTGATTAGCTTGAGGATATGGTAATATGATATACCAGAATGAAAACGGGTTAATTCGTGGTTCTATACTTATTATTTTGTATTTTTTCTAAAATAGGCCATTTTGTGGGTTAACACTCACGCATTTGGCAGATTTTTTTGCAGAACCAAAAATTGATTTTTCTTGTCTATTAGCTTGAGGATATGGTATTATGATATAGCAGAATGAAAACGGGTCAATTCGTGGTTATATACTTATGATTTTGTATTTTTTCTAAAACGTGACATTTTGTGGGTTAACACTCACGCATTTTGCCAGATTTTTTTTCCAGAACCAAAAATTGACTTTTCTTGTCTATTAGCTTGAGGATATGGTAATATGATATACCAGACGAAAACGGGTCAATTCGTGGTTCTATACTTATCTTTTTGTATTTTGTCAAAAACGCGCCATTTTGTGGGTTAACACTCACGCATTTTGCCATATTTTTTTGCATAACCAAAAAATTGATTAGCTTGAGGATATGGTAATATGATATACCAGAATGAAAACGGGTTAATTCGTGGTTCTATACTTATGATTTTGTATTTTTTTCTAAAACGCGCCATTTTGTGGGTTAACAATCACCCATTTTGCCAGATTTTTTTGCAGAACCAAAAATTGATTTTTCTTTTCTATTAGCTTGAGGATATGGTATTATGATATATCATAAAAAACGGGTCAATTCGTGCTTATATACTTATGATTTCGTATTTTTTCAAAAACGCGCCATTTTGTGGGTTAACACTCACGTATTTTGCCAGATTTTTTTGCAGAACCAAAAATTGATTTTTCTTGTCTATTAGCTTGAGGATATGGTATTATGATATACCAGAACGAAAACGGGTCAATTCGTGGTTATATACTTATGATTTTGTATTTTTTCAAAAACTCGCCATTTTATGGGTTAACACTCAAAATTTTTGCCAGATTTTTTTGCAGAACCAAAAATTGGTTTTTCTTGTCTATTAGCTTGAGGATATGGTAATATGATATACCAGAACGAAAACGGGTCAATTCGTGGTTCTATACATATGATTTTGTATTTTTTCTAAAACGCGCCATTTTGTGGGTTAACACTCACGCATTTTGCCAGATTTTTTTGCAGAACCAAAAATTGATTTTTCTTGTCTATTAGCTTGAGGATATGGTATTATGATATAGCAGAACGAAAACGGGTCAATTCGTGGTTATATACTTATGATTTTGTATTTTTTCTAAAACGTGTCATTTTGTGGGTTAACACTCACGCATTTTGCCAGATTTTTTTCCAGAACCAAAAATTGACTTTTCTTGTCTATTAGCTTGAGGATATGGTAATATGATATACCAGACGAAAACGGGTCAATTCGTGGTTCTATACTTATCTTTTTGTATTTTTTCAAAAACGCGTCATTTTGTGGGTTAACACTCACGCATTTTGCCATATTTTTTTGCATAACCAAAAAATTGATTAGCTTGAGGATATGGTAATATGATATACCAGAATGAAAACGGGTTAATTCGTGGTTCTATACTTATGATTTTGTATTTTTTTCTAAAACGCTCCATTTTGTGGGTTAACACTCACCCATTTTGCCAGATTTTTTTGCAGAACCAAAAATTGATTTTTCTTTTCTATTAGCTTGAGGATATGGTATTATGATATATCATAAAAAAACGGGTCAATTCGTGCTTATATACTTATGATTTCGTATTTTTTCAAAAACGCGCCATTTTGTGGGTTAACACTCACGTATTTTGCCAGATTTTTTTGCAGAACCAAAAATTGATTTTTCTTGTCTATTAGCTTGAGGATATGGTATTATGATATACCAGAACGAAAACGGGTCAATTCGTGGTTATATACTTACGATTTTGTATTTTTTCAAAAACTCGCCATTTTATGGGTTAACACTCACAATTTTTGCCAGATTTTTTTGCAGACCCAAAAATTGGTTTTTCTTGTCTATTAGCTTGAGGATATGGTAATATGATATACCAGAACGAAAACGGGTCAATTCGTGGTTCTATACATATGATTTTGTATTTTTTCTAAAACGCGCCATTTTGTGGGTTAACACTCACGCATTTGGCAGATTTTTTTGCAGAACCAAAAATTGATTTTTCTTGTCTATTAGCTTGAGGATATGGTATTATGATATAGCAGAATGAAAACGGGTCAATTCGTGGTTATATACTTATGATTTTGTATTTTTTCTAAAACGTGTCATTTTGTGGGTTAACACTCACGCATTTTGCCAGATTTTTTTTCCAGAACCAAAAATTGACTTTTCTTGTCTATTAGCTTGAGGATATGGTAATATGATATACCAGACGAAAACGGGTCAATTCGTGGTTCTATACTTATCTTTTTGTATTTTGTCAAAAACGCGCCATTTTGTGGGTTAACACTCACGCATTTTGCCATATTTTTTTGCATAACCAAAAAATTGATTTTTCTGAGGATATGGTAATATGATATACCAGAATGAAAACGGTTTAATTCGTGGTTCTATACTTATTATTTTGTATTTTTTCTAAAATACGCCATTTTGTGGGTTAACACTCACCCATTTTGCCAGATTTTTTTTGCAGAACCAAAAATTGATTTTTCTTTTCTATTAGCTTGAGGATATGGTATTATGATATATCAGAAAAAACGGGTCAATTCGTGCTTATATACTTATGATTTTGTATTTTTTCAAAAACGCGTCATTTTGTGGGTTAACACTCACGCATTTTGCCAGATTTTTTTGCAGAACCAAAAATTGATTTTTCTTGTCTATTAGCTTGAGGATATGGTATTATGATATACCAGAACAAAAACGGGTCAATTCGTGGTTATATACTTATGATTTTGTATTTTTTCAAAAACTCGTCATTTTGTGGGTTAACACTCACGCATTTTGCC
Source organism: Nemophila menziesii (assembly GCA_029959085.1). Classification (NCBI taxonomy): domain Eukaryota; kingdom Viridiplantae; phylum Streptophyta; class Magnoliopsida; order Boraginales; family Hydrophyllaceae; genus Nemophila; species Nemophila menziesii. The sequence goes on along the minus strand of JARWIR010000036.1, from coordinate 7,065,652 downwards.
AGATTTTTTTGCAGAACCAAAAATTGGTTTTTCTTGTCTATTAGCTTGAGGATATGGTAATATGATATACCAGAACGAAAACGGGTCAATTCGTGGGTCTATACATATGATTTTGTATTTTTTCTAAAACACGCCATTTTGTGGGTTAACACTCACGCATTTTGCCAGATTTTTTTGCAGAACCAAAAATTGATTTTTCTTGTCCATTAGCTTGAGGATATGGTATTATGATATACCAGAACAAAAACGTGTCAATTCGTGGTTATATACTTATGATTTTGTATTTTTTCAAAAACTCGCCATTTTGTGGGTTAACACTCACGCATTTTGCCAGATTTTTTTGCAGAACCAAAAATTGGTTTATCTTGTCAATTAGCTTGAGGATATGGTACTATGATATACTAGAACAAAAACGGGTCAATTCGTGGTTCTATACATATGATTTTGTATTTTTTCTAAAACACGCCATTTTGTGGGTTAACACTCACGCATTTTACCAGAATTTTTTGAAGAACCAAAAATTGATTTTTCTTTTCTATTAGCTTGAGGATATGGTATTATGATATAGCAGAACGAAACGGGTCAATTCGTGGTTATATACTTATGATTTTGTTTTTTTTCTAAAACGTGTCATTTTGTGGGTTAACACTCACGCATTTTGCCAGATTTTTTTCCAGAACCAAAAATTGACTTTTCTTGTCTATTAGCTTGAGGATATGGTAATATGATATACCAGACGAAAACGGGTCAATTCGTGGTTCTATACTTATCTTTTTGTATTTTTTCAAACACGCGCCATTTTGTGGGTTAACACTCACGCATTTTGCCATATTTTTTTGCATAACCAAAAAATTGATTAGCTTGAGGATATGGTAATATGATATACCAGAATGAAAACGGGTTAATTCGTGGTTCTATACTTATTATTTTGTATTTTTTCTAAAATACGCCATTTTGTGGGTTAACACTCACCCATTTTGCCAGATTTTTTTGCAGAACCAAAAATTGATTTTTCTTCTCTATTAGCTTGAGGATATGGTATTATGATATATCAGAAAAAACGGGTCAATTCGTGCTTATATACTTATGATTTTGTATTTTTTCAAAAACGCGCCATTTTGTGGGTTAACACTCACGCATTTTGCCAGATTTTTTTGCAGAACCAAAAATTGATTTTTCTTGTCTATTAGCTTGAGGATATGGTATTATGATATACCAGAACAAAAACGGGTCAATTCGTGGTTATATACTTATGATTTTGTATTTTTTCAAAAACTCGCCATTTTGTGGGTTAACACTCACGCATTTTGCCAGATTTTTTTGCAGAACCAAAAATTAGTTTTTCTTGTCTATTAGCTTGAGGATATGGTAATATGATATACCAGAACGAAAACGGGTCAATTCGGAGGTCTATACATATGATTTTGTATTTTTTCTAAAACACGCCATTTTGTGGGTTAACACTCACGCATTTTGCCAGATTTTTTTGCAGAACCAAAAATTGATTTTTCTTGTCCATTAGCTTGAGGATATGGTATTATGATATACCAGAACGAAAACGGGTCAATTCGTGGTTATATACTTATGATTTTGTATTTTTTCAAAAACTCGCCATTTTGTGGGTTAACACTCACGCATTTTGCCAGATTTTTTTGCAGAACCAAAAATTGGTTTTTATTGTCTATTAGCTTGAGGATATGGTACTATGATATACCAGAACGAAAACGGGTCAATTCGTGGTTATATACTTATGATTTTGTATTTTTTCAAAAACTCGCCATTTTGTGGGTTAACACTCACGCATTTTGCCAGATTTTTTTGCAGAACCAAAAATTGGTTTTTCTTGTCTATTAGCTTGAGGATATGGTAATATGATATACCAGACGAAAACGGGTCAATTCGTGGTTCTATACTTATGATTTTGTATTTTTTCTAAAACGTGTCATTTTGTGGGTTAACACTCACGCATTTTGCCAGATTTTTTTCCAGAACCAAAAATTGATTTTTCTTGTCTATTAGCTTGAGGATATGGTAATATGATATACCAGACGAAAACGGGTCAATTCGTGGTTCTATACTTATGATTTTGTATTTTTTCAATAACGCGCCATTTTGTGGGTTAACACTCACGCATTTTGCCATATTTTTTTGCATAACCAAAAAATTGATTAGCTTGAGGATATGGTAATATGATATACCAGAATGAAAACGGGTTAATTCGTGGTTCTATACTTATGATTTTGTATTTTTTCTAAAATGCGCCATTTTGTGGGTTAACACTCACCCATTTTGCCAGATTTTTTTCCAGAACCAAAAATTGATTTTTCTTGTCTATTAGCTTGAGGATATGGTAATATGATATACCAGACAAAAACGGGTCAATTCGTGGTTCTATACTTATGATTTTGTATTTTTTCAAAAACACGCCATTTTGTGGGTTAACACTCACGCATTTTGCCATATTTTTTTGCATAACCAAAAATTGATTAGCTTGATGATATGGTAATATGATATACCAGAACGAAAACGGGTTAATTCGTGGTTCTATACTTATGATTTTGTATTTTTTCTAAAACGCGCCATTTTGTGGGTTAACACTTACGCATTTTGCCAGATTTTTTAGCAAAACAAAAAATTGATTTTTCTTGTATATTAGCTTGATGATATGGTATTATGATATACTAGAACGAAAACGGGTCAATTCGTGGTTATATACTTATGATTTTGTATTTTTTTTAAACGCGCCATTTTGTGGGTTAACACTCACCCATTTTGCCAGATTTTTTTGCAGAACCAAAAATTGATTTTTCTTTTCTATTAGCCTGAGGATATGGTATTATGATATATTAGAAAAAACGGGTCAATTCGTGCTTATATACTTATGATTTTGTATTTTTTCAAAAACGCGCCATTTTGTGGGTTAACACTCACGCATTTTGCCAGATTTTTTTGCAGAACCAAAAATTGATTTTTCTTGTCTATTAGCTTGAGGATATGGTATTATGATATACCAGAACGAAAACGGGTCAATTCGTGGTTATATACTTATGATTTTGTTTTTTTTCTAAAACGTGTCATTTTGTGGGTTAACACTCACGCATTTTGCCAGATTTTTTTCCAAAACCAAAAATTGACTTTTCTTGTCTATTAGCTTGAGGATATGGTAATATGATATACCAGACGAAAACGGGTCAATTCGTGGTTCTATACTTATCTTTTTGTATTTTTTCAAACACGCGCCATTTTGTGGGTTAACACTCACGCATTTTGCCATATTTTTTTGCATAACCAAAAAATTGATTAGCTTGAGGATATGGTAATATGATATACCAGAATGAAAACTGGTTAATTCGTGGTTCTATACTTATTATTTTGTATTTTTTCTAAAATACGCCATTTTGTTGGTTAACACTCACCCATTTTGCCAGATTTTTTTGCAGAACCAAAAATTGATTTTTCTTTTCTATTAGCTTGAGGATATGGTATTATGATATATCAGAAAAAACGGGTCAATTCGTGCTTATATACTTATGATTTTGTATTTTTTCAAAAACGCGCCATTTTGTGGGTTAACACTCACGCATTTTGCCAGATTTTTTTGCAGAACCAAAAATTGATTTTTCTTGTCTATTAGCTTGAGGATATGGTATTATGATATACCAGAACAAAAACGGGTCAATTCGTGGTTATATACTTATGATTTTGTATTTTTTCAAAAACTCGCCATTTTGTGGGTTAACACTCACGCATTTTGCCAGATTTTTTTGCAAAACCAAAAATTAGTTTTTCTTGTCTATTAGCTTGAGGATATGGTAATATGATATACCAGAACGAAAACGGGTCAATTCGGAGGTCTATACATATGATTTTGTATTTTTTCTAAAACACGCCATTTTGTGGGTTAACACTCACGCATTTTGCCAGATTTTTTTGCAGAACCAAAAATTGATTTTTCTTGTCCATTAGCTTGAGGATATGGTATTATGATATACCAGAACGAAAACGGGTCAATTCGTGGTTATATACTTATGATTTTGTATTTTTTCAAAAACTCGCCATTTTGTGGGTTAACACTCACGCATTTTGCCAGATTTTTTTGCAGAACCAAAAATTGGTTTTTATTGTCTATTAGCTTGAGGATATGGTACTATGATATACCAGAACGAAAACGGGTCAATTCGTGGTTATATACTTATGATTTTGTATTTTTTCAAAAACTCGCCATTTTGTGGGTTAACACTCACGCATTTTGCCAGATTTTTTTGCAGAACCAAAAATTGGTTTTTCTTGTCTATTAGCTTGAGGATATGGTAATATGATATACCAGACGAAAACGGGTCAATTCGTGGTTCTATACTTATGATTTTGTATTTTTTCTAAAACGTGTCATTTTGTGGGTTAACACTCACGCATTTTGCCAGATTTTTTTCCAGAACCAAAAATTGATTTTTCTTGTCTATTAGCTTGAGGATATGGTAATATGATATACCAGACGAAAACGGGTCAATTCGTGGTTCTATACTTATGATTTTGTATTTTTTCAATAACGCGCCATTTTGTGGGTTAACACTCACGCATTTTGCCATATTTTTTTGCATAACCAAAAAATTGATTAGCTTGAGGATATGGTAATATGATATACCAGAATGAAAACAGGTTAATTCGTGGTTCTATACTTATGATTTTGTATTTTTTCTAAAACGCGCCATTTTGTGGGTTAACACTCACCCATTTTGCCAGATTTTTTTGCAGAACCAAAAATTGATTTTTCTTTTCTATTAACTTGAGGATATGGTATTATGATATATCAGAAAAAATGGGTCAATTCGTGCTTATATACTTATGATTTTGTATTTTTTTCAAAAACGCGCCATTTTGTGGGTTAACACTTACGTATTTTGCCAGATTTTTTCGCAGAACCAAAAATTGATTTTTCTTGTCTATTAGCTTGAGGATATGGTATTATGATATACCAGAACGAAAACGGGTCAATTCGTGGTTATATACTTATGATTTTGTATTTTTTCAAAAACTCGCCATTTTGTGGGTTAACACTCACGCATTTTGCCAGATTTTTTTGCAGAACCAAAAATTGGTTTTTCTTGTCTATTAGCTTGAGGATATGGTAATATGATATACCAGAACGAAAACGGGTCAATTCGTGGTTCTATACATATGATTTTGTATTTTTTCTAAAACGCGCCATTTTGTGGGTTAACACTCACGCATTTTGCCAGATTTTTTTGCAGAACCAAAAATTGATTTTTCTTGTCTATTAGCTTGAGGATATGGTATTATGATATACCAGAACGAAAACGGGTCAATTCGTGGTTATATACTTATGATTTTGTATTTTTTCTAAAACGTGTCATTTTGTGGGTTAACACTCACGCATTTTGCCAGATTTTTTTCCAGAACCAAAAATTGATTTTTCTTGTCTATTAGCTTGAGGATATGGTAATATGATATACCAGACAAAAACGGGTCAATTCGTGGTTCTATACTTATGATTTTGTATTTTTTCAAAAACACGCCATTTTGTGGGTTAACACTCACGCATTTTGCCATATTTTTTTGCATAACCAAAAATTGATTAGCTTGATGATATGGTAATATGATATACCAGAACGAAAACGGGTTAATTCGTGGTTCTATACTTATGATTTTGTATTTTTTCTAAAACGCGCCATTTTGTGGGTTAACACTTACGCATTTTGCCAGATTTTTTAGCAAAACAAAAAATTGATTTTTCTTGTATATTAGCTTGATGATATGGTATTATGATATACTAGAACGAAAACGGGTCAATTCGTGGTTATATACTTATGATTTTGTATTTTTTTTAAACGCGCCATTTTGTGGGTTAACACTCACCCATTTTGCCAGATTTTTTTGCAGAACCAAAAATTGATTTTTCTTTTCTATTAGCCTGAGGATATGGTATTATGATATATTAGAAAAAACGGGTCAATTCGTGCTTATATACTTATGATTTTGTATTTTTTCAAAAACGCGCCATTTTGTGGGTTAACACTCACGCATTTTGCCAGATTTTTTTGCAGAACCAAAAATTGATTTTTCTTGTCTATTAGCTTGAGGATATGGTATTATGATATACCAGAACGAAAACGGGTAGATTCGTGGTTATATACTTATGATTTTGTATTTTTTCAAAAACTCGCCATTTTGTGGGTAAACACTCACGCATTTTGCTAGATTTTTTTGCAAAACCAAAAATTGGTTTTTCTTCTCTATTAGCTTGAGGATATGGTAATATGATATACCAGAACGAAAACGGGTCAATTCGTGGTTCTATACATATGATTTTGTATTTTTTCTAAAACGTGTCATTTTGTGGGTTAACACTCACGCATTTTGCCAGATTTTTTTCCAGAACCAAAAATTGATTTTTCTTGTCTATTAGCTTGAGGATATGGTAATATGATATACCAGACGAAAACGGGTCAATTCGTGGTTCTATACTTATGATTTTGTATTTTTTCAAAAACGCGCCATTTTGTGGGTTAACACTCACGCATTTTGCCATATTTTTTTGCATAACCAAAAAATTGATTAGCTTGAGGATATGGTAATATGATATACCAGAATGAAAACGGGTTAATTCGTGGTTCTATACTTATGATTTTGTATTTTTTCTAAAACGCGCCATTTTGTGGGTTAACACTCACCCATTTTGCCAGATTTTTTTGCAGAACCAAAAATTGATTTTTCTTTTCTATTAACTTGAGGATATGGTATTATGATATATCAGAAAAAACGGGTCAATTCGTGCTTACATAATTATGATTTTGTATTTTTTCAAAAACGCGCCATTTTGTGGGTTAACACTTACGCATTTTGCCAGATTTTTTCGCAGAACCAAAAATTGATTTTTCTTGTCTATTAGCTTGAGGATATGGTATTATGATATACCAGAATGAAAACGGGTCAATTCGTGGTTATATACTTATGATTTTGTATTTTTTCAAAAACTCGCCATTTTGTGGGTTAACACTCACGCATTTTGCCAGATTTTTTTGCAGAACCAAAAATTGGTTTTTCTTGTCTATTAGCTTGAGGATATGGTAATATGATATACCAGAACGAAAACGGGTCAATTCGTGGTTCTATACATATGATTTTGTATTTTTTCTAAAACGCGCCATTTTGTGGGTTAACACTCACGCATTTTGCCAGATTTTTTTGCAGAACCAAAAATTGATTTTTCTTGTCTATTAGCTTGAGGATATGGTATTATGATATACCAGAAAGAAAACGGGTCAATTCGTGGTTATATACTTATGATTTTGTATTTTTTCTAAAACGTGTCATTTTGTGGGTTAACACTCACGCATTTTACCAGATTTTTTTCCAGAACCTAAAATTGATTTTTCTTGTCTATTAGCTTGAGGATATGGTAATATGATATACCAGACAAAAACGGGTCAATTCGTGGTTCTATACTTATGATTTTGTATTTTTTCAAAAACACGCCATTTTGTGGGTTAACACTCACGCATTTTGCCATATTTTTTTGCATAACCAAAAATTGATTAGCTTGAGGATATGGTAATATGATATACCAGAACGAAAACGGGTTAATTCGTGGTTCTATACTTATGATTTTGTATTTTTTCTAAAACGCGCCATTTTGTGGGTTAACACTTACGCATTTTGCCAGATTTTTTAGCAAAACCAAAAATTGATTTTTCTTGTATATTAGCTTGATGATATGGTATTATGATATACCAGAACGAAAACGGGTCAATTCGTGGTTATATACTTATGATTTTGTATTTTTTTTAAAACGCGCCATTTTGTGGGTTAACACTCACCCATTTTGCAAGATTTTTTTGCAGAACCAAAAATTGATTTTTCTTTTCTATTAGCTTGAGGATATGGTATTATGATATATTAGAAAAAACGGGTCAATTCGTGCTTATATACTTATGATTTTGTATTTTTTCAAAAACGCGCCATTTTGTGGGTTAACACTCACGCATTTTGCCAGATTTTTTTGCAGAACCAAAAATTGATTTTTCTTGTCTATTAGATTGAGGATATGGTATTATGATATACCAGAACGAAAACGGGTAGATTCGTGGTTATATACTTTTGATTTTGTATTTTTTCAAAAACTCGCCATTTTGTGGGTAAACACTCACGCATTTTGCTAGATTTTTTTGCAGAACCAAAAATTGGTTTTTCTTCTCTATTAGCTTGAGGATATGGTAATATGATATACCAGAACGAAAACGGGTGAATTCGTGGTTCTATACATATGATTTTGTATTTTTTCTAAAACACGCCATTTTGTGGATTAACACTCACGCATTTTACCAGATTTTTTTGTAGAACGAAAAATTGATTTTTCTTGTCTATTAGCTTGAGGATATGGTATTATGATATACCAGAACGAAAACGGGTCAATTCGTGGTTATATACTTATGATTTTGTATTTTTTCTAAAACGTGTCATTTTGTGGGTTAACACTCACGCATTTTGCCAGATTTTTTTCCAAAACCAAAAATTGATTTTTCTTGTCTATTAGCTTGAGGATATGGTAATATGATATACCAGACGAAAATGTGTCAATTCGTGGTTCTATACTTATGATTTTGTATTTTTTCAAAAACGCGCCATTTTGTGGGTTAACACTCACGCATTTTGCCAGATTTTTTTCCATAACCAAAAAATTGATTAGCTTGAGGATATGGTAATATGATATACCAGAATGAAAACGGGTTAATTTGTGGTTCTATACTTATGATTTTGTATTTTTTCTAAAACGCGACATTTTGTGGGTTAACACTCACCCATTTTGCCAGATTTTTTTGCAGAACCAAAAATTGATTTTTCTTTTCTATTAGCTTGAGGATATGGTATTATGATATATCAGAAAAACGGGTCAATTCGTGCTTATATACTTATGATTTTGTATTTTTTCAAAAACGCGCCATTTTGTGGGTTAATACTCATGCATTTTGCCAGATTTTTTTGCAGAACCAAAAATTGATTTTTCTTGTCTACTAGCTTGAGGATTTGGTATTATGATATACCAGAACGAAAACGGGTCAATTCGTGGTTATATACTTATGATTTTGTATTTTTTCAAAAACTTGCCATTTTGTGGGTTAACACTCACGCATTTTGCCAGATTTTTTTGCAGAACCAAAAATTGGTTTTTCTTGTCTATTAGCTTGAGGATATGGTAATATGATATACCAGAACAAAAACGGGTCAATTTGTGGTTCTATACCTATGATTTTGTATTTTTTCTAAAACGCGCCATTTTGTGGGTTAACACACACGCATTTTGCCAGATTTTTTTTGCAGAACCAAAAATTGATTTTTCTTGTCTATTAGCTTGAGGATATGGTATTATGATATACCAGAACGAAAACGGGTCAATTCATGGTTATATACTTATTATTTTTGTATTTTTTCTAAAACGTGTCATTTTGTGGGTTAACACTCACGCATTTTGCCAGATTTTTTTCCAGAACCAAAAATTGATTTTTCTTGTCTATTAGCTTGAGGATATGGTAATATGATATACCAGACAAAAACGGGTCAATTCGTGGTTCTATACTTATGATTTTGTATTTTTTCAAAAACGTGCCATTTTGTGGGTTAACACTCACGCATTTTGCCATTTTTTTTTTGCATAACCAAAAATTGATTAGCTTGAGGATATGGTAATATGATATACCAGAACGAAAACAGGTTAATTCGTGGTTCTATACCTATGATTTTGTATTTTTTCTAAAACACGCCATTTTGTGGGTTAACACTTACGCATTTTGCCAGATTTTTTAGCAAAACCAAAAATTGATTTTTCTTGTATATTAGCTTGATGATATGGTATTATGATATACCAGAATGAAAACGGGTCAATTCGTGGTTCTATACTTATGATTTTGTATTTTTTCAAAAACACGCCATTTTGTGGGTTAACACTCACGCATTTTGCCAGATTTTTTTCCATAACCAAAAAATTGATTAGCTTGAGGATATGGTAATATGATATACCAGAATGAAAACGGGTTAATTTGTGGTTCTATACTTATGATTTTGTATTTTTTCTAAAACGCGACATTTTGTGGGTTAACACTCACCCATTTTGCCAGATTTTTTTTGCAGAACCAAAAATTGATTTTTCTTTTCTATTAGCTTGAGGATATGGTATTATGATATATCAGAAAAAACGGGTCAATTCGTGCTTATATACTTATGATTTTGTATTTTTTCAAAAACGCGCCATTTTGTGGGTTAATACTCATGCATTTTGCCAGATTTTTTTGCAGATCCAAAAATTGATTTTTCTTGTCTATTAGCTTGAGGATATGGTATTATGATATACCAGAACGAAAACGGGTCAATTCGTGGTTATATACTTATGATTTTGTATTTTTTCAAAAACTCACCATTTTGTGGGTTAACACTCACGCATTTTGCCAGATTTTTTTGCAGAACCAAAAATTGGTTTTTCTTGTCTATTAGCTTGAGGATATGGTATTATGATATACCAGAACGAAAACGGGTCAATTCGTGGTTCTATACATATGATTTTGTATTTTTTCTAAAACGCGCCATTTTGTGGGTTAACACTCACGCATTTTGCCAGATTTTTTTGCAGAACCAAAAATTGATTTTTCTTGCCTATTAGCTTGAGGATATGGTATTATGATATAGCAGAACGAAAACGGGTCAATTCGTGGTTATATACTTATGATTTTGTTTTTTTTCTAAAACGTGTCATTTTGTGGGTTAACACTCACGCATTTTGCCAGATTTTTTTCCAGAATCAAAAATTGACTTTTCTTGTCTATTAGCTTGAGGATATGGTAATATGATATACCAAACGAAAACGGGTCAATTCGTGGTTCTATACTTATCTTTTTGTATTTTTTCAAAAACGCGCCATTTTGTGGGTTAACACTCACGCATTTTGCCATATTTTTTTGCATAACCAAAAATTGATTAGCTTGAGGATATGGTAATATGATATACCAGAATGAAAACGGGTTAATTCGTGGTTCTATACTTATGATTTTGTATTTTTTCTAAAACGCGCCATTTTGTGGGTTAACACTCAAGCTTTTTGCCAGATTTTTTTGCAAAATCAAAAATTGATTTTTCTTGTCTATTAGCTTGATGTTATGGTATTATGATATACCAGAACGAAAACGGGTCAATTCGTGGTTATATATTTATGATTTTGTATTTTTTTCTTTAACGCGCCATTTTGTGGGTTAACACTCACCCATTTTGCCAGATTTTTTTTGCAGAACCAAAAATTGATTTTTCTTGTCTATTAGCTTGAGGATATGGTAATATGACATACCAGAACGAAAACGAGTCAATTCGTGGTACTATACATATGAATTTGTATTTTTTTCTAAAACGCGCCATTTTGTGGGTTAACACTCACGCATTTTGCCAAATTTTTTTTTCAGAACCAAAAATTGATTTTTCTTGTCATTTAGCTTAGGATATGGTATTATGATATACAAGAACGAAAAAGGGTCAATTCGTGGTTATATACTTATGATTTTGTATTTTTTCCAAAACGTGTCATTTTGTGGGTTTAACACTCAAGCAATTTGCCAGATTTTTTTGCAGAACCAGAAATTGATTTTTCTTGTCTATTAGCTTGAGGATATGGTATTATGATATACCAGAACAAAAACGGGTCAATTCGTGGTTATATACTTATGATTTTGTATTTTTTCTAAAACGCGCCATTTTGTGGGTTAACACTCACGCATTTTGCCAGATTTTTTTGCAGATCCAAAAATTGGTTTTTCTTGTCTATTAGCTTGAGGATATGGTAATATGATATACCAGAACGAAAACGGGTCAATTCGTGGTTCTATACATATGATTTTGTATTTTTTCTAAAACGCGCCATTTTGTGGGTTAACACTCACGCATTTTGCCAGATTTTTTTGCAGAACCAAAAATTGATTTTTCTTGTCTATTAGCTTGAGGATATGGTAATATGATATACCAGACGAAAACGGGTCAATTCGTGGTTCTATACTTATGATTTTGTATTTTTTCAAAAACTCACCATTTTGTGGGTTAACACTCACGCATTTTGCCAGATTTTTTTGCAGAACCAAAAATTGGTTTTTCTTGTCTATTAGCTTGAGGATATGGTATTATGATATACCAGAACGAAAACGGGTCAATTCGTGGTTCTATACATATGATTTTGTATTTTTTCTAAAACGCGCCATTTTGTGGGTTAACACTCACGCATTTTGCCAGATTTTTTTGCAGAACCAAAAATTGATTTTTCTTGCCTATTAGCTTGAGGATATGGTATTATGATATAGCAGAACGAAAACGGGTCAATTCGTTGTTATATACTTATGATTTTGTTTTTTTCTAAAACGTGTCATTTTGTGCGTTAACACTCACGCATTTTGCCAGATTTTTTTCCAGAATCAAAAATTGACTTTTCTTGTCTATTAGCTTGAGGATATGGTAATATGATATACCAAACGAAAACGGGTCAATTCGTGGTTCTATACTTATCTTTTTGTATTTTTTCAAAAACGCGCCATTTTGTGGGTTAACACTCACGCATTTTGCCATATTTTTTTGCATAACCAAAAATTGATTAGCTTGAGGATATGGTAATATGATATACCAGAATGAAAACGGGTTAATTCGTGGTTCTATACTTATGATTTTGTATTTTTTCTAAAACGCGCCATTTTGTGGGTTAACACTCAAGCTTTTTGCCAGATTTTTTTGCAAAATCAAAAATTGATTTTTCTTGTCTATTAGCTTGATGTTATGGTATTATGATATACCAGAACGAAAACGGGTCAATTCGTGGTTATATATTTATGATTTTGTATTTTTTTTCTTTAACGCGCCATTTTGTGGGTTAACACTCACCCATTTTGCCAGATTTTTTTTGCAGAACCAAAAATTGATTTTTCTTGTCTATTAGCTTGAGGATATGGTAATATGACATACCAGAACGAAAACGAGTCAATTCGTGGTACTATACATATGAATTTGTATTTTTTTCTAAAACGCGCCATTTTGTGGGTTAACACTCACGCATTTTGCCAAATTTTTTTTTCAGAACCAAAAATTGATTTTTCTTGTCATTTAGCTTAGGATATGGTATTATGATATACAAGAACGAAAAAGGGTCAATTCGTGGTTATATACTTATGATTTTGTATTTTTTCCAAAACGTGTCATTTTGTGGGTTTAACACTCAAGCAATTTGCCAGATTTTTTTGCAGAACCAGAAATTGATTTTTCTTGTCTATTAGCTTGAGGATATGGTATTATGATATACCAGAACAAAAACGGGTCAATTCGTGGTTATATACTTATGATTTTTTATTTTTTCTAAAACGCGCCATTTTGTGGGTTAACACTCACGCATTTTGCCAGATTTTTTTGCAGATCCAAAAATTGGTTTTTCTTGTCTATTAGCTTGAGGATATGGTAATATGATATACCAGAACGAAAACGGGTCAATTCGTGGTTCTATACATATGATTTTGTATTTTTTCTAAAACGCGCCATTTTGTGGGTTAACACTCACGCATTTTGCCAGATTTTTTTGCAGAACCAAAAATTGATTTTTCTTGTCTATTAGCTTGAGGATATGGTAATATGATATACCAGACGAAAACGGGTCAATTCGTGGTTCTATACTTATGATTTTGTATTTTTTCAAAAACTCACCATTTTGTGGGTTAACACTCACGCATTTTGCCAGATTTTTTTGCAGAACCAAAAATTGGTTTTTCTTGTCTATTAGCTTGAGGATATGGTATTATGATATACCAGAACGAAAACGGGTCAATTCGTGGTTCTATACATATGATTTTGTATTTTTTCTAAAACGCGCCATTTTGTGGGTTAACACTCACGCATTTTGCCAGATTTTTTTGCAGAACCAAAAATTGATTTTTCTTGCCTATTAGCTTGAGGATATGGTATTATGATATAGCAGAACGAAAACGGGTCAATTCGTGGTTATATACTTATGATTTTGTTTTTTTTCTAAAACGTGTCATTTTGTGCGTTAACACTCACGCATTTTGCCAGATTTTTTTCCAGAATCAAAAATTGACTTTTCTTGTCTATTAGCTTGAGGATATGGTAATATGATATACCAAACGAAAACGGGTCAATTCGTGGTTCTATACTTATCTTTTTGTATTTTTTCAAAAACGCGCCATTTTGTGGGTTAACACTCACGCATTTTGCCATATTTTTTTGCATAACCAAAAATTGATTAGCTTGAGGATATGGTAATATGATATACCAGAATGAAAACGGGTTAATTCGTGGTTCTATACTTATGATTTTGTATTTTTTCTAAAACGCGCCATTTTGTGGGTTAACACTCAAGCTTTTTGCCAGATTTTTTTGCAAAATCAAAAATTGATTTTTCTTGTCTATTAGCTTGATGTTATGGTATTATGATATACCAGAACGAAAACGGGTCAATTCGTGGTTATATATTTATGATTTTGTATTTTTTTTCTTTAACGCGCCATTTTGTGGGTTAACACTCACCCATTTTGCCAGATTTTTTTTGCAGAACCAAAAATTGATTTTTCTTGTCTATTAGCTTGAGGATATGGTAATATGACATACCAGAACGAAAACGAGTCAATTCGTGGTACTATACATATGAATTTGTATTTTTTTCTAAAACGCGCCATTTTGTGGGTTAACACTCACGCATTTTGCCAAATTTTTTTTTCAGAACCAAAAATTGATTTTTCTTGTCATTTAGCTTAGGATATGGTATTATGATATACAAGAACGAAAAAGGGTCAATTCGTGGTTATATACTTATGATTTTGTATTTTTTCCAAAACGTGTCATTTTGTGGGTTTAACACTCAAGCAATTTGCCAGATTTTTTTGCAGAACCAGAAATTGATTTTTCTTGTCTATTAGCTTGAGGATATGGTATTATGATATACCAGAACAAAAACGGGTCAATTCGTGGTTATATACTTATGATTTTGTATTTTTTCTAAAACGCGCCATTTTGTGGGTTAACACTCACGCATTTTGCCAGATTTTTTTGCAGATCCAAAAATTGGTTTTTCTTGTCTATTAGCTTGAGGATATGGTAATATGATATACCAGAACGAAAACGGGTCAATTCGTGGTTCTATACATATGATTTTGTATTTTTTCTAAAACGCGCCATTTTGTGGGTTAACACTCACGCATTTTGCCAGATTTTTTTGCAGAACCAAAAATTGATTTTTCTTGTCTATTAGCTTGAGGATATGGTAATATGATATACCAGACGAAAACGGGTCAATTCGTGGTTCTATACTTATCTTTTTGTATTTTTTCAAAAACGCGCCATTTTGTGGGTTAACACTCATGCATTTTGCCATATTTTTTTGCATAACCAAAAATTGATTAGCTTGAGGATATGGTAATATGATATACCAGAATGAAAACGGGTTAATTCGTGGTTCTATACTTATGATTTTGTATTTTTTCTAAAACGCGCCATTTTGTGGGTTAACACTCACCCATTTTGCCAGATTTTTTTGCAAAATCAAAAATTGATTTTTCTTGTCTATTAGCTTGATGTTATGGTATTATGATAAACCAGAACGAAAACGGGTCAATTCGTGGTTATATATTTATGATTTTGTATTTTTTTCTTTAACGCGCCATTTTGTGGGTTAACACTCACCCATTTTGCCAGATTTTTTTTGCAGAACCAAAAATTGATTTTTCTTGTCTATTAGCTTGAGGATATGGTAATATGACGTACCAGAACGAAAACGAGTCAATTCGTGGTACTATACATATGAATTTGTATTTTTTTCTAAAACGCGCCATTTTGTGGGTTAACACTCACGCATTTTGCCAGATTTTTTTGCAGAACCAAAATTTGGTTTTTCTTGTCTATTAGCTTGAGGATATGGTAATATGATATACCAGAACGAAAACGGGTTAATTCGTGGTTCTATACTTATGATTTTGTATTTTTTCTAAAACACGCCATTTTGTGGGTTAACACTTACGCATTTTGCCAGATTTTTTAGCAAAACCAAAAATTGATTTTTCTTGTATATTAGCTTGATGATATGGTATTATGATATACCAGAACGAAAACGGGTCAATTCGTGCTTATATACTTATGATTTTGTATTTTTTCAAAAACGCGCCATTTTGTGGGTTAACACTCACGTATTTTGCCAGATTTTTTTGCAGAACCAAAAATTGATTTTTCTTGTCTATTAGCTTGAAGATATGGTATTATGATATACCAGAACGAAAACGGGTCAATTCGTGGTTATATACTTATGATTTTGTATTTTTTCAAAAACTCACCATTTTGTGGGTTAACACTCACGCATTTTGCCAGATTTTTTTGTAGAACCAAAAATTGGTTTTTCTTGTCTATTAGCTTGAGGATATGGTAATATGATATACCAGAACGAAAACGGGTCAATTCGTGGTTCTATACATATGATTTTGTTGTTTTTCTAAAACGCGCCATTTTGTGGGTTAACACTCACGCATTTTGCTAGATTTTTTTGCAGAACCAAAAATTGATTTTTCTTGTCTATTAGCTTGAGGATATGGTATTATGATATACCAGAATGAAAACGGGTCAATTCGTGGTTATATACTTATGATTTTGTTTTTTTTCTAAAACGTGTCATTTTGTGGGTTAACACTCACGCATTTTGCCAGATTTTTTTCCAAAACCAAAAATTGATTTTTCTTGTCTATTAGCTTGAGGATATGGTAATATGATATACCAGACGAAAATGTGTCAATTCGTGGTTCTATACTTATGATTTTGTATTTTTTCAAAAACGCGCCATTTTGTGGGTTAACACTCACGCATTTTGCCATATTTTTTTGCATAACCAAAAAATTGATTAGCTTGAGGATATGTTAATATGATATACCAGAATGAAAACGGGTTAATTCGTGGTTCTATACTTATGATTTTGTATTTTTTCTAAAACGCGACATTTTGTGGGTTAACACTCACCCATTTTGCCAGATTTTTTTGCAAAACCAAAAATTGATTTTTCTTTTCTATTAGCTTGAGGATATGGTATTATGATATATCAGAAAAAACGGGTCAATTCGTGCTTATATACTTATGATTTTGTATTTTTCCAAAAACGCGCCATTTTGTGGGTTAATACTCATGCATTTTGCCAGATTTTTTTGCAGAACCAAAAATTGATTTTTCTTGTCTACTAGCTTGAGGATATGGTATTATGATATACCAGAAGAAAACTGGTCAATTCGTGGTTATATACTTATGATTTTGTATTTTTTCAAAAACTCGCCATTTTGTGGGTTAACACTCACGCATTTTGCCAGATTTTTTTGCAGAACCAAAAATTGGTTTTTCTTGTCTATTGTTTGAGGATATGGTAATATGATATACCAGAACGAAAACGGGTTAATTCGTGGTTCTATACTTATGATTTTGTATTTTTTCTAAAACACGCCATTTTGTGGGTTAACACTTACGCATTTTGCCAGATTTTTTTCCAAAACCAAAAATTGATTTTTCTTGTCTATTAGCTTGAGGATATGGTAATATGATATACCAGACAAAAATGTGTCAATTCGTGGTTCTATACTTATGATTTTGTATTTTTTCAAAAACGCGCCATTTTGTGGGTTAACACTCACGCATTTTGCCAGATTTTTTTCCATAACCAAAAAATTGATTAGCTTGAGGATATGGTAATATGATATACCAGAATGAAAACGGGTTAATTCGTGGTTCTATACTTATGATTTTGTATTTTTTCTAAAACGCGACATTTTGTGGGTTAACACTCACCCATTTTGCCAGATTTTTTTGCAGAACCAAAAATTGATTTTTCTTTTCTATTAGCTTGAGGATATGGTATTATGATATATCAGAAAAACGGGTCAATTCGTGCTTATATACTTATGATTTTGTATTTTTTCAAAAACGCGCCATTTTGTGGGTTAATATACTCATGCATTTTGCCAGATTTTTTTGCAGAACCAAAAATTGATTTTTCTTGTCTACTAGCTTGAGGATATGGTATTATGATTACCAGAACGAAAACGGGTCAATTCGTGGTTATATACTTATGATTTTGTATTTTTTCAAAAACTCGCCATTTTGTGGGTTAACACTCACGCATTTTGCCAGATTTTTTTGCAGAACCAAAAATTGGTTTTTCTTGTCTATTAGCTTGAGGATATGGTAATATGATATACCAGAACAAAAACGGGTCAATTTGTGGTTCTATACCTATGATTTTGTATTTTTTCTAAAACGCGCCATTTTGTGGGTTAACACACACGCATTTTGCCAGATTTTTTTTGCAGAACCAAAAATTGATTTTTCTTGTCTATTAGCTTGAGGATATGGTATTATGATATACCAGAACGAAAACGGGTCAATTCATGGTTATATACTTATTATTTTTGTATTTTTTCTAAAACGTGTCATTTTGTGGGTTAACACTCACGCTTTTTGCCAGATTTTTTTCCAGAACCAAAAATTGATTTTTCTTGTCTATTAGCTTGAGGATATGGTAATATGATATACCAGACAAAAACGGGTCAATTCGTGGTTCTATACTTATGATTTTGTATTTTTTCAAAAACGTGCCATTTTGTGGGTTAACACTCACGCATTTTGCCATTTTTTTTTGCATAACCAAAAATTGATTAGGTTGAGGATATGGTAATATGATATACCAGAATGAAAACGGGTTAATTCGTGGTTCTATACCTATGATTTTGTATTTTTTCTAAAACGCGCCATTTTGTGGGTTAACACTTACGCATTTTGCCAGATCTTTTAGCAAAACCAAAAATTGATTTTTCTTGTATATTAGCTTGATGATATGGTATTATGATATACCAGAATGAAAACGGGTCAATTCGTGGTTCTATACTTATGATTTTGTATTTTTTCTAAAACACGCCATTTTGTGGGTTAACACTCACGTATTTTGCCAGATTTTTTTTGCAGAACCAAAAATTGATTTTTCTTTTCTATTAGCTTGAGGATATGGTATTATGATATATCAGAAAAAACGGGTCAATTCGTGCTTATATACTTATGATTTTGTATTTTTTCAAAAACGCGCCATTTTGTGGGTTAATACTCATGCATTTTGCCAGATTTTTTTGCAGAACCAAAAATTGGTTTTTCTTGTCTATTAGCTTGAGGATATAGTATTATGATATACCAGAACGAAAACGTGTCAATTCGTGGTTCTATACATATGATTTTGTATTTTTTCTAAAACGCGCCATTTTGTGGGTTAACACTCACGCATTTTGCCAGATTTTTTTGCAGAGCCAAAAATTGATTTTTCTTGCCTATTAGCTTGAGGATATGGTATTATGATATAGCAGAACGAAAACGGGTCAATTCATGGTTATATACTTATGATTTTGTTTTTTTTCTAAAACGTGTCATTTTGTGGGTTAACACTCACGCATTTTGCCAGATTTTTTTCCAGAATCAAAAATTGACTTTTCTTGTCTATTAGCTTGAGGATATGGTAATATGATATACCAAACGAAAACGGGTCAATTCGTGGTTCTATACTTATCTTTTTGTATTTTTTCAAAAACGCGCCATTTTGTGGGTTAACACTCACGCATTTTGCCATATTTTTTTGCATAACCAAAAATTGATTAGCTTGAGGATATGGTAATATGATATACCAGAATGAAAACGGGTTAATTCGTGGTTCTATACTTATGATTTTGTATTTTTTCTAAAACGCGCCATTCTGTGGGTTAACACTCAAGCTTTTTGCCAGATTTTTTTGCAAAATCAAAAATTGATTTTTCTTGTCTATTAGCTTGATGTTATGGTATTATGATATACCAGAACGAAAACGGGTCAATTCGTGGTTATATATTTATGATTTTGTATTTTTTTCTTTAACGCGCCATTTTGTGGGTTAACACTCACCCATTTTGCCAGATTTTTTTTGCAGAACCAAAAATTGATTTTTCTTGTCTATTAGCTTGAGGATATGGTAATATGACATACCAGAACGAAAACGAGTCAATTCGTGGTACTATACATATGAATTTGTATTTTTTTCTAAAACGCGCCATTTTGTGGGTTAACACTCACGCATTTTGCCAAATTTTTTTTTCAGAACCAAAAATTGATTTTTCTTGTCATTTAGCTTAGGATATGGTATTATGATATACAAGAACGAAAAAGGGTCAATTCGTGGTTATATACTTATGATTTTGTATTTTTTCCAAAACGTGTCATTTTGTGGGTTTAACACTCAAGCAATTTGCCAGATTTTTTTGCAGAACCAGAAATTGATTTTTCTTGTCTATTAGCTTGAGGATATGGTATTATGATATACCAGAACAAAAACGGGTCAATTCGTGGTTATATACTTATGATTTTGTATTTTTTCTAAAACGCGCCATTTTGTGGGTTAACACTCACGAATTTTGCCAGATTTTTTTGCAGATCCAAAAATTGGTTTTTCTTGTCTATTAGCTTGAGGATATGGTAATATGATATACCAGAACGAAAACGGGTCAATTCGTGGTTCTATACATATGATTTTGTATTTTTTCTAAAACGCGCCATTTTGTGGGTTAACACTCACGCATTTTGCCAGATTTTTTTGCAGAACCAAAAATTGATTTTTCTTGTCTATTAGCTTGAGGATATGGTAATATGATATACCAGACGAAAACGGGTCAATTCGTGGTTCTATACTTATCTTTTTGTATTTTTTCAAAAACGCGCCATTTTGTGGGTTAACACTCATGCATTTTGCCATATTTTTTTGCATAACCAAAAATTGATTAGCTTGAGGATATGGTAATATGATATACCAGAATGAAAACGGGTTAATTCGTGGTTCTATACTTATGATTTTGTATTTTTTCTAAAACGCGCCATTTTGTGGGTTAACACTCACCCATTTTGCCAGATTTTTTTGCAAAATCAAAAATTGATTTTTCTTGTCTATTGGCTTGATGTTATGGTATTATGATATACCAGAACGAAAACGGGTCAATTCGTGGTTATATATTTATGATTTTGTATTTTTTTCTTTAACGCGCCATTTTGTGGGTTAACACTCACCCATTTTGCCAGATTTTTTTTGCAGAACCAAAAATTGATTTTTCTTGTCTATTAGCTTGAGGATATGGTAATATGACGTACCAGAACGAAAACGAGTCAATTCGTGGTACTATACATATGAATTTGTATTTTTTTCTAAAACGCGCCATTTTGTGGGTTAACACTCACGCATTTTACCAGATTTTTTTGCAGAACCAAAATTTGGTTTTTCTTGTCTATTAGCTTGAGGATATGGTAATATGATATACCAGAACGAAAACGGGTTAATTCGTGGTTCTATACTTATGATTTTGTATTTTTTCTAAAACACGCCATTTTGTGGGTTAACACTTACGCATTTTGCCAGATTTTTTAGCAAAACCAAAAATTGATTTTTCTTGTATATTAGCTTGATGATATGGTATTATGATATACCAGAACGAAAACGGGTCAATTCGTGCTTATATACTTATGATTTTGTATTTTTTCAAAAACGCGCCATTTTGTGGGTTAACACTCACGTATTTTGCCAGATTTTTTTGCAGAACGAAAAATTGATTTTTCTTGTCTATTAGCTTGTGGATATGGTATTATGATATACCAGAACGAAAACGGGTCAATTCGTGGTTATATACTTATGATTTTGTATTTTTTCAAAAACTCACCATTTTGTGGGTTAACACTCACGCATTTTGCCAGATTTTTTTGTAGAACCAAAAATTGGTTTTTCTTGTCTATTAGCTTGAGGATATGGTATTATGATATACCAGAACGAAAACGGGTCAATTCGTGGTTCTATACATATGATTTTGTTGTTTTTCTAAAACGCGCCATTTTGTGGGTTAACACTCACGCATTTTGCTAGATTTTTTTGCAGAACCAAAAATTGGTTTTTCTTGTCTATTAGCTTGAGGATATGGTATTATGATATACCAGAACGAAAACGGGTCAATTCGTGGTTATATACATATGATTTTGTATTTTTTCTAAAACGTGTCATTTTGTGGGTTAACACTCACGCATTTTGCCAGATTTTTTTCCAAAACCAAAAATTGATTTTTCTTGTCTATTAGCTTGAGGATATGGTAATATGATATACTAGACGAAAACGGGTCAATTCGTGGTTCTATACTTATGATTTTATATTTTTTTCAAAAACGCGCCATTTTGTGGGTTAACACTCACGCATTTTGCCAGATTTTTTTCCATAACCAAAAAATTGATTAGCTTGAGGATATGGTAATATGATATACCAGAATGAAAACGGGTTAATTCGTGGTTCTATACTTATGATTTTGTATTTTTTCTAAAACGCGCCATTTTGTGGGTTAACACTCACCCATTTTGCCAGATTTTTTTGCAGAACCAAAAATTGATTTTTCTTTTCTATTAACTTGAGGATATGGTATTATGATATATCAGAAAAAACGGGTCAATTCGTGCTTACATAATTATGATTTTGTATTTTTTCAAAAACGCGCCATTTTGTGGGTTAACACTTACGCATTTTGCCAGATTTTTTCGCAGAACCAAAAATTGATTTTTCTTGTCTATTAGCTTGAGGATATGGTATTATGATATACCAGAATGAAAACGGGTCAATTCGTGGTTATATACTTATGATTTTGTATTTTTTCAAAAACTCGCCATTTTGTGGGTTAACACTCACGCATTTTGCCAGATTTTTTTGCAGAACCAAAAATTGGTTTTTCTTGTCTATTAGCTTGAGGATATGGTAATATGATATACCAGAACGAAAACGGGTCAATTCGTGGTTCTATACATATGATTTTGTATTTTTTCTAAAACGCGCCATTTTGTGGGTTAATACTCACGCATTTTGCCAGATTTTTTTGCAGAACCAAAAATTGATTTTTCTTGTCTATTAGCTTGAGGATATGGTATTATGATATACCAGAACGAAAACGGGTCAATTCGTGGTTATATACTTATGATTTTGTATTTTTTCTAAAACGTGTCATTTTGTGGGTTAACACTCACGCATTTTACCAGATTTTTTTCCAGAACCTAAAATTGATTTTTCTTGTCTATTAGCTTGAGGATATGGTAATATGATATACCAGACAAAAACGGGTCAATTCGTGGTTCTATACTTATGATTTTGTATTTTTTCAAAAACACGCCATTTTGTGGGTTAACACTCACGCATTTTGCCATATTTTTTTGCATAACCAAAAATTGATTAGCTTGAGGATATGGTAATATGATATACCAGAACGAAAACGGGTTAATTCGTGGTTCTATACTTATGATTTTGTATTTTTTCTAAAACGCGCCATTTTGTGGGTTAACACTTACGCATTTTGCCAGATTTTTTAGCAAAACCAAAAATTGATTTTTCTTGTATATTAGCTTGATGATATGGTATTATGATATACCAGAACGAAAACGGGTCAATTCGTGGTTATATACTTATGATTTTGTATTTTTTTTAAAACGCGCCATTTTGTGGGTTAACACTCACCCATTTTGCAAGATTTTTTTGCAGAACCAAAAATTGATTTTTCTTTTCTATTAGCTTGAGGATATGGTATTATGATATATTAGAAAAAACGGGTCAATTCGTGCTTATATACTTATGATTTTGTATTTTTTCAAAAACGCGCCATTTTGTGGGTTAACACTCACGCATTTTGCCAGATTTTTTTGCAGAACCAAAAATTGATTTTTCTTGTCTATTAGATTGAGGATATGGTATTATGATATACCAGAACGAAAACGGGTAGATTCGTGGTTATATACTTATGATTTTGTATTTTTTCAAAAACTCGCCATTTTGTGGGTAAACACTCACGCATTTTGCTAGATTTTTTTGCAGAACCAAAAATTGGTTTTTCTTCTCTATTAGCTTGAGGATATGGTAATATGATATACCAGAACGAAAACGGGTGAATTCGTGGTTCTATACATATGATTTTGTATTTTTTCTAAAACACGCCATTTTGTGGATTAACACTCACGCATTTTACCAGATTTTTTTGTAGAACGAAAAATTGATTTTTCTTGTCTATTAGCTTGAGGATATGGTATTATGATATACCAGAACGAAAACGGGTCAATTCGTGGTTATATACTTATGATTTTGTATTTTTTCTAAAACGTGTCATTTTGTGGGTTAACACTCACGCATTTTGCCAGATTTTTTTCCAAAACCAAAAATTGATTTTTCTTGTCTATTAGCTTGAGGATATGGTAATATGATATACCAGACGAAAATGTGTCAATTCGTGGTTCTATACTTATGATTTTGTATTTTTTCAAAAACGCGCCATTTTGTGGGTTAACACTCACGCATTTTGCCAGATTTTTTTCCATAACCAAAAAATTGATTAGCTTGAGGATATGGTAATATGATATAGCAGAATGAAAACGGGTTAATTTGTGGTTCTATACTTATGATTTTGTATTTTTTCTAAAACGCGACATTTTGTGGGTTAACACTCACCCATTTTGCCAGATTTTTTTGCAGAACCAAAAATTGATTTTTCTTTTCTATTAGCTTGAGGATATGGTATTATGATATATCAGAAAAACGGGTCAATTCGTGCTTATATACTTATGATTTTGTATTTTTTCAAAAACGCGCCATTTTGTGGGTTAATACTCATGCATTTTGCCAGATTTTTTTGCAGAACCAAAAATTGATTTTTCTTGTCTACTAGCTTGAGGATTTGGTATTATGATATACCAGAACGAAAACGGGTCAATTCGTGGTTATATACTTATGATTTTGTATTTTTTCAAAAACTTGCCATTTTGTGGGTTAACACTCACGCATTTTGCCAGATTTTTTTGCAGAACCAAAAATTGGTGTTTCTTGTCTATTAGCTTGAGGATATGGTAATATGATATACCAGACAAAAACGGGTCAATTCGTGGTTCTATACTTATGATTTTGTATTTTTTCAAAAACGTGCCATTTTGTGGGTTAACACTCACGCATTTTGCCATTTTTTTTTGCATAACCAAAAATTGATTAGCTTGAGGATATGGTAATATGATATACCAGAACGAAAACAGGTTAATTCGTGGTTCTATACCTATGATTTTGTATTTTTTCTAAAACACGCCATTTTGTGGGTTAACACTTACGCATTTTGCCAGATTTTTTAGCAAAACCAAAAATTGATTTTTCTTGTATATTAGCTTGATGATATGGTATTATGATATACCAGAATGAAAACGGGTCAATTCGTGGTTCTATACTTATGATTTTGTATTTTTTCAAAAACACGCCATTTTGTGGGTTAACACTCACGCATTTTGCCAGATTTTTTTCCATAACCAAAAAATTGATTAGCTTGAGGATATGGTAATATGATATACCAGAATGAAAACGGGTTAATTTGTGGTTCTATACTTATGATTTTGTATTTTTTCTAAAACGCGACATTTTGTGGGTTAACACTCACCCATTTTGCCAGATTTTTTTTGCAGAACCAAAAATTGATTTTTCTTTTCTATTAGCTTGAGGATATGGTATTATGATATATCAGAAAAAACGGGTCAATTCGTGCTTATATACTTATGATTTTGTATTTTTTCAAAAACGCGCCATTTTGTGGGTTAATACTCATGCATTTTGCCAGATTTTTTTGCAGATCCAAAAATTGATTTTTCTTGTCTATTAGCTTGAGGATATGGTATTATGATATACCAGAACGAAAACGGGTCAATTCGTGGTTATATACTTATGATTTTGTATTTTTTCAAAAACTCACCATTTTGTGGGTTAACACTCACGCATTTTGCCAGATTTTTTTGCAGAACCAAAAATTGGTTTTTCTTGTCTATTAGCTTGAGGATATGGTATTATGATATACCAGAACGAAAATGGGTCAATTCGTGGTTCTATACATATGATTTTGTATTTTTTCTAAAACGCGCCATTTTGTGGGTTAACACTCACGCATTTTGCCAGATTTTTTTGCAGAACCAAAAATTGATTTTTCTTGCCTATTAGCTTGAGGATATGGTATTATGATATAGCAGAACGAAAACGGGTCAATTCGTGGTTATATACTTATGATTTTGTTTTTTTTCTAAAACGTGTCATTTTGTGGGTTAACACTCACGCATTTTGCCAGATTTTTTTCCAGAATCAAAAATTGACTTTTCTTTTCTATTAGCTTGAGGATATGGTAATATGATATACCAAACGAAAACGGGTCAATTCGTGGTTCTATACTTATCTTTTTGTATTTTTTCAAAAACGCGCCATTTTGTGGGTTAACACTCACGCATTTTGCCATATTTTTTTGCATAACCAAAAATTGATTAGCTTGAGGATATGGTAATATGATATACCAGAATGAAAACGGGTTAATTCGTGGTTCTATACTTATGATTTTGTATTTTTTCTAAAACGCGCCATTTTGTGGGTTAACACTCAAGCTTTTTGCCAAATTTTTTTGCAAAATCAAAAATTGATTTTTCTTGTCTATTAGCTTGATGTTATGGTATTATGATATACCAGAACGAAAACGGGTCAATTCGTGGTTATATATTTATGATTTTGTATTTTTTTCTTTAACGCGCCATTTTGTGGGTTAACACTCACCCATTTTGCCAGATTTTTTTTGCAGAACCAAAAATTGATTTTTCTTGTCTATTAGCTTGAGGATATGGTAATATGACATACCAGAACGAAAACGAGTCAATTCGTGGTACTATACATATGAATTTGTATTTTTTTCTAAAACGCGCCATTTTGTGGGTTAACACTCACGCATTTTGCCAAATTTTTTTTTCAGAACCAAAAATTGATTTTTCTTGTCATTTAGCTTAGGATATGGTATTATGATATACAAGAACGAAAAAGGGTCAATTCGTGGTTATATACTTATGATTTTGTATTTTTTCCAAAACGTGTCATTTTGTGGGTTTAACACTCAAGCAATTTGCCAGATTTTTTTGCAGAACCAGAAATTGATTTTTCTTGTCTATTAGCTTGAGGATATGGTATTATGATATACCAGAACAAAAACGGGTCAATTCGTGGTTATATACTTATGATTTTGTATTTTTTCTAAAACGCGCCATTTTGTGGGTTAACACTCACGCATTTTGCCAGATTTTTTTGCAGATCCAAAAATTGGTTTTTCTTGTCTATTAGCTTGAGGATATGGTAATATGATATACCAGAACGAAAACGGGTCAATTCGTGGTTCTATACATATGATTTTGTATTTTTTCTAAAACGCGCCATTTTGTGGGTTAACACTCACGCATTTTGCCAGATTTTTTTGCAGAACCAAAAATTGATTTTTCTTGTCTATTAGCTTGAGGATATGGTAATATGATATACCAGACGAAAACGGGTCAATTCGTGGTTCTATACTTATGATTTTGTATTTTTTCAAAAACTCACCATTTTGTGGGTTAACACTCACGCATTTTGCCAGATTTTTTTGCAGAACCAAAAATTGGTTTTTCTTGTCTATTAGCTTGAGGATATGGTATTATGATATACCAGAACGAAAACGGGTCAATTCGTGGTTCTATACATATGATTTTGTATTTTTTCTAAAACGCGCCATTTTGTGGGTTAACACTCACGCATTTTGCCAGATTTTTTTGCAGAACCAAAAATTGATTTTTCTTGCCTATTAGCTTGAGGATATGGTATTATGATATAGCAGAACGAAAACGGGTCAATTCGTGGTTATATACTTATGATTTTGTTTTTTTTCTAAAACGTGTCATTTTGTGCGTTAACACTCACGCATTTTGCCAGATTTTTTTCCAGAATCAAAAATTGACTTTTCTTGTCTATTAGCTTGAGGATATGGTAATATGATATACCAAACGAAAACGGGTCAATTCGTGGTTCTATACTTATCTTTTTGTATTTTTTCAAAAACGCGCCATTTTGTGGGTTAACACTCACGCATTTTGTCATATTTTTTTGCATAACCAAAAATTGATTAGCTTGAGGATATGGTAATATGATATACCAGAATGAAAACGGGTTAATTCGTGGTTCTATACTTATGATTTTGTATTTTTTCTAAAACGCGCCATTTTGTGGGTTAACACTCAAGCTTTTTGCCAGATTTTTTTGCAAAATCAAAAATTGATTTTTCTTGTCTATTAGCTTGATGTTATGGTATTATGATATACCAGAACGAAAACGGGTCAATTCGTGGTTATATATTTATGATTTTGTATTTTTTTTCTTTAACGCGCCATTTTGTGGGTTAACACTCACCCATTTTGCCAGATTTTTTTTGCAGAACCAAAAATTGATTTTTCTTGTCTATTAGCTTGAGGATATGGTAATATGACATACCAGAACGAAAACGAGTCAATTCGTGGTACTATACATATGAATTTGTATTTTTTTCTAAAACGCGCCATTTTGTGGGTTAACACTCACGCATTTTGCCAAATTTTTTTTTCAGAACCAAAAATTGATTTTTCTTGTCATTTAGCTTAGGATATGGTATTATGATATACAAGAACGAAAAAGGGTCAATTCGTGGTTATATACTTATGATTTTGTATTTTTTCCAAAACGTGTCATTTTGTGGGTTTAACACTCAAGCAATTTGCCAGATTTTTTTGCAGAACCAGAAATTGATTTTTCTTGTCTATTAGCTTGAGGATATGGTATTATGATATACCAGAACAAAAACGGGTCAATTCGTGGTTATATACTTATGATTTTGTATTTTTTCTAAAACGCGCCATTTTGTGAGTTAACACTCACGCATTTTGCCAGATTTTTTTGCAGATCCAAAAATTGGTTTTTCTTGTCTATTAGCTTGAGGATATGGTAATATGATATACCAGAACGAAAACGGGTCAATTCGTGGTTCTATACATATGATTTTGTATTTTTTCTAAAACGCGCCATTTTGTGGGTTAACACTCACGCATTTTGCCAGATTTTTTTGCAGAACCAAAAATTGATTTTTCTTGTCTATTAGCTTGAGGATATGGTAATATGATATACCAGACGAAAACGGGTCAATTCGTGGTTCTATACTTATGATTTTGTATTTTTTCAAAAACTCACCATTTTGTGGGTTAACACTCACGCATTTTGCCAGATTTTTTTGCAGAACCAAAAATTGGTTTTTCTTGTCTATTAGCTTGAGGATATGGTATTATGATATACTAGAACGAAAACGGGTCAATTCGTGGTTCTATACATATGATTTTGTATTTTTTCTAAAACGCGCCATTTTGTGGGTTAACACTCACGCATTTTGCCAGATTTTTTTGCAGAACCAAAAATTGATTTTTCTTGCCTATTAGCTTGAGGATATGGTATTATGATATAGCAGAACGAAAACGGGTCAATTCGTGGTTATATACTTATGATTTTGTTTTTTTTCTAAAACGTGTCATTTTGTGCGTTAACACTCACGCATTTTGCCAGATTTTTTTCCAGAATCAAAAATTGACTTTTCTTGTCTATTAGCTTGAGGATATGGTAATATGATATACCAAACGAAAACGGGTCAATTCGTGGTTCTATACTTATCTTTTTGTATTTTTTCAAAAACGCGCCATTTTGTGGGTTAACACTCACGCATTTTGCCATATTTTTTTGCATAACCAAAAATTGATTAGCTTGAGGATATGGTAATATGATATACCAGAATGAAAACGGGTTAATTCGTGGTTCTATACTTATGATTTTGTATTTTTTCTAAAACGCGCCATTTTGTGGGTTAACACTCAAGCTTTTTGCCAGATTTTTTTGCAAAATCAAAAATTGATTTTTCTTGTCTATTAGCTTGATGTTATGGTATTATGATATACCAGAACGAAAACGGGTCAATTCGTGGTTATATATTTATGATTTTGTATTTTTTTCTTTAACGCGCCATTTTGTGGGTTAACACTCACCCATTTTGCCAGATTTTTTTTGCAGAACCAAAAATTGATTTTTCTTGTCTATTAGCTTGAGGATATGGTAATATGACATACCAGAACGAAAACGAGTCAATTCGTGGTACTATACATATGAATTTGTATTTTTTTCTAAAACGCGCCATTTTGTGGGTTAACACTCACGCATTTTGCCAAATTTTTTTTTCAGAACCAAAAATTGATTTTTCTTGTCATTTAGCTTAGGATATGGTATTATGATATACAAGAACGAAAAAGGGTCAATTCGTGGTTATATACTTATGATTTTGTATTTTTTCCAAAACGTGTCATTTTGTGGGTTTAACACTCAAGCAATTTGCCAGATTTTTTTGCAGAACCAGAAATTGATTTTTCTTGTCTATTAGCTTGAGGATATGGTATTATGATATACCAGAACAAAAACGGGTCAATTCGTGGTTATATACTTATGATTTTGTATTTTTTCTAAAACGCGCCATTTTGTGGGTTAACACTCACGCATTTTGCCAGATTTTTTTGCAGATCCAAAAATTGGTTTTTCTTGTCTATTAGCTTGAGGATATGGTAATATGATATACCAGAACGAAAACGGGTCAATTCGTGGTTCTATACATATGATTTTGTATTTTTTCTAAAACGCGCCATTTTGTGGGTTAACACTCACGCATTTTGCCAGATTTTTTTGCAGAACCAAAAATTGATTTTTCTTGTCTATTAGCTTGAGGATATGGTAATATGATATACCAGACGAAAACGGGTCAATTCGTGGTTCTATACTTATCTTTTTGTATTTTTTCAAAAACGCGCCATTTTGTGGGTTAACACTCATGCATTTTGCCATATTTTTTTGCATAACCAAAAATTGATTAGCTTGAGGATATGGTAATATGATATACCAGAATGAAAACGGGTTAATTCGTGGTTCTATACTTATGATTTTGTATTTTTTCTAAAACGCGCCATTTTGTGGGTTAACACTCACCCATTTTGCCAGATTTTTTTGCAAAATCAAAAATTGATTTTTCTTGTCTATTAGCTTGATGTTATGGTATTATGATAAACCAGAATGAAAACGGGTCAATTCGTGGTTATATATTTATGATTTTGTATTTTTTTCTTTAACGCGCCATTTTGTGGGTTAACACTCACCCATTTTGCCAGATTTTTTTTGCAGAACCAAAAATTGATTTTTCTTGTCTATTAGCTTGAGGATATGGTAATATGACGTACCAGAACGAAAACGAGTCAATTCGTGGTACTATACATATGAATTTGTATTTTTTTCTAAAACGCGCCATTTTGTTGGGTTAACACTCACGCATTTTGCCAGATTTTTTTGCAGAACCAAAATTTGGTTTTTCTTGTCTATTAGCTTGAGGATATGGTAATATGATATACCAGAACGAAAACGGGTTAATTCGTGGTTCTATACTTATGATTTTGTATTTTTTCTAAAACACGCCATTTTGTGGGTTAACACTTACGCATTTTGCCAGATTTTTTAGCAAAACCAAAAATTGATTTTTCTTGTATATTAGCTTGATGATATGGTATTATGATATACCAGAACGAAAACGGGTCAATTCGTGCTTATATACTTATGATTTTGTATTTTTTCAAAAACGCGCCATTTTGTGGGTTAACACTCACGTATTTTGCCAGATTTTTTTGCAGAACCAAAAATTGATTTTTCTTGTCTATTAGCTTGAAGATATGGTATTATGATATACCAGAACGAAAACGGGTCAATTCGTGGTTATATACTTATGATTTTGTATTTTTTCAAAAACTCACCATTTTGTGGGTTAACACTCACGCATTTTGCCAGATTTTTTTGTAGAACCAAAAATTGGTTTTTCTTGTCTATTAGCTTGAGGATATGGTAATATGATATACCAGAACGAAAACGGGTCAATTCGTGGTTCTATACATATGATTTTGTTGTTTTTCTAAAACGCGCCATTTTGTGGGTTAACACTCACGCATTTTGCTAGATTTTTTTGCAGAACCAAAAATTGATTTTTCTTGTCTATTAGCTTGAGGATATGGTATTATGATATACCAGAATGAAAACGGGTCAATTCGTGGTCATATACTTATGATTTTGTTTTTTTCTAAAACGTGTCATTTTGTGGGTTAACACTCACGCATTTTGCCAGATTTTTTTCCAAAACCAAAAATTGATTTTTCTTGTCTATTAGCTTGAGGATATGGTAATATGATATACCAGACGAAAATGTGTCAATTCGTGGTTCTATACTTATGATTTTGTATTTTTTCAAAAACGCGCCATTTTTTGGGTTAACACTCACGCATTTTGCCATATTTTTTTGCATAACCAAAAAATTGATTAGCTTGAGGATATGTTAATATGATATACCAGAATGAAAACGGGTTAATTCGTGGTTCTATACTTATGATTTTGTATTTTTTCTAAAACGCGACATTTTGTGGGTTAACACTCACCCATTTTGCCAGATTTTTTTGCAAAACCAAAAATTGATTTTTCTTTTCTATTAGCTTGAGGATATGGTATTATGATATATCAGAAAAAACAGGTCAATTCGTGCTTATATACTTATGATTTTGTATTTTTCCAAAAACGCGCCATTTTGTGGGTTAATACTCATGCATTTTGCCAGATTTTTTTGCAGAACCAAAAATTGATTTTTCTTGTCTACTAGCTTGAGGATATGGTATTATGATATACCAGAAGAAAACGGGTCAATTCGTGGTTATATACTTATGATTTTGTATTTTTTCAAAAACTCGCCATTTTGTGGGTTAACACTCACGCATTTTGCCAGATTTTTTTGCAGAACCAAAAATTGGTTTTTCTTGTCTATTAGCTTGAGGATATGGTAATATGATATACCAGAACGAAAACGGGTTAATTCGTGGTTCTATACTTATGATTTTGTATTTTTTCTAAAACACGCCATTTTGTGGGTTAACACTTACGCATTTTGCCAGATTTTTTTCCAAAACCAAAAATTGATTTTTCTTGTCTATTAGCTTGAGGATATGGTATTATGATATAACAGACAAAAATGTGTCAATTCGTGGTTCTATACTTATGATTTTGTATTTTTTCAAAAACGCGCCATTTTGTGGGTTAACACTCACGCATTTTGCCAGATTTTTTTCCATAACCAAAAAATTGATTAGCTTGAGGATATGGTAATATGATATACCAGAATGAAAACGGGTTAATTCGTGGTTCTATACTTATGATTTTGTATTTTTTCTAAAACGCGACATTTTGTGGGTTAACACTCACCCATTTTGCCAGATTTTTTTGCAGAACCAAAAATTGATTTTTCTTTTCTATTAGCTTGAGGATATGGTATTATGATATATCAGAAAAACGGGTCAATTCGTGCTTATATACTTATGATTTTGTATTTTTTCAAAAACGCGCCATTTTGTGGGTTAATACTCATGCATTTTGCCAGATTTTTTTGCAGAACCAAAAATTGATTTTTCTTGTCTACTAGCTTGAGGATATGGTATTATGATATACCAGAACGAAAACGGGTCAATTCGTGGTTATATACTTATGATTTTGTATTTTTTCAAAAACTCGCCATTTTGTGGGTTAACACTCACGCATTTTGCCAGATTTTTTTGCAGAACCAAAAATTGGTTTTTCTTGTCTATTAGCTTGAGGATATGGTAATATGATATACCAGAACAAAAACGGGTCAATTTGTGGTTCTATACCTATGATTTTGTATTTTTTCTAAAACGCGCCATTTTGTGGGTTAACACACACGCATTTTGCCAGATTTTTTTTGCAGAACCAAAAATTGATTTTTCTTGTCTATTAGCTTGAGGATATGGTATTATGATATACCAGAACGAAAACGGGTCAATTCATGGTTATATACTTATTATTTTTGTATTTTTTCTAAAACGTGTCATTTTGTGGGTTAACACTCACGCTTTTTGCCAGATTTTTTTCCAGAACCAAAAATTGATTTTTCTTGTCTATTAGCTTGAGGATATGGTAATATGATATACCAGACAAAAACTGGTCAATTCGTGGTTCTATACTTATGATTTTGTATTTTTTCAAAAACGTGCCATTTTGTGGGTTAACACTCACGCATTTTGCCATTTTTTTTTGCATAACCAAAAATTGATTAGGTTGAGGATATGGTAATATGATATACCAGAATGAAAACGGGTTAATTCGTGGTTCTATACCTATGATTTTGTATTTTTTCTAAAACGCGCCATTTTGTGGGTTAACACTTACGCATTTTGCCAGATTTTTTAGCAAAACCAAAAATTGATTTTTCTTGTATATTAGCTTGATGATATGGTATTATGATATACCAGAATGAAAACTGGTCAATTCGTGGTTCTATACTTATGATTTTGTATTTTTTCTAAAACACGCCATTTTGTGGGTTAACACTCACGTATTTTGCCAGATTTTTTTTGCAGAACCAAAAATTGATTTTTCTTTTCTATTAGCTTGAGGATATGGTATTATGATATATCAGAAAAAACGGGTCAATTCGTGCTTATATACTTATGATTTTGTATTTTTTCAAAAACGCGCCATTTTGTGGGTTAATACTCATGCATTTTGCCAGATTTTTTTGCAAATCCAAAAATTGATTTTTCTTGTCTATTAGCTTGAGGATATGGTATTATGATATACCAGAACGAAAACGGGTCAATTCGTGGTATTATACTTATGATTTTGTATTTTTTCAAAAACTCACCATTTTGTGGGTTAACACTCACGCATTTTGCCAG
Organism: Nemophila menziesii; assembly: GCA_029959085.1. Taxonomy (NCBI): domain Eukaryota; kingdom Viridiplantae; phylum Streptophyta; class Magnoliopsida; order Boraginales; family Hydrophyllaceae; genus Nemophila; species Nemophila menziesii. Next base: position 7,030,891 of record JARWIR010000036.1, on the reverse strand, counting down.
ATTTTTTTGCAGAACCAAAAATTGGTTTTTCTTGTCTATTAGCTTGAGGATATGGTATTATGATATACCAGAACGAAAACGTGTCAATTCGTGGTTCTATACATATGATTTTGTATTTTTTCTAAAACGCGCCATTTTGTGGGTTAACACTCACGCATTTTGCCAGATTTTTTTGCAGAACCAAAAATTGATTTTTCTTGCCTATTAGCTTGAGGATATGGTATTATGATATAGCAGAACGAAAACGGGTCAATTCGTGGTTATATACTTATGATTTTGTTTTTTTTTCTAAAACGTGTCATTTTGTGGGTTAACACTCACGCATTTTGCCAGATTTTTTTCCAGAATCAAAAATTGACTTTTCTTGTCTATTAGCTTGAGGATATGGTAATATGATATACCAAACGAAAACGGGTCAATTCGTGGTTCTATACTTATCTTTTTGTATTTTTTCAAAAACGCGCCATTTTGTGGGTTAACACTCACGCATTTTGCCATATTTTTTTGCATAACCAAAAATTGATTAGCTTGAGGATATGGTAATATGATATACCAGAATGAAAACGGGTTAATTCGTGGTTCTATACTTATGATTTTGTATTTTTTCTAAAACGCGCCATTTTGTGGGTTAACACTCAAGCTTTTTGCCAGATTTTTTTGCAAAATCAAAAATTGATTTTTCTTGTCTATTAGCTTGATGTTATGGTATTATGATATACCAGAACGAAAACGGGTCAATTCGTGGTTATATATTTATGATTTTGTATTTTTTTCTTTAACGCGCCATTTTGTGGGTTAACACTCACCCATTTTGCCAGATTTTTTTTGCAGAACCAAAAATTGATTTTTCTTGTCTATTAGCTTGAGGATATGGTAATATGACATACCAGAACGAAAACGAGTCAATTCGTGGTACTATACATATGAATTTGTATTTTTTTCTAAAACGCGCCATTTTGTGGGTTAACACTCACGCATTTTGCCAAATTTTTTTTTCAGAACCAAAAATTGATTTTTCTTGTCATTTAGCTTAGGATATGGTATTATGATATACAAGAACGAAAAAGGGTCAATTCGTGGTTATATACTTATGATTTTGTATTTTTTCCAAAACGTGTCATTTTGTGGGTTTAACACTCAAGCAATTTGCCAGATTTTTTTGCAGAACCAGAAATTGATTTTTCTTGTCTATTAGCTTGAGGATATGGTATTATGATATACCAGAACAAAAACGGGTCAATTCGTGGTTATATACTTATGATTTTGTATTTTTTCTAAAACGCGCCATTTTGTGGGTTAACACTCACGCATTTTGCCAGATTTTTTTGCAGATCCAAAAATTGGTTTTTCTTGTCTATTAGCTTGAGGATATGGTAATATGATATACCAGAACGAAAACGGGTCAATTCGTGGTTCTATACATATGATTTTGTATTTTTTCTAAAACGCGCCATTTTGTGGGTTAACACTCACGCATTTTGCCAGATTTTTTTGCAGAACCAAAAATTGATTTTTCTTGTCTATTAGCTTGAGGATATGGTAATATGATATACCAGACGAAAACGGGTCAATTCGTGGTTCTATACTTATCTTTTTGTATTTTTTCAAAAACGCGCCATTTTGTGGGTTAACACTCATGCATTTTGCCATATTTTTTTGCATAACCAAAAATTGATTAGCTTGAGGATATGGTAATATGATATACCAGAATGAAAACGGGTTAATTCGTGGTTCTATACTTATGATTTTGTATTTTTTCTAAAACGCGCCATTTTGTGGGTTAACACTCACCCATTTTGCCAGATTTTTTTGCAAAATCAAAAATTGATTTTTCTTGTCTATTAGCTTGATGTTATGGTATTATGATAAACCAGAATGAAAACGGGTCAATTCGTGGTTATATATTTATGATTTTGTATTTTTTTCTTTAACGCGCCATTTTGTGGGTTAACACTCACCCATTTTGCCAGATTTTTTTTGCAGAACCAAAAATTGATTTTTCTTGTCTATTAGCTTGAGGATATGGTAATATGACGTACCAGAACGAAAACGAGTCAATTCGTGGTACTATACATATGAATTTGTATTTTTTTCTAAAACGCGCCATTTTGTTGGGTTAACACTCACGCATTTTGCCAGATTTTTTTGCAGAACCAAAATTTGGTTTTTCTTGTCTATTAGCTTGAGGATATGGTAATATGATATACCAGAACGAAAACGGGTTAATTCGTGGTTCTATACTTATGATTTTGTATTTTTTCTAAAACACGCCATTTTGTGGGTTAACACTTACGCATTTTGCCAGATTTTTTAGCAAAACCAAAAATTGATTTTTCTTGTATATTAGCTTGATGATATGGTATTATGATATACCAGAACGAAAACGGGTCAATTCGTGCTTATATACTTATGATTTTGTATTTTTTCAAAAACGCGCCATTTTGTGGGTTAACACTCACGTATTTTGCCAGATTTTTTTGCAGAACCAAAAATTGATTTTTCTTGTCTATTAGCTTGAAGATATGGTATTATGATATACCAGAACGAAAACGGGTCAATTCGTGGTTATATACTTATGATTTTGTATTTTTTCAAAAACTCACCATTTTGTGGGTTAACACTCACGCATTTTGCCAGATTTTTTTGTAGAACCAAAAATTGGTTTTTCTTGTCTATTAGCTTGAGGATATGGTAATATGATATACCAGAACGAAAACGGGTCAATTCGTGGTTCTATACATATGATTTTGTTGTTTTTCTAAAACGCGCCATTTTGTGGGTTAACACTCACGCATTTTGCTAGATTTTTTTGCAGAACCAAAAATTGATTTTTCTTGTCTATTAGCTTGAGGATATGGTATTATGATATACCAGAATGAAAACGGGTCAATTCGTGGTCATATACTTATGATTTTGTTTTTTTTCTAAAACGTGTCATTTTGTGGGTTAACACTCACGCATTTTGCCAGATTTTTTTCCAAAACCAAAAATTGATTTTTCTTGTCTATTAGCTTGAGGATATGGTAATATGATATACCAGACGAAAATGTGTCAATTCGTGGTTCTATACTTATGATTTTGTATTTTTTCAAAAACGCGCCATTTTGTGGGTTAACACTCACGCATTTTGCCATATTTTTTTGCATAACCAAAAAATTGATTAGCTTGAGGATATGTTAATATGATATACCAGAATGAAAACGGGTTAATTCGTGGTTCTATACTTATGATTTTGTATTTTTTCTAAAACGCGACATTTTGTGGGTTAACACTCACCCATTTTGCCAGATTTTTTTGCAAAACCAAAAATTGATTTTTCTTTTCTATTAGCTTGAGGATATGGTATTATGATATATCAGAAAAAACGGGTCAATTCGTGCTTATATACTTATGATTTTGTATTTTTCCAAAAACGCGCCATTTTGTGGGTTAATACTCATGCATTTTGCCAGATTTTTTTGCAGAACCAAAAATTGATTTTTCTTGTCTACTAGCTTGAGGATATGGTATTATGATATACCAGAAGAAAACGGGTCAATTCGTGGTTATATACTTATGATTTTGTATTTTTTCAAAAACTCGCCATTTTGTGGGTTAACACTCACGCATTTTGCCAGATTTTTTTGCAGAACCAAAAATTGGTTTTTCTTGTCTATTAGCTTGAGGATATGGTAATATGATATACCAGAACGAAAACGGGTTAATTCGTGGTTCTATACTTATGATTTTGTATTTTTTCTAAAACACGCCATTTTGTGGGTTAACACTTACGCATTTTGCCAGATTTTTTTCCAAAACCAAAAATTGATTTTTCTTGTCTATTAGCTTGAGGATATGGTATTATGATATAACAGACAAAAATGTGTCAATTCGTGGTTCTATACTTATGATTTTGTATTTTTTCAAAAACGCGCCATTTTGTGGGTTAACACTCACGCATTTTGCCAGATTTTTTTCCATAACCAAAAAATTGATTAGCTTGAGGATATGGTAATATGATATACCAGAATGAAAACGGGTTAATTCGTGGTTCTATACTTATGATTTTGTATTTTTTCTAAAACGCGACATTTTGTGGGTTAACACTCACCCATTTTGCCAGATTTTTTTGCAGAACCAAAAATTGATTTTTCTTTTCTATTAGCTTGAGGATATGGTATTATGATATATCAGAAAAACGGGTCAATTCGTGCTTATATACTTATGATTTTGTATTTTTTCAAAAACGCGCCATTTTGTGGGTTAATACTCATGCATTTTGCCAGATTTTTTTGCAGAACCAAAAATTGATTTTTCTTGTCTACTAGCTTGAGGATATGGTATTATGATATACCAGAACGAAAACGGGTCAATTCGTGGTTATATACTTATGATTTTGTATTTTTTCAAAAACTCGCCATTTTGTGGGTTAACACTCACGCATTTTGCCAGATTTTTTTGCAGAACCAAAAATTGGTTTTTCTTGTCTATTAGCTTGAGGATATGGTAATATGATATACCAGAACAAAAACGGGTCAATTTGTGGTTCTATACCTATGATTTTGTATTTTTTCTAAAACGCGCCATTTTGTGGGTTAACACACACGCATTTTGCCAGATTTTTTTTGCAGAACCAAAAATTGATTTTTCTTGTCTATTAGCTTGAGGATATGGTATTATGATATACCAGAACAAAAACGGGTCAATTCATGGTTATATACTTATTATTTTTGTATTTTTTCTAAAACGTGTCATTTTGTGGGTTAACACTCACGCTTTTTGCCAGATTTTTTTCCAGAACCAAAAATTGATTTTTCTTGTCTATTAGCTTGAGGATATGGTAATATGATATACCAGACAAAAACTGGTCAATTCGTGGTTCTATACTTATGATTTTGTATTTTTTCAAAAACGTGCCATTTTGTGGGTTAACACTCACGCATTTTGCCATTTTTTTTTGCATAACCAAAAATTGATTAGGTTGAGGATATGGTAATATGATATACCAGAATGAAAACGGGTTAATTCGTGGTTCTATACCTATGATTTTGTATTTTTTCTAAAACGCGCCATTTTGTGGGTTAACACTTACGCATTTTGCCAGATTTTTTAGCAAAACCAAAAATTGATTTTTCTTGTATATTAGCTTGATGATATGGTATTATGATATACCAGAATGAAAACGGGTCAATTCGTGGTTCTATACTTATGATTTTGTATTTTTTCTAAAACACGCCATTTTGTGGGTTAACACTCACGTATTTTGCCAGATTTTTTTTGCAGAACCAAAAATTGATTTTTCTTTTCTATTAGCTTGAGGATATGGTATTATGATATATCAGAAAAAACGGGTCAATTCGTGCTTATATACTTATGATTTTGTATTTTTTCAAAAACGCGCCATTTTGTGGGTTAATACTCATGCATTTTGCCAGATTTTTTTGCAGATCCAAAAATTGATTTTTCTTGTCTATTAGCTTGAGGATATGGTATTATGATATACCAGAACGAAAACGGGTCAATTCGTGGTATTATACTTATGATTTTGTATTTTTTCAAAAACTCACCATTTTGTGGGTTAACACTCACGCATTTTGCCAGATTTTTTTGCAGAACCAAAAATTGGTTTTTCTTGTCTATTAGCTTGAGGATATGGTATTATGATATACCAGAACGAAAACGTGTCAATTCGTGGTTCTATACATATGATTTTGTATTTTTTCTAAAACGCGCCATTTTGTGGGTTAACACTCACGCATTTTGCCAGATTTTTTTGCAGAACCAAAAATTGATTTTTCTTGCCTATTAGCTTGAGGATATGGTATTATGATATAGCAGAACGAAAACGGGTCAATTCGTGGTTATATACTTATGATTTTGTTTTTTTTCTAAAACGTGTCATTTTGTGGGTTAACACTCACGCATTTTGCCAGATTTTTTTCCAGAATCAAAAATTGACTTTTCTTGTCTATTAGCTTGAGGATATGGTAATATGATATACCAAACGAAAACGGGTCAATTCGTGGTTCTATACTTATCTTTTTGTATTTTTTCAAAAACGCGCCATTTTGTGGGTTAACACTCACGCATTTTGCCATATTTTTTTGCATAACCAAAAATTGATTAGCTTGAGGATATGGTAATATGATATACCAGAATGAAAACGGGTTAATTCGTGGTTCTATACTTATGATTTTGTATTTTTTCTAAAACGCGCCATTCTGTGGGTTAACACTCAAGCTTTTTGCCAGATTTTTTTGCAAAATCAAAAATTGATTTTTCTTGTCTATTAGCTTGATGTTATGGTATTATGATATACCAGAACGAAAACGGGTCAATTCGTGGTTATATATTTATGATTTTGTATTTTTTTCTTTAACGCGCCATTTTGTGGGTTAACACTCACCCATTTTGCCAGATTTTTTTTGCAGAACCAAAAATTGATTTTTCTTGTCTATTAGCTTGAGGATATGGTAATATGACATACCAGAACGAAAACGAGTCAATTCGTGGTACTATACATATGAATTTGTATTTTTTTCTAAAACGCGCCATTTTGTGGGTTAACACTCACGCATTTTGCCAAATTTTTTTTTCAGAACCAAAAATTGATTTTTCTTGTCATTTAGCTTAGGATATGGTATTATGATATACAAGAACGAAAAAGGGTCAATTCGTGGTTATATACTTATGATTTTGTATTTTTTCCAAAACGTGTCATTTTGTGGGTTTAACACTCAAGCAATTTGCCAGATTTTTTTGCAGAACCAGAAATTGATTTTTCTTGTCTATTAGCTTGAGGATATGGTATTATGATATACCAGAACAAAAACGGGTCAATTCGTGGTTATATACTTATGATTTTGTATTTTTTCTAAAACGCGCCATTTTGTGGGTTAACACTCACGAATTTTGCCAGAATTTTTTGCAGATCCAAAAATTGGTTTTTCTTGTCTATTAGCTTGAGGATATGGTAATATGATATACCAGAACGAAAACGGGTCAATTCGTGGTTCTATACATATGATTTTGTATTTTTTCTAAAACGCGCCATTTTGTGGGTTAACACTCACGCATTTTGCCAGATTTTTTTGCAGAACCAAAAATTGATTTTTCTTGTCTATTAGCTTGAGGATATGGTAATATGATATACCAGACGAAAACGGGTCAATTCGTGGTTCTATACTTATCTTTTTGTATTTTTTCAAAAACGCGCCATTTTGTGGGTTAACACTCATGCATTTTGCCATATTTTTTTGCATAACCAAAAATTGATTAGCTTGAGGATATGGTAATATGATATACCAGAATGAAAACGGGTTAATTCGTGGTTCTATACTTATGATTTTGTATTTTTTCTAAAACGCGCCATTTTGTGGGTTAACACTCACCCATTTTGCCAGATTTTTTTGCAAAATCAAAAATTGATTTTTCTTGTCTATTAGCTTGATGTTATGGTATTATGATATACCAGAACGAAAACGGGTCAATTCGTGGTTATATATTTATGATTTTGTATTTTTTTCTTTAACGCGCCATTTTGTGGGTTAACACTCACCCATTTTGCCAGATTTTTTTTGCAGAACCAAAAATTGATTTTTCTTGTCTATTAGCTTGAGGATATGGTAATATGACGTACCAGAACGAAAACGAGTCAATTCGTGGTACTATACATATGAATTTGTATTTTTTTCTAAAACGCGCCATTTTGTGGGTTAACACTCACGCATTTTACCAGATTTTTTTGCAGAACCAAAATTTGGTTTTTCTTGTCTATTAGCTTGAGGATATGGTAATATGATATACCAGAACGAAAACGGGTTAATTCGTGGTTCTATACTTATGATTTTGTATTTTTTCTAAAACACGCCATTTTGTGGGTTAACACTTACGCATTTTGCCAGATTTTTTAGCAAAACCAAAAATTGATTTTTCTTGTATATTAGCTTGATGATATGGTATTATGATATACCAGAACGAAAACGGGTCAATTCGTGCTTATATACTTATGATTTTGTATTTTTTCAAAAACGCGTCATTTTGTGGGTTAACACTCACGTATTTTGCCAGATTTTTTTGCAGAACGAAAAATTGATTTTTCTTGTCTATTAGCTTGAGGATATGGTATTATGATATACCAGAACGAAAACGGGTCAATTCGTGGTTATATACTTATGATTTTGTATTTTTTCAAAAACTCACCATTTTGTGGGTTAACACTCACGCATTTTGCCAGATTTTTTTGTAGAACCAAAAATTGGTTTTTCTTGTCTATTAGCTTGAGGATATGGTAATATGATATACCAGAACGAAAACGGGTCAATTCGTGGTTCTATACATATGATTTTGTTGTTTTTCTAAAACGCGCCATTTTGTGGGTTAACACTCACGCATTTTGCTAGATTTTTTTGCAGAACCAAAAATTGATTTTTCTTGTCTATTAGCTTGAGGATATGGTATTATGATATACCAGAACGAAAACGGGTCAATTCGTGGTTATATACTTATGATTTTGTTTTTTTTCTAAAACGTGTCATTTTGTGGGTTAACACTCACGCATTTTGCCAGATTTTTTTCCAAAACCAAAAATTGATTTTTCTTGTCTATTAGCTTGAGGATATGGTAATATGATATACCAGACGAAAATGTGTCAATTCGTGGTTCTATACTTATGATTTTGTATTTTTTTCAAAAACGCGCCATTTTGTGGGTTAACACTCACGCATTTTGCCAGATTTTTTTCCATAACCAAAAAATTGATTAGCTTGAGGATATGGTAATATGATATACCAGAATGAAAACGGGTTAATTCGTGGTTCTATACTTATGATTTTGTATTTTTTCTAAAACGCGACATTTTGTGGGTTAACACTCACCCATTTTGCCAGATTTTTTTGCAAAACCAAAAATTGATTTTTCTTGTCTATTAGCTTGAGGATATGGTATTATGATATACCAGAAAAACGGGTCAATTCGTGCTTATATACTTATGATTTTGTATTTTTTCAAAAACGCGCCATTTTGTGGGTTAATACTCATGCATTTTGCCAGATTTTTTTGCAGAACCAAAAATTGATTTTTCTTGTCTACTAGCTTGAGGATATGGTAATATGATATACCAGAACGAAAACGGGTCAATTCGTGGTTATATACTTATGATTTTGTATTTTTTCTAAAACGCGCCATTTTGTGGGTTAACACTCACGCATTTTGCCAGATTTTTTTGCAGAACCAAAAATTGATTTTTCTTGTCTATTAGCTTGAGGATATGGTAATATGATATACCAGACGAAAACGGGTCAATTCGTGGTTCTATACTTATCTTTTTGTATTTTTTCAAAAACGCGCCATTTTGTGGGTTAACACTCATGCATTTTGCCATATTTTTTTGCATAACCAAAAATTGATTAGCTTGAGGATATGGTAATATGATATACCAGAATGAAAACGGGTTAATTCGTGGTTCTATACTTATGATTTTGTATTTTTTCTAAAACGCGCCATTTTGTGGGTTAACACTCACCCATTTTGCCAGATTTTTTTGCAAAATCAAAAATTGATTTTTCTTGTCTATTAGCTTGATGTTATGGTATTATGATATACCAGAACGAAAACGGGTCAATTCGTGGTTATATATTTATGATTTTGTATTTTTTTCTTTAACGCGCCATTTTGTGGGTTAACACTCACCCATTTTGCCAGATTTTTTTTGCAGAACCAAAAATTGATTTTTCTTGTCTATTAGCTTGAGGATATGGTAATATGACGTACCAGAACGAAAACGAGTCAATTCGTGGTACTATACATATGAATTTGTATTTTTTTCTAAAACGCGCCATTTTGTGGGTTAACACTCACGCATTTTACCAGATTTTTTTGCAGAACCAAAATTTGGTTTTTCTTGTCTATTAGCTTGAGGATATGGTAATATGATATACCAGAACGAAAACGGGTTAATTCGTGGTTCTATACTTATGATTTTGTATTTTTTCTAAAACACGCCATTTTGTGGGTTAACACTTACGCATTTTGCCAGATTTTTTAGCAAAACCAAAAATTGATTTTTCTTGTATATTAGCTTGATGATATGGTATTATGATATACCAGAACGAAAACGGGTCAATTCGTGCTTATATACTTATGATTTTGTATTTTTTCAAAAACGCGTCATTTTGTGGGTTAACACTCACGTATTTTGCCAGATTTTTTTGCAGAACGAAAAATTGATTTTTCTTGTCTATTAGCTTGAGGATATGGTATTATGATATACCAGAACGAAAACGGGTCAATTCGTGGTTATATACTTATGATTTTGTATTTTTTCAAAAACTCACCATTTTGTGGGTTAACACTCACGCATTTTGCCAGATTTTTTTGTAGAACCAAAAATTGGTTTTTCTTGTCTATTAGCTTGAGGATATGGTAATATGATATACCAGAACGAAAACGGGTCAATTCGTGGTTCTATACATATGATTTTGTTGTTTTTCTAAAACGCGCCATTTTGTGGGTTAACACTCACGCATTTTGCTAGATTTTTTTGCAGAACCAAAAATTGATTTTTCTTGTCTATTAGCTTGAGGATATGGTATTATGATATACCAGAACGAAAACGGGTCAATTCGTGGTTATATACTTATGATTTTGTTTTTTTTCTAAAACGTGTCATTTTGTGGGTTAACACTCACGCATTTTGCCAGATTTTTTTCCAAAACCAAAAATTGATTTTTCTTGTCTATTAGCTTGAGGATATGGTAATATGATATACCAGACGAAAATGTGTCAATTCGTGGTTCTATACTTATGATTTTGTATTTTTTTCAAAAACGCGCCATTTTGTGGGTTAACACTCACGCATTTTGCCAGATTTTTTTCCATAACCAAAAAATTGATTAGCTTGAGGATATGGTAATATGATATACCAGAATGAAAACGGGTTAATTCGTGGTTCTATACTTATGATTTTGTATTTTTTCTAAAACGCGACATTTTGTGGGTTAACACTCACCCATTTTGCCAGATTTTTTTGCAAAACCAAAAATTGATTTTTCTTTTCTATTAGCTTGAGGATATGGTATTATGATATATCAGAAAAACGGGTCAATTCGTGCTTATATACTTATGATTTTGTATTTTTTCAAAAACGCGCCATTTTGTGGGTTAATACTCATGCATTTTGCCAGATTTTTTTGCAGAACCAAAAATTGATTTTTCTTGTCTACTAGCTTGAGGATATGGTATTATGATATACCAGAACGAAAACGGGTCAATTCGTGGTTATATACTTATGATTTTGTATTTTTTCAAAAACTCGCCATTTTGTGGGTTAACACTCACGCATTTTGCCAGATTTTTTTGCAGAACCAAAAATTGGTTTTTCTTGTCTATTAGCTTGAGGATATGGTAATATGATATACCAGAACAAAAACGGGTCAATTTGTGGTTCTATACCTATGATTTTGTATTTTTTCTAAAACGCGCCATTTTGTGGGTTAACACACACGCATTTTGCCAGATTTTTTTTGCAGAACCAAAAATTGATTTTTCTTGTCTATTAGCTTGAGGATATGGTATTATGATATACCAAAACAAAAACGGGTCAATTCATGGTTATATACTTATTATTTTTGTATTTTTTCTAAAACGTGTCATTTTGTGGGTTAACACTCACGCATTTTGCCAGATTTTTTTCCAGAACCAAAAATTGATTTTTCTTGTCTATTAGCTTGAGGATATGGTAATATGATATACCAGACAAAAACGGGTCAATTCGTGGTTCTATACTTATGATTTTGTATTTTTTCAAAAACGTGCCATTTTGTGGGTTAACACTCACGCATTTTGCCATTTTTTTTTGCATAACCAAAAATTGATTAGCTTGAGGATATGGTAATATGATATACCAGAATGAAAACGGGTTAATTCGTGGTTCTATACCTATGATTTTGTATTTTTTCTAAAACGCGCCATTTTGTGGGTTAATACTTACGCATTTTGCCAGATTTTTTAGCAAAACCAAAAATTGATTTTTCTTGTATATTAGCTTGATGATATGGTATTATGATATACCAGAACGAAAACGGGTCAATTCGTGGTTCTATACTTATGATTTTGTATTTTTTCTAAAACGCGCCATTTTGTGGGTTAACACTCACGTATTTTGCCAAATTTTTTTTGCAGAACCAAAAATTGATTTTTCTTTTCTATTAGCTTGAGGATATGGTATTATGATATATCAGAAAAAACGGGTCAATTCGTGCTTATATACTTATGATTTTGTATTTTTTCAAAAACGCGCCATTTTGTGGGTTAATACTCATGCATTTTGCCAGATTTTTTTGCAGATCCAAAAATTGATTTTTCTTGTCTATTAGCTTGAGGATATGGTATTATGATATACCAGAACGAAAACGGGTCAATTCGTGGTTATATACTTATGATTTTGTATTTTTTCAAAAACTCACCATTTTGTGGGTTAACACTCACGCATTTTGCCAGATTTTTTTGCAGAACCAAAAATTGGTTTTTCTTGTCTATTAGCTTGAGGATATGGTATTATGATATACCAGAACGAAAACGGGTCAATTCGTGGTTCTATACATATGATTTTGTATTTTTTCTAAAACGCGCCATTTTGTGGGTTAACACTCACGCATTTTGCCAGATTTTTTTGCAGAACCAAAAATTGATTTTTCTTGCCTATTAGCTTGAGGATATGGTATTATGATATAGCAGAACGAAAACGGGTCAATTCGTGGTTATATACTTATGATTTTGTTTTTTTTCTAAAACGTGTCATTTTGTGGGTTAACACTCACGCATTTTGCCAGATTTTTTTCCAGAATCAAAAATTGACTTTTCTTGTCTATTAGCTTGAGGATATGGTAATATGATATACCAGACGAAAACGGGTCAATTCGTGGTTCTATACTTATCTTTTTGTATTTTTTCAAAAACGCGCCATTTTGTGGGTTAACACTCACGCATTTTGCCATATTTTTTTGCATAACCAAAAATTGATTAGCTTGAGGATATGGTAATATGATATACCAGAATGAAAACGGGTTAATTCGTGGTTCTATACTTATGATTTTGTATTTTTTCTAAAACGCGCCATTTGTGGGTTAACACTCAAGCTTTTTGCCAGATTTTTTTGCAAAATCAAAAATTGATTTTTCTTGTCTATTAGCTTGATGTTATGGTATTATGATATACCAGAACGAAAACGGGTCAATTCGTGGTTATATATTTATGATTTTGTATTTTTTTCTTTAACGCGCCATTTTGTGGGTTAACACTCACCCATTTTGCCTTATTTTTTTTGCAGAACCAAAAATTGATTTTTCTTGTCTATTAGCTTGAGGATATGGTAATATGACATACCAGAACGAAAACGAGTCAATTCGTGGTACTATACATATGAATTTGTATTTTTTTCTAAAACGCGCCATTTTGTGGGTTAACACTCACGCATTTTGCCAAATTTTTTTTTCAGAACCAAAAATTGATTTTTCTTGTCATTTAGCTTAGGATATGGTATTATGATATACAAGAACGAAAAAGGGTCAATTCGTGGTTATATACTTATGATTTTGTATTTTTTCCAAAACGTGTCATTTTGTGGGTTTAACACTCAAGCAATTTGCCAGATTTTTTTGCAGAACCAGAAATTGATTTTTCTTATATATTAGCTTGATGATATGGTATTATGATATACCAGAACGAAAACGGGTCAATTCGTGGTTCTATACTTATGATTTTGTATTTTTTCTAAAACGCGCCATTTTGTGGGTTAACACTCACGCATTTTGCCAGATTTTTTAGCAAAACCAAAAATTGATTTTTCTTATATATTAGCTTGATGATATGGTATTATGATATACCAGAACGAAAATGGGTCAATTCGTGGTTCTATACTTATGATTTTGTATTTTTTCTAAAACGCGCCATTTTGTGGGTTAACACTCACGTATTTTGCCAGATTTTTTTTGCAGAACCAAAAATTGATTTTTCTTTTCTATTAGCTTGAGGATATGGTATTATGATATATCAGAAAAAACGGGTCAATTCGTGCTTATATACTTATGATTTTGTATTTTTTCAAAAACGCGCCATTTTGTGGGTTAATACTCATGCATTTTGCCAGATTTTTTTGCAGATCCAAAAATTGATTTTTCTTGTCTATTAGCTTGAGGATATGGTATTATGATATACCAGAACGAAAACGGGTCAATTCGTGGTTATATACTTATGATTTTGTATTTTTTCAAAAACTCACCATTTTGTGGGTTAACACTCACGCATTTTGCCAGATTTTTTTGCAGAACCAAAAATTGGTTTTTCTTGTCTATTAGCTTGAGGATATGGTATTATGATATACCAGAACGAAAACGGGTCAATTCGTGGTTCTATACATATGATTTTGTATTTTTTCTAAAACGCGCCATTTTGTGGTTTAACACTCACGCATTTTGCAGATTTTTTTGCAGAACCAAAAATTGATTTTTCTTGCCTATTAGCTTGAGGATATGGTATTATGATATAGCAGAACGAAAACGGGTCAATTCGTGGTTATATACTTATGATTTTGTTTTTTTTCTAAAACGTGTCATTTTGTGGGTTAACACTCACGCATTTTGCCAGATTTTTTTCCAGAATCAAAAATTGACTTTTCTTGTCTATTAGCTTGAGGATATGGTAATATGATATACCAGACGAAAACGGGTCAATTCGTGGTTCTATACTTATCTTTTTGTATTTTTTCAAAAACGCGCCATTTTGTGGGTTAACACTCACGCATTTTGCCATATTTTTTTGCATAACCAAAAATTGATTAGCTTGAGGATATGGTAATATGATATACCAGAATGAAAACGGGTTAATTCGTGGTTCTATACTTATGATTTTGTATTTTTTCTAAAACGCGCCATTTGTGGGTTAACACTCAAGCTTTTTGCCAGATTTTTTTGCAAAATCAAAAATTGATTTTTCTTGTCTATTAGCTTGATGTTATGGTATTATGATATACCAGAACGAAAACGGGTCAATTCGTGGTTATATATTTATGATTTTGTATTTTTTTCTTTAACGCGCCATTTTGTGGGTTAACACTCACCCATTTTGCCTTATTTTTTTTGCAGAACCAAAAATTGATTTTTCTTGTCTATTAGCTTGAGGATATGGTAATATGACATACCAGAACGAAAACGAGTCAATTCGTGGTACTATACATATGAATTTGTATTTTTTTCTAAAACGCGCCATTTTGTAGGTTAACACTCACGCATTTTGCCAAATTTTTTTTTCAGAACCAAAAATTGATTTTTCTTGTCATTTAGCTTAGGATATGGTATTATGATATACAAGAACGAAAAAGGGTCAATTCGTGGTTATATACTTATGATTTTGTATTTTTTCCAAAACGTGTCATTTTGTGGGTTTAACACTCAAGCAATTTGCCAGATTTTTTTGCAGAACCAGAAATTGATTTTTCTTGTCTATTAGCTTGAGGATATGGTATTATGATATACCAGAACAAAAACGGGTCAATTCGTGGTTATATACTTATGATTTTGTATTTTTTCTAAAACGCGCCATTTTGTGGGTTAACACTCACGCATTTTGCCAGATTTTTTTGCAGATCCAAAAATTGGTTTTTCTTGTCTATTAGCTTGAGGATATGGTAATATGATATACCAGAACGAAAACGGGTCAATTCGTGGTTCTATACATATGATTTTGTATTTTTTCTAAAACGCGCCATTTTGTGGGTTAACACTCACGCATTTTGCCAGATTTTTTTGCAGAACCAAAACTTGATTTTTCTTGTCTATTAGCTTGAGGATATGGTAATATGATATACCAGACGAAAACGGGTCAATTCGTGGTTCTATACTTATCTTTTTGTATTTTTTCAAAAACGCGCCATTTTGTGGGTTAACACTCATGCATTTTGCCATATTTTTTTGCATAACCAAAAATTGATTAGCTTGAGGATATGGTAATATGATATACCAGAATGAAAACGGGTTAATTCGTGGTTCTATACTTATGATTTTGTATTTTTTCTAAAACGCGCCATTTTGTGGGTTAACACTCACCCATTTTGCCAGATTTTTTTGCAAAATCAAAAATTGATTTTTCTTGTCTATTAGCTTGATGTTATGGTATTATGATATACCAGAACGAAAACGGGTCAATTCGTGGTTATATATTTATGATTTTGTATTTTTTTCTTTAACGCGCCATTTTGTGGGTTAACACTCACCCATTTTGCCAGATTTTTTTTGCAGAACCAAAAATTGATTTTTCTTGTCTATTAGCTTGAGGATATGGTAATATGACGTACCAGAACGAAAACGAGTCAATTCGTGGTACTATACATATGAATTTGTATTTTTTTCTAAAACGCGCCATTTTGTGGGTTAACACTCACGCATTTTGCCAGATTTTTTTGCAGAACCAAAAATTGGTTTTTCTTGTCTATTAGCTTGAGGATATGGTATTATGATATACCAGAACGAAAACGGGTCAATTCGTGGTTCTATACATATGATTTTGTATTTTTTCTAAAACGCGCCATTTTGTGGGTTAACACTCACGCATTTTGCCAGATTTTTTTGCAGAACCAAAAATTGATTTTTCTTGCCTATTAGCTTGAGGATATGGTATTATGATATAGCAGAACGAAAACGGGTCAATTCGTGGTTATATACTTATGATTTTGTTTTTTTTCTAAAACGTGTCATTTTGTGGGTTAACACTCACGCATTTTGCCAGATTTTTTTCCAGAATCAAAAATTGACTTTTCTTGTCTATTAGCTTGAGGATATGGTAATATGATATACCAGACGAAAACGGGTCAATTCGTGGTTCTATACTTATCTTTTTGTATTTTTTCAAAAACGCGCCATTTTGTGGGTTAACACTCACGCATTTTGCCATATTTTTTTGCATAACCAAAAATTGATTAGCTTGAGGATATGGTAATATGATATACCAGAATGAAAACGGGTTAATTCGTGGTTCTATACTTATGATTTTGTATTTTTTCTAAAACGCGCCATTTGTGGGTTAACACTCAAGCTTTTTGCAGATTTTTTTGCAAAATCAAAAATTGATTTTTCTTGTCTATTAGCTTGATGTTATGGTATTATGATATACCAGAACGAAAACGGGTCAATTCGTGGTTATATATTTATGATTTTGTATTTTTTTCTTTAACGCGCCATTTTGTGGGTTAACACTCACCCATTTTGCCTTATTTTTTTTGCAGAACCAAAAATTGATTTTTCTTGTCTATTAGCTTGAGGATATGGTAATATGACATACCAGAACGAAAACGAGTCAATTCGTGGTACTATACATATGAATTTGTATTTTTTTCTAAAACGCGCCATTTTGTGGGTTAACACTCACGCATTTTGCCAAATTTTTTTTTCAGAACCAAAAATTGATTTTTCTTGGCATTTAGCTTAGGATATGGTATTATGATATACAAGAACGAAAAAGGGTCAATTAGTGGCTATATACTTATGATTTTGTATTTTTTCCAAAACGTGTCATTTTGTGGGTTTAACACTCAAGCAATTTGCCAGATTTTTTTGCAGAACCAGAAATTGATTTTTCTTGTCTATTAGCTATAGGATATGGTATTATGATATACCAGAACAAAAACGGGTCAATTCGTGGTTATATACTTATGATTTTTTTATTTTTTCTAAAACGCGCCATTTTGTGGGTTAACACTCACGCATTTTGCCAGATTTTTTTGCAGATCCAAAAATTGGTTTTTCTTGTCTATTAGCTTGAGGATATGGTAATATGATATACCAGAACGAAAACGGGTCAATTCGTGGTTCTATACATATGATTTTGTATTTTTTCTAAAACGCGCCATTTTGTGGGTTAACACTCACGCATTTTGCCAGATTTTTTTGCAGAACCAAAAATTGATTTTTCTTGTCTATTAGCTTGAGGATATGGTAATATGATATACCAGACGAAAACGGGTCAATTCGTGTTTCTATACTTATCTTTTTGTATTTTTTCAAAAACGCGCCATTTTGTGGGTTAACACTCATGCATTTTGCCATATTTTTTTTGCATAACCAAAAATTGATTAGCTTGAGGATATGGTAATATGATATACCAGAATGAAAACGGGTTAATTCGTGGTTCTATACTTATGATTTTGTATTTTTTCTAAAACGCGCCATTTTGTGGGTTAACACTCACCCATTTTGCCTGATTTTTTTGCAAAATCAAAAATTGATTTTTCTTGTCTATTAGCTTGATGTTATGGTATTATGATATACCAGAACGAAAACGGGTCAATTCGTGGTTATATATTTATGATTTTGTATTTTTTTCTTTAACGCGCCATTTTGTGGGTTAACACTCACCCATTTTGCCAGATTTTTTTTGCAGAACCAAAAATTGATTTTTCTTGTCTATTTGCTTGAGGATATGGTAATATGACGTACCAGAACGAAAACGAGTCAATTCGTGGTACTATACATATGAATTTGTATTTTTTTCTAAAACGCGCCATTTTGTGGGTTAACACTCACGCATTTTGCCAGATTTTTTTGCAGAACCAAAAATTGGTTTTTCTTGTCTATTAGCTTGAGGATATGGTATTATGATATACCAGAACGAAAACGGGTCAATTCGTGGTTCTATACATATGATTTTGTATTTTTTCTAAAACGCGCCATTTTGTGGGTTAACACTCACGCATTTTGCCAGATTTTTTTGCAGAACCAAAAATTGATTTTTCTTGCCTATTAGCTTGAGGATATGGTATTATGATATAGCAGAACGAAAACGGGTCAATTCGTGGTTATATACTTAT
The DNA here is from genome assembly GCA_029959085.1 of Nemophila menziesii. NCBI lineage: Eukaryota > Viridiplantae > Streptophyta > Magnoliopsida > Boraginales > Hydrophyllaceae > Nemophila > Nemophila menziesii. The sequence continues at coordinate 7,012,056 of JARWIR010000036.1, read as the reverse complement.
GATTTTGTTTTTTTTCTAAAACGTGTCATTTTGTGGGTTAACACTCACGCATTTTGCCAGATTTTTTTCCAGAATCAAAAATTGACTTTTCTTGTCTATTAGCTTGAGGATATTGTAATATGATATACCAGACGAAAACGGGTCAATTCGTGGTTCTATACTTATCTTTTTGTATTTTTTCAAAAACGCGCCATTTTGTGGGTTAACACTCACGCATTTTGCCATATTTTTTTGCATAACCAAAAATTGATTAGCTTGAGGATATGGTAATATGATATACCAGAATGAAAACGGGTTAATTCGTGGTTCTATACTTATGATTTTGTATTTTTTCTAAAACGCGCCATTTGTGGGTTAACACTCAAGCTTTTTGCCAGATTTTTTTGCAAAATCAAAAATTGATTTTTCTTGTCTATTAGCTTGATGTTATGGTATTATGATATACCAGAACGAAAACGGGTCAATTCGTGGTTATATATTTAAGATTTTGTATTTTTTTCTTTAACGCGCCATTTTGTGGGTTAACACTCACCCATTTTGCCTTATTTTTTTTGCAGAACCAAAAATTGATTTTTCTTGTCTATTAGCTTGAGGATATGGTAATATGACATACCAGAATGAAAACGAGTCAATTCGTGGTACTATACATATGAATTTGTATTTTTTTCTAAAACGCGCCATTTTGTGGGTTAACACTCACGCATTTTGCCAAATTTTTTTTTCAGAACCAAAAATTGATTTTTCTTGTCATTTAGCTTAGGATATGGTATTATGATATACAAGAACGAAAAAGGGTCAATTCGTGGTTATATACTTATGATTTTGTATTTTTTCCAAAACGTGTCATTTTGTGGGTTTAACACTCAAGCAATTTGCCAGATTTTTTTGCAGAACCAGAAATTGATTTTTCTTGTCTATTAGCTTGAGGATATGGTATTATGATATACCAGAACAAAAACGGGTCAATTCGTGGTTATATACTTATGATTTTGTATTTTTTCTAAAACGCGCCATTTTGTGGGTTAACACTCACGCATTTTGCCAGATTTTTTTGCAGATCCAAAAATTGGTTTTTCTTGTCTATTAGCTTGAGGAGATGGTAATATGATATACCAGAACGAAAGCGGGTCAATTCGTGGTTCTATACATATGATTTTGTATTTTTTCTAAAACGCGCCATTTTGTGGGTTTAACACTCACGCATTTTGCCAGATTTTTTTGCAGAACCAAAAATTGATTTTTCTTGTCTATTAGCTTGAGGATATGGTAATATGATATACCAGACGAAAACGGGTCAATTCGTGGTTCTATACTTATCTTTTTGTATTTTTTCAAAAACGCGCCATTTTGTGGGTTAACACTCATGCATTTTGCCATATTTTTTTGCATAACCAAAAATTGATTAGCTTGAGGATATGGTAATATGATATACCAGAATGAAAACGGGTTAATTCGTGGTTCTATACTTATGATTTTGTATTTTTTCTAAAACGCGCCATTTTGTGGGTTAACACTCACCCATTTTGCCAGATTTTTTTGCAAAATCAAAAATTGATTTTTCTTGTCTATTAGCTTGATGTTATGGTATTATGATATACCAGAACGAAAACGGGTCAATTCGTGGTTATATATTTATGATTTTGTATTTTTTTCTTTAACGCGCCATTTTGTGGGTTAACACTCACCCATTTTGCCAGATTTTTTTTGCAGAACCAAAAATTGATTTTTCTTGTCTATTAGCTTGAGGATATGGTGATATGACGTACCAGAATGAAAACGAGTCAATTCGTGGTACTATACATATGAATTTGTATTTTTTTCTAAAACGCGCCATTTTGTGGGTTAACACTCACGCATTTTGCCAGATTTTTTTGCAGAACCAAAATTTGGTTTTTCTTGTCTATTAGCTTGAGGATATGGTAATATGATATACCAGAACGAAAACGTGTTAATTCGTGGTTCTATACTTATGATTTTGTATTTTTTCTAAAACACGCCATTTTGTGGGTTAACACTTACGCATTTTGCCAGATTTTTTAGCAAAACCAAAAATTGATTTTTCTTGTATATTAGCTTGATGATATGGTATTATGATATACCAGAACGAAAACGGGTCAATTCGTGCTTATATACTTATGATTTTGTATTTTTTCAAAAACGCGCCATTTTGTGGGTTAACACTCACGTATTTTGCCAGATTTTTTTGCAGAACCAAAAATTGATTTTTCTTGTCTATTAGCTTGAGGATATGGTATTATGATATACCAGAACGAAAACGGGTCAATTCGTGGTTATATACTTATGATTTTGTATTTTTTCAAAAACTCACCATTTTGTGGGTTAACACTCACGCATTTTGCCAGATTTTTTTGTAGAACCAAAAATTGGTTTTTCTTGTCTATTAGCTTGAGGATATGGTAATATGATATACCAGAACGAAAACGGGTCAATTCGTGGTTCTATACATATGATTTTGTTGTTTTTCTAAAACGCGCCATTTTGTGGGTTAACACTCACGCATTTTGCTAGATTTTTTTGCAGAACCAAAAATTGATTTTTCTTGTCTATTAGCTTGAGGATATGGTATTATGATATACCAGAACGAAAACGGGTCAATTCGTGGTTATATACTTATGATTTTGTTTTTTTTCTAAAACGTGTCATTTTGTGGGTTAACACTCACGCATTTTTCCAGATTTTTTTCCAAAACCAAAAATTGATTTTTCTTGTCTATTAGATTGAGGATATGGTAATATGATATACCAGACGAAAATGTGTCAATTCGTGGTTCTATACTTATGATTTTGTATTTTTTCAAAAACGCGCCATTTTGTGGGTTAACACTCACGCATTTTGCCATATTTTTTTGCATAACCAAAATATTGATTAGCTTGAGGATATGTTAATATGATATACCAGAATGAAAACGGGTTAATTCGTGGTTCTATACTTATGATTTTGTATTTTTTCTAAAACGCGACATTTTGTGGGTTAACACTCACCCATTTTGCCAGATTTTTTTGCAAAACCAAAAATTGATTTTTCTTTTCTATTAGCTTGAGGATATGGTATTATGATATATCAGAAAAAACGGGTCAATTCGTGCTTATATACTTATGATTTTGTATTTTTCCAAAAACGCGCCATTTTGTGGGTTAATACTCATGCATTTTGCCAGATTTTTTTGCAGAACCAAAAATTGATTTTTCTTGTCTACTAGCTTGAGGATATGGTATTATGATATACCAGAAGAAAACGGGTCAATTCGTGGTTATATACTTATGATTTTGTATTTTTTCAAAAACTCGCCATTTTGTGGGTTAACACTCACGCATTTTGCCAGATTTTTTTTGCAGAACCAAAAATTGGTTTTTCTTGTCTATTAGCTTGAGGATATGGTAATATGATATACCAGAACGAAAACGGGTTAATTCGTGGTTATATACTTATGATTTTGTATTTTTTCTAAAACACGCCATTTTGTGGGTTAACACTTACGCATTTTGCCAGATTTTTTAGCAAAACCGAAAATTTATTTTTCTTGTCTATTAGCTTGATGTTATGGTATTATGATATACCAGAACGAAAACGGGTCAATTCGTGGTTATATATTTATGATTTTGTATTTTTTTCTTTAACGCGCCATTTTGTGGGTTAACACTCACCCATTTTGCCAGATTTTTTTTGCAGAACCAAAAATTGATTTTTCTTGTCTATTAGCTTGAGGATATGGTAATATGACGTACCAGAACGAAAACGAGTCAATTCGTGGTACTATACATATGAATTTGTATTTTTTTCTAAAACGCGCCATTTTGTGGGTTAACACTCACGCATTTTGCCAGATTTTTTTGCATAACCAAAATTTGGTTTTTCTTGTCTATTAGCTTGAGGATATGGTAATATGATATACCAGAACGAAAACGGGTTAATTCGTGGTTCTATACTTATGATTTTGTATTTTTTCTAAAACACGCCATTTTGTGGGTTAACACTTACGCATTTTGCCAGATTTTTTAGCAAAACCAAAAATTGATTTTTCTTGTATATTAGCTTGATGATATGGTATTATGATATACCAGAACAAAAACGGGTCAATTCGTGCTTATATACTTATGATTTTGTATTTTTTCAAAAACGCGCCATTTTGTGGGTTAACACTCACGTATTTTGCCAGATTTTTTTGCAGAACGAAAAATTGATTTTTCTTGTCTATTAGCTTGAGGATATGGTATTATGATATACCAGAACGAAAACGGGTCAATTCGTGGTTATATACTTATGATTTTGTATTTTTTAAAAAACTCACCATTTTGTGGGTTAACACTCACGCATTTTGCCAGATTTTTTTGTAGAACCAAAAATTGGTTTTTCTTGTCTATTAGCTTGAGGATATGGTAATATGATATACCAGAACGAAAACGGGTCAATTCGTGGTTCTATACATATGATTTTGTTGTTTTTCTAAAACGCGCCATTTTGTGGGTTAACACTCACGCATTTTGCTAGATTTTTTTGCAGAACCAAAAATTGATTTTTCTTGTCTATTAGCTTGAGGATATGGTATTATGATATACCAGAACGAAAACGGGTCAATTCGTGGTTATATACTTATGATTTTGTTTTTTTTCTAAAACGTGTCATTTTGTGGGTTAACACTCACGCATTTTGCCAGATTTTTTTCCAAAACCAAAAATTGATTTTTCTTGTCTATTAGCTTGAGGATATGGTAATATGATATACCAGACGAAAATGTGTCAATTCGTGGTTCTATACTTATGATTTTGTATTTTTTAAAAAACGCGCCATTTTGTGGGTTAACACTCACGCATTTTGCCATATTTTTTTGCATAACCAAAAAATTGATTAGCTTGAGGATATGTTAATATGATATACCAGAATGAAAACAGGTTAATTCGTGGTTCTATACTTATGATTTTGTGTTTTTTCTAAAACGCGACATTTTGTGGGTTAACACTCACCCATTTTGCCAGATTTTTTTGCAAAACCAAAAATTGATTTTTCTGTTCTATTAGCTTGAGGATATGGTATTATGATATATCAGAAAAAACGGGTCAATTCGTGCTTATATACTTATGATTTTATATTTTTCCAAAAACGCGCCATTTTGTGGGTTAATACTCATGCATTTTGCCAGATTTTTTTGCAGAACCAAAAATTGATTTTTCTTTTCTACTAGCTTGAGGATATGGTATTATGATATACCAGAAGAAAACGGGTCAATTCGTGGTTATATAGTTATGATTTTGTATTTTTTCAAAAACTCGCCATTTTGTGGGTTAACACTCACGCATTTTGCCAGATTTTTTTACAGAACCAAAAATTGGTTTTTCTTGTCTATTAGCTTGAGGATATGGTAATATGATATACCAGAATGAAAACGGGTTAATTCGTGGTTCTATACTTATGATTTTGTATTTTTTCTAAAACACGCCATTTTGTGGGTTAACACTTACGCATTTTGCCAGATTTTTTAGCAAAACCAAAAATTGATTTTTCTTGTATATTAGCTTGATGATATGGTATTATGATATACCAGAACAAAAACGGGTCAATTCGTGCTTATATACTTATGATTTTGTATTTTTTCAAAAACGCGCCATTTTGTGGGTTAACACTCACGTATTTTGCCAGATTTTTTTGCAGAACCAAAAATTGATTTTTCTTGTCTATTAGCTTGAGGATATGGTATTATGATATACCAGAACACGAAAACGGGTCAATTCATGGTTATATACTTATGATTTTGTATTTTTTCAAAAACTCACCATTTTGTGGGTTAACACTCACGCATTTTGCCAGATTTTTTTGTAGAACCAAAAATTGGTTTTTCTCTTTCTATTAGCTTGAGGATATGGTAATATGATATACCAGAACGAAAACGGGTCAATTCGTGGTTCTATACATATGATTTTGTTGTTTTTCTAAAACGCGCCATTTTGTGGGTTAACACTCACGCATTTTGCTAGATTTTTTTGCAGAACCAAAAATTGATTTTTCTTGTCTATTAGCTTGAGGATATGGTAATATGATATACCAGACGAAAACGGGTCAATTCGTGGTTCTATACTTATCTTTTTGTATTTTTTCAAAAACGCGCCATTTTGTGGGTTAACACTCACGCATTTTGCCATATTTTTTTGCATAACCAAAAATTGATTAGCTTGAGGATATGGTAATATGATATACCAGAATGAAAACGGGTTAATTCATGGTTCTATACTTATGATTTTGTATTTTTTCTAAAACGCGCCATTTTGTGGGTTAACACTCAAGCTTTTTGCCAGATTTTTTTGCAAAATCAAAAATTGATTTTTCTTGTCTATTAGCTTGATGTTATGGTATTATGATATACCAGAACGAAAACGGGTCAATTCGTGGTTATATATTTATGATTTTGTATTTTTTTCTTTAACGCGCCATTTTGTGGGTTAACACTCACCCATTTTGCCAGATTTTTTTTGCAGAACCAAAAATTGATTTTTCTTGTCTATTAGCTTGAGGATATGGTAATATGACATACCAGAACGAAAACGAGTCAATTCGTGGTACTATACATATGAATTTGTATTTTTTTCTAAAACGCGCCATTTTGTGGGTTAACACTCACGCATTTTGCCAGATTTTTTTTTCAGAACCAAAAATTGATTTTTCTTGTCTATTAGCTTAGGATATGGTATTATGATATACAAGAACGAAAAAGGGTCAATTCGTGGTTATATACTTATGATTTTATATTTTTTCCAAAACGTGTCATTTTGTGGGTTTAACACTCACGCAATTTGCCAGATTTTTTTGCAGAACCAGAAATTGATTTTTCTTGTCTATTAGCTTGAGGATATGGTATTATGATATAGCAGAACAAAAACGGGTCAATTCGTGGTTATATACTTATGAATTTGTATTTTTTCTAAAACGCGCCATTTTGTGGGTTAACACTCACGCATTTTGCCAGATTTTTTTGCAGAACCAAAAATTGGTTTTTCTTGTCTATTAGCTTGAGGATATGGTAATATGATATACCAGAACGAAAACGGGTCAATTCGTGGTTCTATACATATGATTTTGTATTTTTTCTAAAACGCGCCATTTTGTGGGTTAACACTCACGCATTTTGCCAGATTTTTTTGCAGAACCAAAAATTGATTTTTCTTGTCTATTAGCTTGAGGATATGGTATTATGATATACCAGAACGAAAACGGGTCAATTCGTGGTTCTATACATATGATTTTGTATTTTTTCTAAAACGTGTCATTTTGTGGGTTAACACTCACGCATTTTGCCAGATTTTTTTCCAGAACCAAAAATTGATTTTTCTTGTCTATTATCTTGAGGATATGGTAATATGATATACCAGACAAAAACGGGTCAATTCGTGGTTATATACTTATGATTTTGTATTTTTTCAAAAACGCGCCATTTTGTGGGTTAACACTCACGCATTTTGCCATATTTTTTTGCATAACCAAAAATTGATTAGCTTGAGGATATGGTAATATGATATACCAGAATGAAAACGGGTTAATTCATAGTTCTATACTTATGATTTTGTATTTTTTTCTAAAACGCGCCATTTTGTGGGTTAACTCTCACGCTTTTTGCTGGATATTTTTGCAAAATCAAAAATTGATTTTTCTTGTCTATTAGCTTGATGTTATGGTATTATGATATACCAGAACAAAAACGGGTCAATTCGTGGTTATATACTTATGATTTTGTATTTTTTTCTAAAACGCGCCATTTTGTGGGTTAACACTCACCCATTTTGCCAGATTTTTTTTGCAGAACCAAAAATTGATTTTTCTTGTCTATTAGCTTGAGGATATGGTATATGACATACCAGAACGAAAACGAGTCAATTCGTGGTTCTATACATATGAATTTGTATTTTTTCTAAAACGTGTCATTTTGTGGGTTAACACTCACGCATTTTGCCAGATTTTTTTTTCAGAACCAAAAATTAATTTTTCTTGTCTATTAGCTTAGGATATGGTATTATGATATACAAGAACGAAAACGGGTCAATTCGTGGTTATATACTTATGATTTTGTATTTTTTCCAAAAGTGTCATTTTGTGGGTTTAACACTCACGCATTTTGCCAGATTTTTTTGCAGAACCAGAAATTGATTTTTCTTGTCTATTAGCTTGAGGATATGGTATTATGATATACCAAAACAAAAACGGGTCAATTCGTGGTTATATACTTATGATTTTGTATTTTTTCTAAAACGCGCCATTTTGTGTGTTAACACTCACGCATTTTGCCAGATTTTTTTGCAGAACCAAAAATTGGTTTTTCTTGTCCATTAGCTTGAGGATATGGTAATATGATATACCAGAACAAAAACGGGTCAATTCGTGGTTCTATACATATGATTTTGTATTTTTTCTAAAACGCGCCATTTTGTGGGTTAACACTCACCCATTTTGCCAGATTTTTTTTGCAGAACCAAAAATTGATTTTTCTTGTCTATTAGCTTGAGGATATGGTATATGACATACCAGAACGAAAACGAGTCAATTCGTGGTTCTATACATATGAATTTGTATTTTTTCTAAAACCTGTCATTTTGTGGGTTAACACTCACGCATTTTGCCAGATTTTTTTTTTCAGAACCAAAAATTGATTTTTCTTGTCTATTAGCTTAGGATATGGTATTATGATATACAAGAACGAAAACGGGTCAATTCGTGGTTATATACTTATGATTTTGTATTTTTTCCAAAAGTGTCATTTTGTGGGTTTAACACTCACGCATTTTGCCAGATTTTTTTGCAGAACCAGAAATTGATTTTTCTTGTCTATTAGCTTGATGTTATGGTATTATGATATACCAGAACGAAAACGGGTCAATTCATGGTTATATACTTATGATTTTGTATTTTTTTTTAAAACGCGCTATTTTGTGGGTTAACACTCACCCATTTTGCCAGATTTTTTTGTAGAACCAAAAATTGATTTTTCTTTTCTATTAGCTTGAGGATATGGTATTATGATATATCAGAAAAAACGGGTCAATTCGTGCTTATATACTTATGATTTTTTATTTTTTCAAACGCGCCCCATTTTGTGGGTTTAACACTCACGCAATTTGCCAGATTTTTTTGCAGAACCAGAAATTGATTTTTCTTGTCTATTAGCTTGAGGATATGGTATTATGATATAGCAGAACAAAAACGGGTCAATTCTTGGTTATATACTTATGAATTTGTATTTTTTCTAAAACGCGCCATTTTGTGGGTTAACACTCACGCATTTTGCCAGATTTTTTTGCAGAACCAAAAATTGGTTTTTCTTGTCTATTAGCTTGAGGATATGGTAATATGATATACCAGAACGAAAACGGGTCAATTCGTGGTTCTATACATATGATTTTGTATTTTTTCTAAAACGCGCCATTTTGTGGGTTAACACTCACGCATTTTGCCAGATTTTTTTGCAGAACCAAAAATTGATTTTTCTTGTCTATTAGCTTAGGATATGGTATTATGATATACAAGAACGAAAAAGGGTCAATTCGTGGTTATATACTTATGATTTTATATTTTTTCCAAAACGTGTCATTTTGTGGGTTTAACACTCACGCAATTTGCCAGATTTTTTTGCAGAACCAGAAATTGATTTTTCTTGTCTATTAGCTTGAGGATATGGTATTATGATATAGCAGAACAAAAACGGGTCAATTCGTGGTTATATACTTATGAATTTGTATTTTTTCTAAAACGTGCCATTTTGTGGGTTAACACTCACGCATTTTGCCAGATTTTTTTGCAGAACCAAAAATTGGTTTTTCTTGTCTATTAGCTTGAGGATATGGTAATATGATATACCAGAACGAAAACGGGTCAATTCGTGGTTCTATACATATGATTTTGTATTTTTTCTAAAACGCGCCATTTTGTGGGTTAACACTCACGCATTTTGCCAGATTTTTTTGCAGAACCAAAAATTGATTTTTCTTGTCTATTAGCTTGAGGATATGGTATTATGATATACCAGAACGAAAACGGGTCAATTCGTGGTTCTATACATATGATTTTGTATTTTTTCTAAAACGTGTCATTTTGTGGGTTAACACTCACGCATTTTGCCAGATTTTTTTCCAGAACCAAAAATTGATTTTTCTTGTCTATTATCTTGAGGATATGGTAATATGATATACCAGACAAAAACGGGTCAATTCGTGGTTATATACTTATGATTTTGTATTTTTTCAAAAACGCGCCATTTTGTGGGTTAACACTCACGCATTTTGCCATATTTTTTTGCATAACCAAAAATTGATTAGCTTGAGGATATGGTAATATGATATACCAGAATGAAAACGGGTTAATTCGTGGTTCTATACTTATGATTTTGTATTTTTTTCTAAAACGCGCCATTTTGTGGGTTAACTCTCACGCTTTTTGCTGGATATTTTTGCAAAATCAAAAATTGATTTTTCTTGTCTATTAGCTTGATGTTATGGTATTATGATATACCAGAACAAAAACGGGTCAATTCGTGGTTATATACTTATGATTTTGTATTTTTTTCTAAAACGCGCCATTTTGTGGGTTAACACTCACCCATTTTGCCAGATTTTTTTTGCAGAACCAAAAATTGATTTTTCTTGTCTATTAGCTTGAGGATATGGTATATGACATACCAGAACGAAAACGAGTCAATTCGTGGTTCTATACATATGAATTTGTATTTTTTCTAAAACGTGTCATTTTGTGGGTTAACACTCACGCATTTTGCCAGATTTTTTTTTCAGAACCAAAAATTAATTTTTCTTGTCTATTAGCTTAGGATATGGTATTATGATATACAAGAACGAAAACGGGTCAATTCGTGGTTATATACTTATGATTTTGTATTTTTTCCAAAAGTGTCATTTTGTGGGTTTAACACTCACGCATTTTGCCAGATTTTTTTGCAGAACCAGAAATTGATTTTTCTTGTCTATTAGCTTGAGGATATGGTATTATGATATACCAAAACAAAAACGGGTCAATTCGTGGTTATATACTTATGATTTTGTATTTTTTCTAAAACGCGCCATTTTGTGTGTTAACACTCACGCATTTTGCCAGATTTTTTTGCAGAACCAAAAATTGGTTTTTCTTGTCCATTAGCTTGAGGATATGGTAATATGATATACCAGAACAAAAACGGGTCAATTCGTGGTTCTATACATATGATTTTGTATTTTTTCTAAAACGCGCCATTTTGTGGGTTAACACTCACCCATTTTGCCAGATTTTTTTTGCAGAACCAAAAATTGATTTTTCTTGTCTATTAGCTTGAGGATATGGTATATGACATACCAGAACGAAAACGAGTCAATTCGTGGTTCTATACATATGAATTTGTATTTTTTCTAAAACCTGTCATTTTGTGGGTTAACACTCACGCATTTTGCCAGATTTTTTTTTTCAGAACCAAAAATTGATTTTTCTTGTCTATTAGCTTAGGATATGGTATTATGATATACAAGAACGAAAACGGGTCAATTCGTGGTTATATACTTATGATTTTGTATTTTTTCCAAAAGTGTCATTTTGTGGGTTTAACACTCACGCATTTTGCCAGATTTTTTTGCAGAACCAGAAATTGATTTTTCTTGTCTATTAGCTTGAGCATATTGTATTATGATATACCAGAACAAAAACGGGTCAATTCGTGGTTATATACTTATGATTTTGTATTTTTTCTAAAACGCGCCATTTTGTGTGTTAACACTCACGCATTTTGCCAGATTTTTTTGCAGAACCAAAAATTGGTTTTTCTTGTCCATTAGCTTGAGGATATGGTAATATGATATACCAGAACAAAAACGGGTCAATTCGTGGTTCTATACATATGATTTTGTATTTTTTCTAAAACGCGTCATTTTGTGGGTTAACACTCACGCATTTTGCCAGATTTTTTTGCAGAACCAAAAATTGATTTTTCTTGTCTATTAGCTTGAGGATATGGTATTATGATATACCAGAACGAAAACGGGTCAATTCGTGGTTATATACTTATGATTTTGTATTTTTTCTAAAACGTGTCATTTTGTGGGTTAACACTCACGCATTTTGCCAGATTTTTTTCCAGAACCAAAAATTGATTTTTCTTGTCTATTATCTTGAGGATATGGTAATATGATATACCAGAAGAAAACGGGTAAATTCGTGGTTCTATACTTATGATTTTGTATTTTTTCTAAAACGCGCCATTTTGTGGGTTAACTCTCACGCTTTTTGCTAGATATTTTTGCGAAATCAAAAATTGATTTTTCTTGTCTATTAGCTTGATGTTATTGTATTATGATATACCAGAACGAAAACGGGTCAATTCATGGTTATATACTTATGATTTTGTATTTTTTTTTAAAACGCGCTATTTTGTGGGTTAACACTCACCCATTTTGCCAGATTTTTTTGTAGAACCAAAAATTGATTTTTCTTTTCTATTAGCTTGAGGATATGGTATTATGATATATCAGAAAAAACGGGTCAATTCGTGCTTATATACTTATGATTTTTTATTTTTTCAAACGCGCCCCATTTTGTGGGTTTAACACTCACGCAATTTGCCAGATTTTTTTGCAGAACCAGAAATTGATTTTTCTTGTCTATTAGCTTGAGGATATGGTATTATGATATAGCAGAACAAAAACGGGTCAATTCTTGGTTATATACTTATGAATTTGTATTTTTTCTAAAACGCGCCATTTTGTGGGTTAACACTCACGCATTTTGCCAGATTTTTTTGCAGAACCAAAAATTGGTTTTTCTTGTCTATTAGCTTGAGGATATGGTAATATGATATACCAGAACGAAAACGGGTCAATTCGTGGTTCTATACATATGATTTTGTATTTTTTCTAAAACGCGCCATTTTGTGGGTTAACACTCACGCATTTTGCCAGATTTTTTTGCAGAACCAAAAATTGATTTTTCTTGTCTATTAGCTTGAGGATATGGTATTATGATATACCAGAATGAAAACGGGTCAATTCGTGGTTCTATACATATGATTTTGTATTTTTTTCTAAAACGTGTCATTTTGTGGGTTAACACTCACGCATTTTGCCAGATTTTTTCCAGAACCAAAAATAGATTTTTCTTGTCTATTATCTTGAGAATATGGTAATATGATAAACCAGACAAAAATGGGTCAATTCGTGGTTATATACTTATGATTTTGTATTTTTTCAAAAACGCGCCATTTTGTGGGTTAACACTCACGCATTTTGCCATATTTTTTTGCATAACCAAAAATTGATTAGCTTGAGGATATGGTAATATGATATACCAGAATGAAAACGGGTTAATTCGTGGTTCTATACTTATGATTTTGTATTTTTTTCTAAAACGCGCCATTTTGTGGGTTAACTCTCACGCTTTTTGCTGGATATTTTTGCAAAATCAAAAATTGATTTTTCTTGTCTATTAGCTTGATGTTATGGTAATATGATATACCAGAACAAAAACGGGTCAATTCGTGGTTATATACTTATGATTTTGTATTTTTTTCTAAAACGCGCCATTTTGTGGGTTAACACTCACCCATTTTGCCAGATTTTTTTTGCAGAACCAAAAATTGATTTTTCTTGTCTATTAGCTTGAGGATATGGTATATGACATACCAGAACGAAAACGAGTCAATTCGTGGTTCTATACATATGAATTTGTATTTTTTCTAAAACGTGTCATTTTGTGGGTTAACACTCACGCATTTTGCCAGATTTTTTTTTCAGAACCAAAAATTAATTTTTCTTGTCTATTAGCTTAGGATATGGTATTATGATATACAAGAACGAAAACGGGTCAATTCGTGGTTATATACTTATGATTTTGTATTTTTTCCAAAAGTGTCATTTTGTGGGTTTAACACTCACGCATTTTGCCAGATTTTTTTGCAGAACCAGAAATTGATTTTTCTTGTCTATTAGCTTGAGGATATGGTATTATGATATACCAGAACAAGAACGGGTCAATTCGTGGTTATATACTTATGATTTTGTATTTTTTCTAAAACGCGCCATTTTGTGTGTTAACACTCACGCATTTTGCCAGATTTTTTTGCAGAACCAGAAATTGATTTTTCTTGTCTATTAGCTTGAGGATATGGTATTATGATATACCAGAACAAAAACGGGTCAATTCGTGGTTATATACTTATGATTTTGTATTTTTTTTTAAAACGCGCTATTTTGTGGGTTAACACTCACCCATTTTGCCAGATTTTTTTGCAGAACCAAAAATTGATTTTTCTTGTCTATTAGCTTGAGGATATGGTATTATGATATATCAGAAAAAACGGGTCAATTCGTGCTTATATACTTATGATTTTGTATTTTTTCAAACACGCGCCATTTTGTGGGTTAACACTCACGCATTTTACCAGATTTTTTTGCAGAACCAAAAATTGATTTTTCTTGTCTATTACCTTGAGAATATGGTATTATGATATACCAGAACGAAAACGGGTCAATTCGTGGTTATATACTTATGATTTTGTATTTTTTCTAAAACGTGTCATTTTGTGGGTTAACACTCACGCATTTTGCCAGATTTTTTTCCAGAACCAAAAATTGATTTTTCTTGTCTATTAGCTTGAGGATATGGTAATATGATAAACCAGACGAAAACGGGCCAATTCGTGGTTCTATACTTATGATTTTGTATTTTTTCAAAAACGCGCCATTTTGTGGGTTAACAACACTCACGCATTTTTCCATATTTTTTTGCATAACCAAAAATTGATTAGCTTGAGGATATGGTAATATGATATACCAGAATGAAAACGGGTTAATTCGTGGTTCTATACTTATGATTTTGTATTTTTTCTAAAACGCGCCATTTTGTGGGTTAACACTCACGCATTTTGCCAGATTTTTTTGCAGAACAAAAAATTGATTTTTCTTGTCTATTAGCTTGAGGATATGGTATTATGATATACCAGAACGAAAACGGGTCAATTCGTGGTTATATATTTATGATTTTGTATTTTTTTCTTTAACGCGCCATTTTGTGGGTTAACACTCACCCATTTTGCCAGATTTTTTTTGCAGAACCAAAAATTGATTTTTCTTGTCTATTAGCTTGAGGATATGGTAATATGACATACCAGAACGAAAACGAGTCAATTCGTGGTTCTATACATAAGAATTTGTATTTTTTTCTAAAACGCGCCATTTTGTGGGTTAACACTCACGCATTTTGCCAGATTTTTTTTTCAGAACCAAAAATTGATTTTTCTTGTCTATTAGTTTAGGATATGGTATTATGATATACAAGAATGAAAAAGGGTCAATTCGTGGTTATATACTTATGATTTTGTATTTTTTCCAAAACGTGTCATTTTGTGGGTTTAACACTCACGTATTTTGCCAGATTTTTTTGCAGAACCAGAAATTGATTTTTCTTGTCTATTAGCTTGAGGATATGGTATTATGATATACCAGAACAAAAACGGGTCAATTCGTGGTTATATACTTATGATTTTGTATTTTTTCTAAAACACTCCATTTTGTGGGTTAACACTCACGCATTTTGCCAGATTTTTTTGCAGAACCAAAAATTGGTTTTTCTTGTCTATTAGCTTGAGGATATGGTAATATGATATACCAGAACGAAAACGGGTCAATTCGTGGTTCTATACATATGATTTTGTATTTTTTCTAAAACGCGCCATTTTGTGGGTTAACACTCCCGCATTTTGCCAGATTTTTTTGCAGAACCAAAAATTGATTTTTCTTGTCTATTAGCTTGAGGATATGGTATTATGATATACCAGAACGAAAACGGGTCAATTCGTGGTTCTATACATATGATTTTGTATTTTTTCTAAAACGTGTCATTTTGAGGGTTAACACTCACGCATTTTGCAAGATTTTTTTCCAGAACCAAAAATTGATTTTTCTTGTCTATTATCTTGAGGATATGGTAATATGATATAACAGACAAAAACGGGTCAATTCGTGGTTATATACTTATGATTTTGTATTTTTTCAAAAACGCGCCATTTTGTGGGTTAACACTCACGCATTTTGCCATATTTTTTTGCATAACCAAAAATTGATTAGCTTGAGGATATGGTAATATGATATACCAGAATGAAAACGGGTTAATTCGTTGTTCTATACTTATGATTTTGTATTTTTTCTAAAACGCGCCATTTCAATTCGTGGTTATATACTTATGATTTTGTATTTTTTTCTAAAACGCGCCATTTTGTGGGTTAACACTCACCCATTTTGCCAGATTTTTTTTGCAGAACAAAAAATTGATTTTTCTTGTCTATTAGCTTGAGGATATGGTATATGACATACCAGAACGAAAACGAGTCAATTCGTGGTTCTATACATATGGATTTGTATTTTTTCTAAAACGCGCCATTTTGTGGGTTAACACTCACGCATTTTGCCAGATTTTTTTTTTCAGAACCAAAAATTGATTTTTCTTGTCTATTAGCTTAGGATATGGTATTATTATATACAAGAACGAAAACGGGTCAATTCGTGGTTATATACTTATGATTTTGTATTTTTTCCAAAAGTGTCATTTTGTGGGTTTAACACTCACGCATTTTGCCAGATTTTTTTGCAGAACCAGAAATTGATTTTTCTTGTCTATTAGCTTGAGGATATGGTATTATGATATACCAGAACAAAAACGGGTCAATTCGTGGTTATATACTTATGATTTTGTATTTTTTCTAAAACGCGCAATTTTGTGTGTTAACACTCACGCATTTTGCCAGATTTTTTTGCAGAACCAAAAATTGGTTTTTCTTGTCCATTAGCTTGAGGATATGGTAATATGATATACCAGAACAAAAACGGGTCAATTCGTGGTTCTATACATATGATTTTGTATTTTTTCTAAAACGCGCCATTTTGTGGGTTAACACTCACGCATTTTGCCATATTTTTTTGCATAACCAAAAATTGATTAGCTTGAGGATATGGTAATATGATATACCAGAATGAAAACGGGTTAATTCGTGGTTCTATACTTATGATTTTGTATTTTTTCTAAAAAACGCGTCATTTTGTGGGTTAACACTCACGCTTTTTGCCAGATTTTTTTGCAAAACCAAAAATTGATTTTTCTTGTATATTAGCTTGATGATATTGTATTATGATATACCAGAACGAAAACGGGTCAATTCGTGGTTATATACTTATGATTTTGTATTTTTTTTTAAAACGCGCTATTTTGTGGGTTAACACTCACCCATTTTGCCAGATTTTTTTGCAGAACCAAAAATTGATTTTTCTTTTCTATTAGCTTGAGGATATGGTATTATGATATATCAGAAAAAACGGGTCAATTCGTGCTTATATACTTATGATTTTGTATTTTTTCAAACACGCGCCATTTTGTGGGTTAACACTCACGCATTTTACCAGATTTTTTTGCAGAACCAAAAATTGATTTTTCTTGTCTATTACCTTGAGGATATGGTATTATGATATACCAGAACGAAAACGGGTCAATTCGTGGTTATATACTTATGATTTTGTATTTTTTCTAAAACGTGTCATTTTGTGGGTTAACACTCACGCATTTTGCCAGATTTTTTTTTAGAACCAAAAATTGATTTTTCTTGTCTATTAGCTTGAGGATATGGTAATATGATATACCAGACGAAAACGGGTCAATTCGTGGTTCTATACTTATGATTTTGTATTTTTTCAAAAACGCGCCATTTTGTGGGTTAACACTCACGCATTTTGCCATATTTTTTTGCATAACCAAAAATTGATTAGCTTGAGGATATGGTAATATGATATACCAGAATGAAAACGGGTTAATTCGTGGTTCTATACTTATGATTTTGTATTTTTTCTAAAACGCGCCATTTTGTGGGTTAACACTCACGCATTTTGCCAGATTTTTTTGCAGAACAAAAAATTGATTTTTCTTGTCTATTAGCTTGAGGATATGGTATTATGATATACCAGAACGAAAACGGGTCAATTCGTGGTTATATATTTATGATTTTGTATTTTTTTCTTTAACGCGCCATTTTGTGGGTTAACACTCACCCATTTTGCCAGATTTTTTTTGCAGAACCAAAAATTGATTTTTCTTGTCTATTAGCTTGAGGATATGGTAATATGACATACCAGAACGAAAACGAGTCAATTCGTGGTTCTATACATAAGAATTTGTATTTTTTTCTAAAACGCGCCATTTTGTGGGTTAACACTCACGCATTTTGCCAGATTTTTTTTTCAGAACCAAAAATTGATTTTTCTTGTCTATTAGTTTAGGATATGGTATTATGATATACAAGAATGAAAAAGGGTCAATTCGTGGTTATATACTTATGATTTTGTATTTTTTCCAAAACGTGTCATTTTGTGGGTTTAACACTCACGTATTTTGCCAGATTTTTTTGCAGAACCAGAAATTGATTTTTCTTGTCTATTAGCTTGAGGATATGGTATTATGATATACCAGAACAAAAACGGGTCAATTCGTGGTTATATACTTATGATTTTGTATTTTTTCTAAAACACTCCATTTTGTGGGTTTTGCCAGATTTTTTTGCAGAACCAAAAATTGGTTTTTCTTGTCTATTAGCTTGAGGATATGGTAATATGATATACCAGAACGAAAACGGGTCAATTCGTGGTTCTATACATATGATTTTGTATTTTTTCTAAAACGCGCCATTTTGTGGGTTAACACTCCCGCATTTTGCCAGATTTTTTTGCAGAACCAAAAATTGATTTTTCTTGTCTATTAGCTTGAGGATATGGTATTATGATATACCAGAACGAAAACGGGTCAATTCGTGGTTCTATACATATGATTTTGTATTTTTTCTAAAACGTGTCATTTTGAGGGTTAACACTCACGCATTTTGCCAGATTTTTTTCCAGAACCAAAAATTGATTTTTCTTGTCTATTATCTTGAGGATATGGTAATATGATATACCAGACAAAAACGGGTCAATTCGTGGTTATATACTTATGATTTTGTATTTTTTCAAAAACGCGCCATTTTGTGGGTTAACACTCACGCATTTTGCCATATTTTTTTGCATAACCAAAAATTGATTAGCTTGAGGATATGGTAATATGATATACCAGAATGAAAACGGGTTAATTCGTGGTTCTATGCTTATGATTTTGTATTTTTTCTAAAACGCGCCATTTCAATTCGTGGTTATATACTTATGATTTTGTATTTTTTTCTAAAACGCGCCATTTTGTGGGTTAACACTCACCCATTTTGCTAGATTTTTTTTGCAGAACAAAAAATTGATTTTTCTTGTCTATTAGCTTGAGGATATGGTATATGACATACCAGAACGAAAACGAGTCAATTCGTGGTTCTATACATATGAATTTGTATTTTTTCTAAAACGCGCCATTTTGTGGGTTAACACTCACGCATTTTGCCAGATTTTTTTTTTCAGAACCAAAAATTGATTTTTCTTGTCTATTAGCTTAGGATATGGTATTATGATATACAAGAACGAAAACGGGTCAATTCGTGGTTATATACTTATGATTTTGTATTTTTTCCAAAAGTGTCATTTTGTGGGTTTAACACTCACGCATTTTGCCAGATTTTTTTGCAGAACCAGAAATTGATTTTTCTTGTCTATTAGCTTGAGGATATGGTATTATGATATACCAGAACAAAAACGGGTCAATTCGTGGTTATATACTTATGATTTTGTATTTTTTCTAAAACGCGCAATTTTGTGTGTTAACACTCACGCATTTTGCCAGATTTTTTTGCAGAACCAAAAATTGGTTTTTCTTGTCCATTAGCTTGAGGATATGGTAATATGATATACCAGAACAAAAACGGGTCAATTCGTGGTTCTATACATATGATTTTGTATTTTTTCTAAAACGCGCAATTTTGTGTGTTAACACTCACGCTTTTTGCCAGATTTTTTTGCAAAACCAAAAATTGATTTTTCTTGTATATTAGCTTGATGATATTGTATTATGATATACCAGAACGAAAACGGGTCAATTCGTGGTTATATACTTATGATTTTGTATTTTTTTTTAAAACGCGCTATTTTGTGGGTTAACACTCACCCATTTTGCCAGATTTTTTTGCAGAACCAAAAATTGATTTTTCTTTTCTATTAGCTTGAGGATATGGTATTATGATATATCAGAAAAAACGGGTCAATTCGTGCTTATATACTTATGATTTTGTATTTTTTCAAACACGCGCCATTTTGTGGGTTAACACTCACGCATTTTACCAGATTTTTTTGCAGAACCAAAAATTGATTTTTCTTGTCTATTACCTTGAGGATATGGTATTATGATATACCAGAACGAAAACGGGTCAATTCGTGGTTATATACTTATGATTTTGTATTTTTTCTAAAACGTGTCATTTTGTGGGTTAATACTCACGCTTTTTGCCAGATTTTTTTACAAAATCAAAAATTGATTTTTCTTGTTTATTAGCTTGATGTTATGGTATTATGATATACCATAACGAAAACGGGTCAATTCGTGGTTATATACTTATGATTTTGTATTTTTTTCTAAAACGCGCCATTTTGTGGGTTAACACTCACCCATTTTGCCAGATTTTTTTGCAGAACCAAAAATTGATTTTTCTTGTCTATTAGCTTGAGGATATGGTAATATGACATTCTAGAACGAAAACGAGTCAATTCGTGGTTCTATACATATGAATTTGTATTTTTTCTAAAACGCGCCATTTTGTGGGTTAACACTCACGCATTTTGCCAGATTTATTTTTCAGAACCAAAAATTGATTTTTCTTGTCTATTAGCTTAGGATATGGTATTATGTTATACAAGAACGAAAACGGGTCAATTCGTGGTTATATACTTATGATTTTGTATTTTTTCCAAAACGTGTCATTTTGTGGGTTTAACAGTCACGCATTTTGCCAGATTTTTTTGCAGAACCAGAAATTGATTTTTCTTGTCTATTTGCTTGAGGATATGGTATTATGATATACCAGAACAAACACGGGTCAATTCGTGGTTATATACTTATGATTTTGTATTTTTTCTAAAACACTCCATTTTGTGTGTTAACACTCACGCATTTTGCCAGATTTTTTTGCAGAACCAAAAATTGTTTTTCTTGTCCATTAGCTTGAGGATATGGTAATATGATATACCAGAACAAAAACGGGTCAATTCGTGGTTCTATACATATGATTTTGTATTTTTTCTAAAACGCGCCATTTTGTGGGTTAACACTCACGCATTTTGCCAGATTTTTTTGCATAACCAAAAATTGATTTTTCTTGTCTATTAGCTTGAGGATATGGTATTATGATATACCAGAATGAAAACAGGTCAATTCGTGGTTATATACTTATGATTCTGTATTTTTTCTAAAACGTGTCATTTTGTGGGTTAACACTCACGCATTTTGCCAGATTTTTTTCCAGAACCAAAAATTGATTTTTCTTGTCTATTATCTTGAGGATATGGTAATATGATATACCAGAAGAAAACGGGTCAATTCGTGGTTCTATACTTATGATTTTGTATTTTTTCAAAAACGCGCCATTTTGTGGGTTAACACTCACGCATTTTGCCATATTTTTTTGCATAACCAAAAATTGATTAGCTTGAGGATATGGTAATATGATATACCAGAACGAAAACGGGTTAATTCGTGGTTCTATACTTATGATTTTGTATTTTTTCTAAAAAACGCGTCATTTTGTGGGTTAACACTCACGCTTTTTGCCAGATTTTTTTGCAGAACTAAAAATTGATTTTTCTTGTCTATTAGTTTGATGATATGGTATTATGATATACCAGAACGAAAACGGGTCAATTCGTGGTTATATACTTATGATTTTGTATTTTTTTTTTAAACGCGCCATTTTGTGGGTTAACACTCACCCATTTTGCCAGATTTTTTTGCAGAACCAAAAATTGATTATTCTTGTCTATTAGCTTAAGGATATGGTATTATGATATACTAGAACGAAAACGGGTCTATTCGTGGTTATATACTTATGATTTTGTATTTTTTCAAAAACTCGCCATTTTTTGGGTTAACAATCACGCATTTTGCCAGATTTTTTTGCAGAACTAAAAATTGGTTTTTCTTGTCTATTAGCTTGAGGATATGGTATTATGTTATACAAGAACGAAAACGGGTCAATTCGTGGTTATATACTTATGATTTTGTATTTTTTCCAAAACGTGTCATTTTGTGGGTTTAACACTCACGCATTTTGCCAGATTTTTTTGCAGAACCAGAAATTGATTTTTCTTGTCTATTAGCTTGAGGATATGGTATTATGATATACCAGAACAAACACGGGTCAATTCGTGGTTATATACTTATGATTTTGTATTTTTTCTAAAACGCGCCATTTTGTGTGTTAACACTCACGCATTTTGCCAGATTTTTTTGCAGAACCAAAAATTGTTTTTCTTGTCCATTAGCTTGAGGATATGGTAATATGATATACCAGAACAAAAACGGGTCAATTCGTGGTTCTATACATATGATTTTGTATTTTTTCTAAAACGCGCCATTCTGTGGGTTAACACTCACGCATTTTGCCAGATTTTTTTGCATAACCAAAAATTGATTTTTCTTGTCTATTAGCTTTAGGATATGGTATTATGATATACCAGAATGAAAACGGGTCAATTCGTGGTTATATACTTATGATTTTGTATTTTTTCTAAAACGTGTCATTTTGTGGGTTAACACTCACGCATTTTGCCAGATTTTTTTCCAGAACCAAAAATTGATTTTTCTTGTCTATTATCTTGAGGATATGGTAATATGATATACCAGAAGAAAACGGGTCAATTTGTGGTTCTATACTTATGATTTTGTATTTTTTCAAAAACGCGCCATTTTGTGGGTTAACACTCACGCTTTTTGCCAGATTTTTTTGCAGAACTAAAAATTGATTTTTTTTGTCTATTAGCTTGATGATATGGTATTAAGATATACCAGAACAAAAACGGGTCAATTTGTGGTTATATACTTATGATTTTGTATTTTTTTTTAAAACGCGCCATTTTGTGGGTTAACACTCACCCATTTTGCCAGATTTTTTTGCATAACCAAAAATTGATTTTTCTTGTCTATTAGCTTGAGGATATGGAATTATGATATACCAGAATGAAAACAGGTCAATTCGTGGTTATATACTTATGATTTTGTATTTTTTCTAAAACGTGTCATTTTGTGGGTTAACACTCACGCATTTTGCCAGATTTTTTTCCAGAACCAAAAATTGATTTTTCTTGTCTATTATCTTGAGGATATGGTAATATGATATACCAGAAGAAAACGGGTCAATTCGTGGTTCTATACTTATGATTTTGTATTTTTTCAAAAACGCGCCATTTTGTGGGTTAACACTCACGCATTTTGCCATATTTTTTTGCATAACCAAAAATTGATTAGCTTGAGGATATGGTAATATGATATACCAGAACGAAAACGGGTTAATTCGTGATTCTATACTTATGATTTTGTATTTTTTCTAAAAAACGCGTCATTTTGTGGGTTAACACTCACGCTTTTTGCCAGATTTTTTTGCAGAACTAAAAATTGATTTTTCTTGTCTATTAGCTTGATGATATGGTATTATGATATACCAGAACGAAAACGGGTCAATTCGTGGTTATATACTTATGATTTTGTATTTTTTCTGAAACGCGCCATTTTGTGGGTTAACACTCACGCATTTTGCCAGATTTTTTTGCATAACCAAAAATTGATTTTTCTTGTCTATTAGCTTGAGGATATGGAATTATGATATACCAGAATGAAAACAGGTCAATTCGTGGTTATATACTTATGATTTTGTATTTTTTCTAAAACGTGTCATTTTGTGGGTTAACACTCACGCATTTTGCCAGATTTTTTTCCAGAACCAAAAATTGATTTTTCTTGTCTATTATCTTGAGGATATGGTAATATGATATACCAGAAGAAAACGGGTCAATTCGTGGTTCTATACTTATGATTTTGTATTTTTTCAAAAACGCGCCATTTTGTGGGTTAACACTCACGCATTTTGCCATATTTTTTTGCATAACCAAAAATTGATTAGCTTGAGGATATGGTAATATGATATACCAGAACGAAAACGGGTTAATTCGTGGTTCTATACTTATGATTTTGTATTTTTTCTAAAAAACGCGTCATTTTGTGGGTTAACACTCACGCTTTTTGCCAGATTTTTTTGCAGAACTAAAAATTGATTTTTCTTGTCTATTAGCTTGATGATATGGTATTATGATATACCAGAACGAAAACGGGTCAATTCGTGGTTATATACTTATGATTTTGTATTTTTTTTTAAACGCGCCATTTTGTGGGTTAACACTCACCCATTTTGCCAGATTTTTTTGCAGAACCAAAAATTGATTATTCTTGTCTATTAGCTTAAGGATATGGTATTATGATATACTAGAACGAAAACGGGTCTATTCGTGGTTATATACTTATGATTTTGTATTTTTTCAAAAACTCGCCATTTTGTGGGTTAACAATCACGCATTTTGCCAGATTTTTTTGCATAACTAAAAATTGGTTTTTCTTGTCTATTAGCTTGAGGATATGGTATTATGTTATACAAGAACGAAAACGGGTCAATTCGTGGTTATATACTTATGATTTTGTATTTTTTCCAAAACGTGTCATTTTGTGGGTTTAACACTCACGCATTTTGCCAGATTTTTTTGCAGAACCAGAAATTGATTTTTCTTGTCTATTAGCTTGAGGATATGGTATTATGATATACCAGAACAAACACGGGTCAATTCGTGGTTATATACTTATGATTTTGTATTTTTTCTAAAACGCGCCATTTTGTGTGTTAACACTCACGCATTTTGCCAGATTTTTTTGCAGAACCAAAAATTGTTTTTCTTGTCCATTAGCTTGAGGATATGGTAATATGATATACCAGAACAAAAACGGGTCAATTCGTGGTTCTATACATATGATTTTGTATTTTTTCTAAAACGCGCCATTCTGTGGGTTAACACTCACGCATTTTGCCAGATTTTTTTGCATAACCAAAATTTGATTTTTCTTGTCTATTAGCTTTAGGATATGGTATTATGATATACCAGAATGAAAACGGGTCAATTCGTGGTTATATACTTATGATTTTGTATTTTTTCTAAAACGTGTCATTTTGTGGGTTAACACTCACGCATTTTGCCAGATTTTTTTCGAGAACCAAAAATTGATTTTTCTTGTCTATTATCTTGAGGATATGGTAATATGATATACCAGAAGAAAACGGGTCAATTTGTGGTTCTATACTTATGATTTTGTATTTTTTCAAAAACGCGCCATTTTGTGGATTAACACTCACGCATTTTGCCATATTTTTTTGCATAACCAAAAATTGATTAGCTTGAGGATATGGTAATATGATATACCAGAACGAAAACGGGTTAATTCGTGGTTCTATACTTATGATTTTGTATTTTTTCTAAAAAACGCGTCATTTTGTGGGTTAACACTCACGCTTTTTGCCAGATTTTTTTGCAGAACTAAAAATTGATTTTTTTTGTCTATTAGCTTGATGATATGGTATTAAGATATACCAGAACGAAAACGGGTCAATTCGTGGTTATATACTTATGATTTTGTATTTTTTTTTAAAACGCGCCATTTTGTGGGTTAACACTCACCCATTTTGCCAGATTTTTTTGCAGAACCAAAAATTGATTATTCTTGTCTATTAGCTTGAGGATATGGTATTATGATATACTAGAACGAAAACGGGTCTATTCGTGGTTATATACTTATGATTTTGTATTTTTTCAAAAACTCGCCATTTTGTGGGTTAACAATCACGCATTTTGCCAGATTTTTTTGCAGAACCAAAAATTGGTTTTTCTTGTCTATTAGCTTGAGGATATGGTAATATGATATACCAGAACGAAAACGGGTCAATTCGTGGTTCTATACATATGATTTTGTATTTTTTCTAAAGCACGCCATTTTGTGGGTTAACACTCACGCATTTTGCCAGATTTTTTTGCAGAACCAGAAATTGATTTTTCTTGTCTATTTGCTTGAGGATATGGTATTATGATATACCAGAACAAAAACGGGTCAATTCGTGGTTATATACTTATGATTTTGTATTTTTTCTAAAACGCACCATTTTGTGTGTTAACACTCACGCATTTTGCCAGATTTTTTTGCAGAACCAAAAATTGTTTTTCTTGTCTATTAGCTTGAGGATATGGTAATATGATATACCAGAAAAAAACGGGTCAATTCGTGGTTCTATACATATGATTTTGTATTTTTTCTAAAACGCGCCATTTTGTGGGTTAACACTCACGCATTTTGCCAGATTTTTTTGCATAACCAAAAATTGATTTTTCTTGTCTATTAGCTTGAGGATATGGAATTATGATATACCAGAATGAAAACAGGTCAATTCGTGGTTATATACTTACGATTTTGTATTTTTTCTAAAACGTGTCATTTTGTGGGTTAACACTCACGCATTTTGCCAGATTTTTTTCCAGAACCAAAAATTGATTTTTCTTGTCTATTATCTTGAGGATATGGTAATATGATATACCAGAAGAAAACGGGTCAATTCGTGGTTCTATACTTATGATTTTGTATTTTTTCAAAAACGCGCCATTTTGTGGGTTAACACTCACGCATTTTGCCATATTTTTTTGCATAACCAAAAATTGATTAGCTTGAGGATATGGTAATATGATATACCAGAATGAAAACGGGTTAATTCGTGGTTCTATACTTATGATTTTGTATTTTTTCTAAAAAACGCGTCATTTTGTGGGTTAACACTCACGCTTTTTGCCAGATTTTTTTGCAGAACTAAAAATTGAGTTTTCTTGTCTATTAGCTTGATGATATGGAATTATGATATACCAGAACGAAAACGGGTCAATTCGTGGTTATATACTTATGATTTTGTATTTTTTTTTTTAAACGCGCCATTTTGTGGGTTAACACTCACCCATTTTGCCAGATTTTTTTGCAGAACCAAAAATTGATTATTCTTGTCTATTAGCTTAAGGATATGGTATTATGATATACTAGAACGAAAACGGGTCTATTCGTGGTTATATACTTATGATTTTGTATTTTTTCAAAAACTCGCCATTTTGTGGGTTAACAATCACGCATTTTGCCAGATTTTTTTGCAGAACTAAAAATTGGTTTTTCTTGTCTATTAGCTTGAGGATATGGTATTATGTTATACAAGAACGAAAACGGGTCAATTCGTGGTTATATACTTATGATTTTGTATTTTTTCCAAAACGTGTCATTTTGTGGGTTTAACACTCACGCATTTTGCCAGATTTTTTTGCAGAACCAGAAATTGATTTTTCTTGTCTATTAGCTTGAGGATATGGTATTATGATATACCAGAACAAACACGGGTCAATTCGTGGTTATATACTTATGATTTTGTATTTTTTCTAAAACGCGCCATTTTGTGTGTTAACACTCACGCATTTTGCCAGATTTTTTTGCAGAACCAAAAATTGTTTTTCTTGTCCATTAGCTTGAGGATATGGTAATATGATATACCAGAACAAAAACGGGTCAATTCGTGGTTCTATACATATGATTTTGTATTTTTTCTAAAACGCGCCATTCTGTGGGTTAACACTCACGCATTTTGCCAGATTTTTTTGCATAACCAAAAATTGATTTTTCTTGTCTATTAGCTTGAGGATATGGAATTATGATATACCAGAATGAAAACAGGTCAATTCGTGGTTATATACTTATGATTTTGTATTTTTTCTAAAACGTGTCATTTTGTGGGTTAACACTCACGCATTTTGCCAGATTTTTTTCCAGAACCAAAAATTGATTTTTCTTGTCTATTATCTTGAGGATATGGTAATATGATATACCAGAAGAAAACGGGTCAATTCGTGGTTCTATACTTATGATTTTGTATTTTTTCAAAAACGCGCCATTTTGTGGGTTAACACTCACGCATTTTGCCATATTTTTTTGCATAACCAAAAATTGATTAGCTTGAGGATATGGAATTATGATATACCAGAATGAAAACAGGTCAATTCGTGGTTATATACTTATGATTTTGTATTTTTTCTAAAACGTGTCATTTTGTGGGTTAACACTCACGCTTTTTGCCAGATTTTTTTCCAGAACCAAAAATTGATTTTTCTTGTCTATTATCTTGAGGATATGGTAATATGATATACCAGAAGAAAACGGGTCAATTCGTGGTTCTATACTTATGATTTTGTATTTTTTCAAAAACGCGCCATTTTGTGGGTTAACACTCACGCATTTTGCCATATTTTTTTGCATAACCAAAAATTGATTAGCTTGAGGATATGGTAATATGATATACCAGAATGAAAACGGGTTAATTCGTGGTTCTATACTTATGATTTTGTATTTTGTCTAAAAAACGCGTCATTTTGTGGGTTAACACTCACGCTTTTTGCCAGATTTTTTTGCAGAACTAAAAATTGAGTTTTCTTGTCTATTAGCTTGATGATATGGAATTATGATATACCAGAACGAAAACGGGTCAATTCGTGGTTATATACTTATGATTTTGTATTTTTTTTTTAAACGCGCCATTTTGTGGGTTAACACTCACCCATTTTGCCAGATTTTTTTGCAGAACCAAAAATTGATTATTCTTGTCTATTAGCTTAAGGATATGGTATTATGATATACTAGAACGAAAACGGGTCTATTCGTGGTTATATACTTATGATTTTGTATTTTTTCAAAAACTCGCCATTTTGTCGGTTAACAATCACGCATTTTGCCAGATTTTTTTGCAGAACTAAAAATTGGTTTTTCTTGTCTATTAGCTTGAGGATATGGTATTATGTTATACAAGAACGAAAACGGGTCAATTCGTGGTTATATACTTATGATTTTGTATTTTTTTCCAAAACGTGTCATTTTGTGGGTTTAACACTCACGCATTTTGCCAGATTTTTTTGCAGAACCAGAAATTGATTTTTCTTGTCTATTAGCTTGAGGATATGGTATTATGATATACCAGAACAAACACGGGTCAATTCGTGGTTATATACTTATGATTTTGTATTTTTTCTAAAACGCGCCATTTTGTGTGTTAACACTCACGCATTTTGCCAGATTTTTTTGCAGAACCAAAAATTGTTTTTCTTGTCCATTAGCTTGAGGATATGGTAATATGATATACCAGAACAAAAACGGGTCAATTCGTGGTTCTATACATATGATTTTGTATTTTTTCTAAAACGCGCCATTCTGTGGGTTAACACTCACGCATTTTGCCAGATTTTTTTGCATAACCAAAAATTGATTTTTCTTGTCTATTAGCTTGAGGATATGGAATTATGATATACCAGAATGAAAACAGGTCAATTCGTGGTTATATACTTATGATTTTGTATTTTTTCTAAAACGTGTCATTTTGTGGGTTAACACTCACGCATTTTGCCAGATTTTTTTCCAGAACCAAAAATTGATTTTTCTTGTCTATTATCTTAAGGATATGGTAATATGATATACCAGAAGAAAACGGGTCAATTCGTGGTTCTATACTTATGATTTTGTATTTTTTCAAAAACGCGCCATTTTGTGGGTTAACACTCACGCATTTTGCCATATTTTTTTGCATAACCAAAAATTGATTAGCTTGAGGATATGGTAATATGATATACCAGAATGAAAACGGGTTAATTCGTGGTTCTATACTTATGATTTTGTATTTTTTCTAAAAAACGCGTCATTTTGTGGGTTAACACTCACGCTTTTTGCCAGATTTTTTTGCAGAACTAAAAATTGAGTTTTCTTGTCTATTAGCTTGATGATATGGAATTATGATATACCAGAACGAAAACGGGTCAATTCGTGGTTATATACTTATGATTTTGTATTTTTTTTTAAACGCGCCATTTTGTGGGTTAACACTCACCCATTTTGCCAGATTTTTTTGCAGAACCAAAAATTGATTATTCTTGTCTATTAGCTTAAGGATATGGTATTATGATATACTAGAACGAAAACGGGTCTATTCGTGGTTATATACTTATGATTTTGTATTTTTTCAAAAACTCGCCATTTTGTGGGTTAACAATCACGCATTTTGCCAGATTTTTTTGCAGAACTAAAAATTGGTTTTTCTTGTCTATTAGCTTGAGGATATGGTATTATGTTATACAAGAACGAAAACGGGTCAATTCGTGGTTATATACTTATGATTTTGTATTTTTTCCAAAACGTGTCATTTTGTGGGTTTAACACTCACGCATTTTGCCAGATTTTTTTGCAGAACTAGAAATTGATTTTTCTTGTCTATTAGCTTGAGGATATGGTATTATGATATACCAGAACAAACACGGGTCAATTCGTGGTTATATACTTATGATTTTGTATTTTTTCTAAAACGCGCCATTTTGTGTGTTAACACTCACGCATTTTGCCAGATTTTTTTGCAGAACCAAAAATTGTTTTTCTTGTCCATTAGCTTGAGGATATGGTAATATGATATACCAGAACAAAAACGGGTCAATTCGTGGTTCTATACATATGATTTTGTATTTTTTCTAAAACGCGCCATTCTGTGGGTTAACACTCACGCATTTTGCCAGATTTTTTTGCATAACCAAAAATTGATTTTTCTTGTCTATTAGCTTGAGGATATGGAATTATGATATACCAGAATGAAAACAGGTCAATTCGTGGTTATATACTTATGATTTTGTATTTTTTCTAAAACGTGTCATTTTGTGGGTTAACACTCACGCATTTTGCCAGATTTTTTTCCAGAACCAAAAATTGATTTTTCTTGTCTATTATCTTAAGGATATGGTAATATGATATACCAGAAGAAAACGGGTCAATTCGTGGTTCTATACTTATGATTTTGTATTTTTTCAAAAACGCGCCATTTTGTGGGTTAACACTCACGCATTTTGCCATATTTTTTTGCATAACCAAAAATTGATTAGCTTGAGGATATGGTAATATGATATACCAGAATGAAAACGGGTTAATTCGTGGTTCTATACTTATGATTTTGTATTTTTTCTAAAAAACGCGTCATTTTGTGGGTTAACACTCACGCTTTTTGCCAGATTTTTTTGCAGAACTAAAAATTGAGTTTTCTTGTCTATTAGCTTGATGATATGGAATTATGATATACCAGAACGAAAACGGGTCAATTCGTGGTTATATACTTATGATTTTGTATTTTTTTTTTAAACGCGCCATTTTGTGGGTTAACACTCACCCATTTTGCCAGATTTTTTTGCAGAACCAAAAATTGATTATTCTTGTCTATTAGCTTAAGGATATGGTATTATGATATACTAGAACGAAAACGGGTCTATTCGTGGTTATATACTTATGATTTTGTATTTTTTCAAAAACTCGCCATTTTGTGGGTTAACAATCACGCATTTTGCCAGATTTTTTTGCAGAACTAAAAATTGGTTTTTCTTGTCTATTAGCTTGAGGATATGGTATTATGTTATACAAGAACGAAAACGGGTCAATTCGTGGTTATATACTTATGATTTTGTATTTTTTCCAAAACGTGTCATTTTGTGGGTTTAACACTCACGCATTTTGCCAGATTTTTTTGCAGAACTAGAAATTGATTTTTCTTGTCTATTAGCTTGAGGATATGGTATTATGATATACCAGAACAAACACGGGTCAATTCGTGGTTATATACTTATGATTTTGTATTTTTTCTAAAACGCGCCATTTTGTGTGTTAACACTCACGCATTTTGCCAGATTTTTTTGCAGAACCAAAAATTGTTTTTCTTGTCCATTAGCTTGAGGATATGGTAATATGATATACCAGAACAAAAACGGGTCAATTCGTGGTTCTATACATATGATTTTGTATTTTTTCTAAAACGCGCCATTCTGTGGGTTAACACTCACGCATTTTGCCAGATTTTTTTGCATAACCAAAAATTGATTTTTCTTGTCTATTAGCTTGAGGATATGGAATTATGATATACCAGAATGAAAACGGGTCAATTCGTGGTTATATACTTATGATTTTGTATTTTTTCTAAAACGTGTCATTTTGTGGGTTAACACTCACGCATTTTGCCAGATTTTTTTCCAGAACCAAAAATTGATTTTTCTTGTCTATTATCTTAAGGATATGGTAATATGATATACCAGAAGAAAACGGGTCAATTCGTGGTTCTATACTTATGATTTTGTATTTTTTCAAAAACGCGCCATTTTGTGGGTTAACACTCACGCATTTTGCCATATTTTTTTGCATAACCAAAAATTGATTAGCTTGAGGATATGGTAATATGATATACCAGAATGAAAACGGGTTAATTCGTGGTTCTATACTTATGATTTTGTATTTTTTCTAAAAAACGCGTCATTTTGTGGGTTAACACTCACGCTTTTTGCCAGATTTTTTTGCAGAACTAAAAATTGAGTTTTCTTGTCTATTAGCTTGATGATATGGAATTATGATATACCAGAACGAAAACGGGTCAATTCGTGGTTATATACTTATGATTTTGTATTTTTTTTTAAACGCGCCATTTTGTGGGTTAACACTCACCCATTTTGCCAGATTTTTTTGCAGAACCAAAAATTGATTATTCTTGTCTATTAGCTTAAGGATATGGTATTATGATATACTAGAACGAAAACGGGTCTATTCGTGGTTATATACTTATGATTTTGTATTTTTTCAAAAACTCGCCATTTTGTGGGTTAACAATCACGCATTTTGCCAGATTTTTTTGCAGAACTAAAAATTGGTTTTTCTTGTCTATTAGCTTGAGGATATGGTATTATGTTATACAAGAACGAAAACGGGTCAATTCGTGGTTATATACTTATGATTTTGTATTTTTTCCAAAACGTGTCATTTTGTGGGTTTAACACTCACGCATTTTGCCAGATTTTTTTGCAGAACCAGAAATTGATTTTTCTTGTCTATTAGCTTGAGGATATGGTATTATGATATACCAGAACAAACACGGGTCAATTCGTGGTTATATACTTATGATTTTGTATTTTTTCTAAAACGCGCCATTTTGTGTGTTAACACTCACGCATTTTGCCAGATTTTTTTGCAGAACCAAAAATTGTTTTTCTTGTCCATTAGCTTGAGGATATGGTAATATGATATACCAGAACAAAAACGGGTCAATTCGTGGTTCTATACATATGATTTTGTATTTTTTCTAAAACGCGCCATTCTGTGGGTTAACACTCACGCATTTTGCCAGATTTTTTTGCATAACCAAAAATTGATTTTTCTTGTCTATTAGCTTTAGGATACGGTATTATGATATACCAGAATGAAAACGGGTCAATTCGTGGTTATATACTTATGATTTTGTATTTTTTCTAAAACGTGTCATTTTGTGGGTTAACACTCACGCATTTTGCCAGATTTTTTTCCAGAACCAAAAATTGATTTTTCTTGTCTATTATCTTGAGGATATGGTAATAAGATATACCAGAAGAAAACGGGTCAATTTGTGGTTCTATACTTATGATTTTGTATTTTTTCATAAACGCGCCATTTTGTGGGTTAACACTCACGCATTTTGCCATATTTTTTTGCATAACCAAAAATTGATTAGCTTGAGGATATGGTAATATGATATACCAGAACGAAAACGGGTTAATTCGTGGTTCTATAGTTATGATTTTGTATTTTTTCTAAAAAACGCGTCATTTTGTGGGTTAACACTCACGCTTTTTGCCAGATTTTTTTGCAGAACTAAAAATTGATTTTTTTTGTCTATTAGCTTGATGATATGGTATTAAGATATACCAGAACGAAAACGGGTCAATTCGTGGTTATATACTTATGATTTTGTATTTTTTTTTAAAACGCGCCATTTTGTGGGTTTACACTCACCCATTTTGCCAGATGTTTTTGCAGAACCAAAAATTGATTATTCTTGTCTATTAGCTTGAGGATATGGTATTATTATATACTAGAACGAAAACGGGTCTATTCGTGGTTATATACTTATGAATTTGTATTTTTTCAAAAACTCGCCATTTTGTGGGTTAACAATCACGCATTTTGCCAGATTTTTTTGCAGAACCAAAAATTGATTTTTCTTGTCTATTAGCTTGAGGATATGGTAATATGATATACCAGAACGAAAACGGGTCAATTCGTGGTTCTATACATATGATTTTGTATTTTTTCTAAAGCACGCCATTTTGTGGGTTAACACTCACGCATTTTACCAGATTTTTTTGCAGAACCAAAAATTGATTTTTCTTGTCTATTAGCTTGACGATATGGTATTATGATATACCAGAATGAAAACGGGTCAATTCGTGGTTATATACTTATGATTTTGTATTTTTTCTAAAACGTGTCATTTTGTGGGTTAACACTCACGCATTTTGCCAGATTTTTTTCCAGAACCAAAAATTGATTTTTCTTGTCTATTAGCTTGAGGATATGGTAATATGATATACCAGACGAAAACGGGTCAATTCGTGGTTCTATACTTATGATTTTGTATTTTTTCAAAAACGCGCCATTTTGTGGGTTAACACTCACGCATTTTGCCATATTTTTTTGCATAACCAAAAATTGATTAGCTTGAGGATATGGTAATATGATATACCAGAACGAAAACGGGTTAATTCGTGCTCTATACTTATGATTTTGTTTTTTTCTAAAAAACGCGTCATTTTGTGGGTTAACACTCACGCTTTTTGCCAGATTTTTTTGCAGAACTAAAAATTGAGTTTTCTTGTCTATTAGCTTGATGATATGGAATTATGATATACCAGAACGAAAACGGGTCAATTCGTGGTTATATACTTATGATTTTGTATTTTTTTTTTAAACGCGCCATTTTGTGGGTTAACACTCACCCATTTTGCCAGATTTTTTTGCAGAACCAAAAATTGATTATTCTTGTCTATTAGCTTAAGGATATGGTATTATGATATACTAGAACGAAAACGGGTCTATTCGTGGTTATATACTTATGATTTTGTATTTTTTCAAAAACTCGCCATTTTGTGGGTTAACAATCACGCATTTTGCCAGATTTTTTTGCAGAACTAAAAATTGGTTTTTCTTGTCTATTAGCTTGAGGATATGGTATTATGTTATACAAGAACGAAAACGGGTCAATTCGTGGTTATATACTTATGATTTTGTATTTTTTCCAAAACGTGTCATTTTGTGGGTTTAACACTCACGCATTTTGCCAGATTTTTTTGCAGAACTAGAAATTGATTTTTCTTGTCTATTAGCTTGAGGATATGGTATTATGATATACCAGAACAAACACGGGTCAATTCGTGGTTATATACTTATGATTTTGTATTTTTTCTAAAACGCGCCATTTTGTGTGTTAACACTCACGCATTTTGCCAGATTTTTTTGCAGAACCAAAAATTGTTTTTCTTGTCCATTAGCTTGAGGATATGGTAATATGATATACCAGAACAAAAACGGGTCAATTCGTGGTTCTATACATATGATTTTGTATTTTTTCTAAAACGCGCCATTCTGTGGGTTAACACTCACGCATTTTGCCAGATTTTTTTGCATAACCAAAAATTGATTTTTCTTGTCTATTAGCTTGAGGATATGGAATTATGATATACCAGAATGAAATCAGGTCAATTCGTGGTTATATACTTATGATTTTGTATTTTTTCTAAAACGTGTCATTTTGTGGGTTAACACTCACGCATTTTGCCAGATTTTTTTCCAGAACCAAAAATTGATTTTTCTTGTCTATTATCTTGAGGATATGGTAATATGATATACCAGAAGAAAACGGGTCAATTCGTGGTTCTATACTTATGATTTTGTATTTTTTCAAAAACGCGCCATTTTGTGGGTTAACACTCACGCATTTTGCCATATTTTTTTGCATAACCAAAAATTGATTAGCTTGAGGATATGGTAATATGATATACCAGAATGAAAACGGGTTAATTCGTGGTTCTATACTTATGATTTTGTATTTTTTCTAAGAAACGCGTCATTTTGTGGGTTAACACTCACGCTTTTTGCCAGATTTTTTTGCAGAACTAAAAATTGAGTTTTCTTGTCTATTAGCTTGATGATATGGAATTATGATATACCAGAACGAAAACGGGTCAATTCGTGGTTATATACTTATGATTTTGTATTTTTTTTTTAAACGCGCCATTTTGTGGGTTAACACTCACCCATTTTGCCAGATTTTTTTGCAGAACCAAAAATTGATTATTCTTGTCTATTAGCTTAAGGATATGGTATTATGATATACTAGAACGAAAACGGGTCTATTCGTGGTTATATACTTATGATTTTGTATTTTTTCAAAAACTCGCCATTTTGTGGGTTAACAATCACGCATTTTGCCAGATTTTTTTGCAGAACTAAAAATTGGTTTTTCTTGTCTATTAGCTTGAGGATATGGTATTATGTTATACAAGAACGAAAACGGGTCAATTCGTGGTTATATACTTATGATTTTGTATTTTTTCCAAAACGTGTCATTTTGTGGGTTTAACACTCACGCATTTTGCCAGATTTTTTTGCAGAACCAGAAATTGATTTTTCTTGTCTATTAGCTTGAGGATATGGTATTATGATATACCAGAACAAACACGGGTCAATTCGTGGTTATATACTTATGATTTTGTATTTATTCTAAAACGCGCCATTTTGTGTGTTAACACTCACGCATTTTGCCAGATTTTTTTGCAGAACCAAAAATTGTTTGTCTTGTCCATTAGCTTGAGGATATGGTAATATGATATACCAGAACAAAAACGGGTCAATTCGTGGTTCTATACATATGATTTTGTATTTTTTCTAAAACGCGCCATTCTGTGGGTTAACACTCACGCATTTTGCCAGATTTTTTTGCATAACCAAAAATTGATTTTTCTTGTCTATTAGCTTTAGGATACGGTATTATGATATACCAGAATGAAAACGGGTCAATTCGTGGTTATATACTTATGATTTTGTATTTTTTCTAAAACGTGTCATTTTGTGGGTTAACACTCACGCATTTTGCCAGATTTTTTTCCAGAACCAAAAATTGATTTTTCTTGTCTATTATCTTGAGGATATGGTAATAAGATATACCAGAAGAAAACGGGTCAATTTGTGGTTCTATACTTATGATTTTGTATTTTTTCATAAACGCGCCATTTTGTGGGTTAACACTCACGCATTTTGCCATATTTTTTTGCATAACCAAAAATTGATTAGCTTGAGGATATGGTAATATGATATACCAGAACGAAAACGGGTTAATTCGTGGTTCTATAGTTATGATTTTGTATTTTTTCTAAAAAACGCGTCATTTTGTGGGTTAACACTCACGCTTTTTGCCAGATTTTTTTGCAGAACTAAAAATTGATTTTTTTTGTCTATTAGCTTGATGATATGGTATTAAGATATACCAGAACGAAAACGGGTCAATTCGTGGTTATATACTTATGATTTTGTATTTTTTTTTAAAACGCGCCATTTTGTGGGTTTACACTCACCCATTTTGCCAGATTTTTTTGCAGAACCAAAAATTGATTATTCTTGTCTATTAGCTTGAGAATATGGTATTATGATATACTAGAACGAAAACGGGTCTATTCGTGGTTATATACTTATGAATTTGTATTTTTTCAAAAACTCGCCATTTTGTGGGTTAACAATCACGCATTTTGCCAGATTTTTTTGCAGAACCAAAAATTGGTTTTTCTTGTCTATTAGCTTGAGGATATGGTAATATGATATACCAGAACGAAAACGGGTCAATTCGTGGTTCTATACATATGATTTTGTATTTTTTCTAAAGCACGCCATTTTGTGGGTTAACACTCACGCATTTTACCAGATTTTTTTGCAGAACCAAAAATTGATTTTTCTTGTCTATTAGCTTGACGATATGGTATTATGATATACCAGAACGAAAACGGGTCAATTCGTGGTTATATACTTATGATTTTGTATTTTTTCTAAAACGTGTCATTTTGTGGGTTAACACTCACGCATTTTGCCAGATTTTTTTTCCAGAACCAAAAATTGATTTTTCTTGTCTATTAGCTTGAGGATATGGTAATATGATATACCAGACGAAAACGGGTCAATTCGTGGTTCTATACTTATGATTTTGTATTTTTTCAAAAACGCGCCATTTTGTGGGTTAACACTCACGCATTTTGCCATATTTTTTTGCATAACCAAAAATTGATTAGCTTGAGGATATGGTAATATGATATACCAGAACGAAAACGGGTTAATTCGTGGTTCTATACTTATGATTTTGTATTTTTTCTAAAAAACGCGTCATTTTGTGGGTTAACACTCACGCTTTTTGCCAGATTTTTTTGCAGAACTAAAAATTGATTTTTCTTGTCTATTAGCTTGATGATATGGTATTATGATATACCAGAACGAAAACGGGTCAATTCGTGGTTATTTACTTATGATTTTGTATTTTTTTTTAAAACGCGCCATTTTGTGGGTTAACACTCACCCATTTTGCCAGATTTTTTTGCAGAACCAAAAATTGATTATTCTTGTCTATTAGCTTGAGGATATGGTATTATGATATACTAGAACGAAAACGGGTCTATTCGTGGTTATATACTTATGATTTTATATTTTTTCAAAAACTCGCCATTTTGTGGGTTAACAATCACGCATTTTGCCAGATTTTTTTGCAGAACTAAA
This sequence comes from Nemophila menziesii, assembly GCA_029959085.1. Classification (NCBI taxonomy): domain Eukaryota; kingdom Viridiplantae; phylum Streptophyta; class Magnoliopsida; order Boraginales; family Hydrophyllaceae; genus Nemophila; species Nemophila menziesii. Next base: position 6,973,359 of record JARWIR010000036.1, on the reverse strand, counting down.
AATTTGTTTTTCTTGTCTATTAGCTTGAGGATATGGTATTATGTTATACAAGAACGAAAACGGGTCAATTCGTGGTTATATACTTATGATTTTGTATTTTTTCCAAAACGTGTCATTTTGTGGGTTTAACACTCACGCATTTTGCCAGATTTTTTTGCAGAACCAGAAATTGATTTTTCTTGTCTATTAGCTTGAGGATATGGTATTATGATATACCAGAACAAACACGGGTCAATTCGTGGTTATATACTTATGATTTTGTATTTTTTCTAAAACGCGTCATTTTGTGTGTTAACAATCACGCATTTTGCCAGATTTTTTTGCAGAACCAAAAATTGTTTTTCTTGTCCATTAGCTTGAGGATATGGTAATATGATATACCAGAACAAAAACGGGTCAATTCGTTGTTCTATACATATGATTTTGTATTTTTTCTAAAACGCGCCATTTTGTGGGTTAACACTCACGCATTTTGCCAGATTTTTTTGCATAACCAAAAATTGATTTTTCTTGTCTATTAGCTTTAGGATATGGTATTATGATATACCAGAATGAAAACGGGTCAATTCGTGGTTATATACTTATGATTTTGTATTTTTTCTAAAACGTGTCATTTTGTGGGTTAACACTCACGCATTTTGCCAGATTTTTTTCCAGAACCAAAAATTGATTTTTCTTGTCTATTATCTTGAGGATATGGTAATATGATATACCAGAAGAAAACGGGTCAATTTGTGGTTCTATACTTATGATTTTGTATTTTTTAAAAAACGCGCCATTTTGTGGGTTAACACTCACGCATTTTGCCATATTTTTTTGCATAACCAAAAATTGATTAGCTTGAGGATATGGTAATATGATATACCAGAACGAAAACGGGTTAATTCGTGGTTCTATACTTATGATTTTGTATTTTTTCTAAAAAACGCGTCATTTTGTGGGTTAACACTCACGCTTTTTGCCAGATTTTTTTGCAGAACTAAAAATTGATTTTTCTTGTCTATTAGCTTGATGATATGGTATTATGATATACCAGAACGAAAACGGGTCAATTCGTGGTTATTTACTTATGATTTTGTATTTTTTTTTAAAACGCGCCATTTTGTGGGTTAACACTCACCCATTTTGCCAGATTTTTTTGCAGAACCAAAAATTGATTATTCTTGTCTATTAGCTTGAGGATATGGTATTATGATATACTAGAACGAAAACGGGTCTATTCGTGGTTATATACTTATGATTTTATATTTTTTCAAAAACTCGCCATTTTGTGGGTTAACAATCACGCATTTTGCCAGATTTTTTTGCAGAACCAGAAATTGATTATTCTTGTCTATTAGCTTGAGGATATGGTATTATGATATACCAGAACAAACACGGGTCAATTCGTGGTTATATACTTATGATTTTGTATTTTTTCTAAAACGCGCCATTTTGTGTGTTAACACTCACGCATTTTGCCAGATTTTTTTGCAGAACCAAAAATTGTTTTTCTTGTCCATTAGCTTGAGGATATGGTAATATGATATACTAGAACAAAAACGGGTCAATTCGTGGTTCTATACATATGATTTTGTATTTTTTCTAAAACGCGCCATTTTGTGGGTTAACACTCACGCATTTTGCCAGATTTTTTTGCATAACCAAAAATTGATTTTTCTTGTCTATTAGCTTGAGGATATGGTATTATGATATACCAGAATGAAAACGGGTCAATTCGTGGTTATATACTTATGATTTTGTATTTTTTCTAAAACGTGTCATTTTGTGGGTTAACACTCACGCATTTTGCCAGATTTTTTTCCAGAACCAAAAATTGATTTTTCTTGTCTATTATCTTGAGGATATGGTAATATGATATACCAGAAGAAAACGGGTCAATTTGTGGTTCTATACTTATGATTTTGTATTTTTTCAAAAACGCGCCATTTTGTGGGTTAACACTCACGCATTTTGCCATATTTTTTTGCATAACCAAAAATTGATTAGCTTGAGGATATGGTAATATGATATACCAGAACGAAAACGGGTTAATTCGTGGTTCTATACTTATGATTTTGTATTTTTTCTAAAAAACGCGTCATTTTGTGGGTTAACACTCACCCATTTTGCCAGATTTTTTTGCAGAACCAAAAATTGATTATTCTTGTCTATTAGCTTGAGGATATGGTATTATGATATACTAGAACGAAAACGGGTCTATTCGTGGTTATATACTTATGATTTTGTATTTTTTCAAAAACTCGCCATTTTGTGGGTTAACAATCACGCATTTTGCCAGATTTTTTTGCAGAACCAAAAATTGGTTTTTCTTGTCTATTAGCTTGAGGATATGGTAATATGATATACCAGAACGAAAACGGGTCAATTCGTGGTTCTATACATATGATTTTGTATTTTTTCTAAAGCACGCCATTTTGTAGGTTAACACTCACGCATTTTACCAGATTTTTTTGCAGAACCAAAAATTGATTTTTCTTGTCTATTAGCTTGACGATATGGTATTATGATATACCAGAACGAAAACGGGTCAATTCGTGGTTATATACTTATGATTTTGTATTTTTTCTAAAACGTGTCATTTTGTGGGTTAACACTCACGCATTTTGCCAGATTTTTTTCCAGAACCAAAAATTGATTTTTCTTGTCTATTAGCTTGAGGATATGGTAATCTGATATACCAGAAGAAAACGGGTCAATTCGTGGTTCTATACTTATGATTTTGTATTTTTTCAAAAACGGGCCATTTTGTGGGATAACACTCACGCATTTTGCCATATTTTTTTGCATAACCAAAAATTGATTAGCTTGAGGATATGGTAATATGATATACCAAAATGAAAACGGGTTAATTCGTGGTTCTATACTTATGATTTTGTATTTTTTCTAAAACTTGCCATTTTGTGGGTTAACACTCACCCATTTTGCCAGATTTTTTTGCAGAACCAAAAATTGATTTTTCTTGTCTATTAGCTTGAGGATATGGTATTATGATATACTAGAACGAAAACGGGTCAATTCGTGGTTATATACTTATGATTTTGTATTTTTTCAAAAACTCGCCATTTTGTGGGTTAAACACTCACGCATTTTGCCAGATTTTTTTGCAGAACCAAAAATTGTTTTTTCTTGTCTATTAGCTTGAGGATATGATAATATGATATACCAGAACAAAAACGGGTCAATTCGTGGTTCTATACATATGATTTTGTATTTTTTCTAAAGCACGCCATTTTGTGGGTTAACACTCACGCATTTTACCAGATTTTTTTGCAGAACCAAAAATTGATTTTTCTTGTCTTTTAGCTTGAGAATATGGTGTTATGATATACCAGAACGAAAACGGGTCAATTCGTGGTTATATACTTATTATTTTGTATTTTTTCTAAAACGTGTAATTTTGTGGGTTAACACTCACGCATTTTGCCAGATTTTTTTCCAGAACCAAAAATTGATTTTTCTTGTATATTATCTTGATGATATGGTAATATGATATACCAGACGAAAACGGGTCAATTCGTGGTTCTATACTTATGATTTTGTATTTTTTCAAAAACGCGCCATTTTGTGGGTTAACACTCACGCATTTTGCCATATTTTTTTGCATAACCAAAAATTGATTAGCTTGAGGATATGGTAATATGATATACCAGAATGAAAACGGGTTAATTCGTGGTTCTATACTTATGATTTTGTATTTTTTCTAAAACGCGCCATTTTGTGGGTTAACACTTACGCATTTTGCCAGATTTTTTCGCAAAACCAAAAATTGATTTTTTCTTTTATATTAGCTTGATGATATGGTATTATAATATATATAGAACGAAAACGGGTCAATTCATGGTTATATACTTATGATTTTGTATTTTTTCTAAAACGCGCCATTTTGTGGGTTAACACTCACCCATTTTGCAAGATTTTTTTGCAGAACCAAAAATTGATTTTTCTTTTGTATTAGCTTGAGGATATGGTATTTTGATATACCAGAACGAAAACGGGTCAATTCGTGGTTCTATACTTATGATTTTGTATTTTTTCTAAAACGTGTCATTTTGTGGGTTAACACTCACGCATTTTGCCAGATTTTTTTGCAGAACCAAAAATTGATTTTTCTTGTCTATTAGCTTGAGGATATGATAATATGATATACCAAAACAAAAACGGGTCAATTCGTGGTTCTATACATATGATTTTGTATTTTTTCTAAAGCACGCCATTTTGTGGGTTAACACTCACGCATTTTACCAGATTTTTTTGCAGAACCAAAAATTGATTTTTCTTGTCTTTTAGCTTGAGAATATGGTATTATGATATACCAGAACGAAAACGGGTCAATTCGTGGTTATATACTTATTATTTTGTATTTTTTCTAAAACGTGTAATTTTGTGGGTTAACACTCACGCATTTTGCCAGATTTTTTTCCAGAACCAAAAATTGATTTTTCTTGTATATTATCTTGATGATATGGTAATATGATATACCAGACGAAAACGGGTCAATTCGTGGTTCTATACTTATGATTTTGTATTTTTTCAAAAACGCGCCATTTTGTGGGTTAACACTCACGCATTTTGCCATATTTTTTTGCATAACCAAAAATTGATTAGCTTGAGGATATGGTAATATGATATACCAGAATGAAAACGGGTTAATTCGTGGTTCTATACTTATGATTTTGTATTTTTTCTAAAACGCGCCATTTTGTGGGTTAACACTTACGCATTTTGCCAGATTTTTTCGCAAAACCAAAAATTGATTTTTTCTTTTATATTAGCTTGATGATATGGTATTATAATATATAGAACGAAAACGGGTCAATTCATGGTTATATACTTATGATTTTGTATTTTTTCTAAAACGCGCCATTTTGTGGGTTAACACTCACCCATTTTGCAAGATTTTTTTGCAGAACCAAAAATTGATTTTTCTTTTGTATTAGCTTGAGGATATGGTATTTTGATATACCAGAACGAAAACGGGTCAATTCGTGGTTCTATACTTATGATTTTGTATTTTTTCTAAAACGTGTCATTTTGTGGGTTAACACTCACGCATTTTGCCAGATTTTTTTGCAGAACCAAAAATTGATTTTTCTTGTCTATTAGCTTGAGGATATGATAATATGATATACCAAAACAAAAACGGGTCAATTCGTGGTTCTATACATATGATTTTGTATTTTTTCTAAAGCACGCCATTTTGTGGGTTAACACTCACGCATTTTACCAGATTTTTTTGCAGAACCAAAAATTGATTTTTCTTGTCTTTTAGCTTGAGAATATGGTATTATGATATACCAGAACGAAAACGGGTCAATTCGTGGTTATATACTTATTATTTTGTATTTTTTCTAAAACGTGTAATTTTGTGGGTTAACACTCACGCATTTTGCCAGATTTTTTTCCAGAACCAAAAATTGATTTTTCTTGTATATTATCTTGATGATATGGTAATATGATATACCAGACGAAAACGGGTCAATTCGTGGTTCTATACTTATGATTTTGTATTTTTTCAAAAACGCGCCATTTTGTGGGTTAACACTCACGCATTTTGCCATATTTTTTTGCATAACCAAAAATTGATTAGCTTGAGGATATGGTAATATGATATACCAGAATGAAAACGGGTTAATTCGTGGTTCTATACTTATGATTTTGTATTTTTTCTAAAACGCGCCATTTTGTGGGTTAACACTCACGCATTTTGCCAGATTTTTTCGCAAAACCAAAAATTGATTTTTTCTTTTATATTAGCTTGATGATATGGTATTATAATATATATAGAACGAAAACGGGTCAATTCGTGGTTATATACTTATGATTTTGTATTTTTTCTAAAACGCGCCATTTTGTGGGTTAACACTCACCCATTTTGCAAGATTTTTTTGCAGAACCAAAAATTGATTTTTCTTTTGTATTAGCTTGAGGATATGGTATTTTGATATACCAGAACGAAAACGGGTCAATTCGTGGTTCTATACTTATGATTTTGTATTTTTTCTAAAACGTGTCATTTTGTGGGTTAACACTCTCGCATTTTGCCAGATTTTTTTGCAGAACCAAAAATTGATTTTTCTTGTCTATTAGCTTGAGGATATGGTATTATGATATACTAGAACGAAAACGGGTCAATTCGTGGTTATATACTTATGATTTTGTATTTTTTCAAAAACTCGCCATTTTGTGGGTTAACCACTCACGCATTTTGCCAGATTTTTTTGCAGAACCAAAAATTGTTTTTTCTTGTCTATTAGCTTGAGGATATGATAATATGATATACCAGAACAAAAACGGGTCAATTCGTGGTTCTATACATATGATTTTGTATTTTTTCTAAAGCACGCCATTTTGTGGATTAACACTCACGCATTTTACCAGATTTTTTTGCAGAACCAAAAATTGATTTTTCTTGTCTTTTAGCTTGAGAATATGGTATTATGATATACCAGAACGAAAACGGGTCAATTCGTGGTTATATACTTATGATTTTGTATTTTTTCTAAAACGTGTCATTTTGTGGGTTAACACTCACGCATTTTACCAGATTTTTTTCCAGAACCAAAAATTGATTTTTCTTGTATATTATCTTGATGATATGGTAATATGATATACCAGACGAAAACGGGTCAATTCGTGGTTCTATACTTATGATTTTGTATTTTTTCAAAAACGCGCCATTTTGTGGGTTAACACTCACGCATTTTGCCATATTTTTTTGCATAACCAAAAATTGATTAGCTTGAGGATATGGTAATATGATATACCAGAATGAAAACGGGTTAATTCGTGGTTCTATACTTATGATTTTGTATTTTTTCTAAAACGCTCCATTTTGTGGGTTAACAGTCACGCTTTTTGCCAGATTTTGTTGCAAAATCAAAAATTGATTTTTCTTGTCTATTAGCTTGATGTTATGGTATTATGATATACCAGAACAAAAACGGGTCAATTCGTGGTTATATACTTATGATTTTGTATTTTTTTCAAAAACGCGCCATTTTGTGGGTTAACACTCACGCATTTTGCCAGATTTTTTTGCAGAACCAAAAATTGATTTTTCTTGTCTATTAGCTTGAGGATATGGTATTATGATATACCATAACGAAAACGGGTCAATTCGTGCTTATATACTTATGATTTTGTATTTTTTCTAAAACGTGTCATTTTGTGGGTTAACACTCACGCATTTTGCCAGATTTTTTTGCAAAACCAAAAATTGGTTTTTCTTGTCTATTAGCTTGAGGATATGGTATTATGATATGAGTAATGATATTTGTCACCCTTTTTGTATCACCCTTTTATCACCTCCTACGTGTATGCTTACATGTACCAATGAATTGAAATCTCTATCCTATTTAATTTTTCTCTATCTTCTATTCAAGGAAATCAGAACACATATATAGAAGGGTGATAAAAGGGTGACATGAAAAGGGGTGACATATATCATTACTCTTATGATATACCAGAACAAAAACGGGTCAATTCGTGGTTATATACTTATGATTTTGTATTTTTTCCTAAAACGCGCCATTTTGTGGGTTTAACACTCACGCATTTTGCCAGATTTTTTTTTCGAACAAAAAATTTATTTTTCTTGTCTATTAGCTTAGGATATGGTATTATGATATACCAGAACAAAAACGGGTCAATTCGTGGTTATGTACTTAGGATTTTGTATTTTTTCTAAAACCTGTCATTTTGTGGGTTAACACTCACGCATTTTGCCAGATTTTTTTGCAGAACCAAAAATTGGTTTTTCTTGTCTATTAGCTTGAGGATATGGTAATATGATATACCAGAACGAAAACGGGTCAATTCGTGGTTATATACTTATGATTTTGTATTTTTTTTAAAACGCGCCATTTTGTGGGTTAACACTCACCCATTTTGCCAGATTTTTTTGCAGAACCAAAAATTGATTTTTCTTGTCTATTAGCTTGAGGATATGGTATTATGATATACTAGAACGAAAACGGGTCAATTCGTGGCTATATACTTAAGATTTTGTATTTTTTCAAAAACTCGCCATTTTGTGGGTTAACACTCACGTATTTTGCCAGATTTTTTTGCAGAACCAAAAATTGGTTTTTCTTGTCTATTAGCTTGAAGATATGGTAATATGATATACCAGAACGAAAACGGGTCAATTCGTGGTTCTATACATATGATTTTGTATTTTTTCTAAAGCACGCCATTTTGTGGGTTAACACTCACGCATTTTACCAGATTTTTTTGCAGAACCAAAAATTGATTTTTCTTGTCTATTAGCTTGAGAATATGGTATTATGATATACCAGAATGAAAACGGGTCAATTCGTGGTTATATACTTATGATTTTGTATTTTTTCTAAAACGTGTCATTTTGTGGGTTAACACTCACGCATTTTGCCAGATTTTTTTCCAGAACCAAAAATTGATTTTTCTTGTCTATTAGCTTGAGGATATGGTAATTGTATATACCAGACGAAAACGGGTCAATTCGTGGTTCTATACTTATGATTTTGTATTTTTTTCAAAAACGCGCCATTTTGTGGGTTAACACTCACGCATTTTGCCATATTTTTTTGCATAACCAAAAATTGATTAGCTTGAGGATATGGTAATATGATATACCAGAATGAAAACGGGTTAATTCGTGGTTCTATACTTATGATTTTGTATTTTTTCTAAAACGCGCCATTTTGTGGGTTAACACTCACGCATTTTGCCAGATTTTTTCGCAAAACCAAAAATTGATTTTTCTTGTATATTAGCTTGATGATATGGTATTATGATATATCAGAACGAAAACGGGTCAATTCGTGGTTATATACTTATGATTTTGTATTTTTTCTAAAACGCGCCATTTTGTGGGTTAACACTCACCCATTTTGCAAGATTTTTTTGCAGAACCAAAAATTGATTTTTCTTTTCTATTTGCTTGAGGATATGGTATTTTGATATACCAGAACGAAAACGGGTCAATTCGTGGTTATATACTTATGATTTTGTATTTTTTCTAAAACGTGTCATTTTGTGGGTTAACACTCACGCATTTTGCCATATTTTTTTGCATAACCAAAAATTGATTAGCTTGAGGATATGGTAATATGGTATACCAGAATGAAAACGGGTTAATTCGTGGTTATATACTTATGATTTTGTATTTTTTCAAAAACTCGCCATTTTGTGGGTTAACACTCACGCATTTTGCCAGATTTTTTTGCAGAACCAAAAATTGGTTTTTCTTGTCTATTAGCTTGAGGATATGGTAATATGATATACCAGAACGAAAACGGGTCAATTCGTGGTTATATACTTATGATTTTGTATTTTTTTAAAACGCGCCATTTTATGGGTTAACACTCACCCATTTTGCCAGATTTTTTTGCAGAACCAAAAATTGATTTTTCTTGTCTATTAGCTTGAGGATATGGTATTATGATATACTAGAACGAAAACGGGTCAATTCGTGGTTATATACTTATGATTTTGTATTTTTTCAAAAACTCGCCATTTTGTGGGTTAACACTCACATATTTTGCCAGATTTTTTTGCAGAACCAAAAATTGGTTTTTCTTGTCTATAAGCTTGAGGATATGGTAATATGATATACCAGAACGAAAACGGGTCAATTCGTGGTTCTATACATATGATTTTGTATTTTTTCTAAAGCACGCCATTTTGTGGGTTAACACTCACGCATTTTACCAGATTTTTTTGCAGAACCAAAAATTGATTTTTCTTGTCTATTAGCTTGAGAATATGGTATTATGATATACCAGAATGAAAACGGGTCAATTCGTGGTTATATACTTATGATTTTGTATTTTTTCTAAAACATGTCATTTTGTGGGTTAACACTCACGCATTTTGCCAGATTTTTTTCCAGAACCAAAAATTGATTTTTCTTGTCTATTAGCTTGAAGATATGGTAATAGTATATACCAGACGAAAACGGGTTAATTCGTGGTTCTATACTTATGATTTTGTATTTTTTTCAAAAACGCGCCATTTTGTAGGTTAACACTCACGCATTTTGCCATATTTTTTTGCATAACCAAAAATTGATTAGCTTGAGGATATGGTAATATGATATACCAGAATGAAAACAGGTTAATTCGTGGTTCTATACTTATGATTTTGTATTTTTTCTAAAACGCGCCATTTTGTGGGTTAACACTCACGCATTTTGCTAGATTTTTTCGCAAAACCAAAAATTGATTTTTCTTGTATATTAGCTTGATGATATGGTATTATGATATATCAGAACGAAAACGGGTCAATTCGTGGTTATATACTTATGATTTTGTATTTTTTCTAAAACGCGTCATTTTGTGGGTTAACACTCACCCATTTTGCAAGATTTTTTTGCAGAACCAAAAATTGATTTTTCTTTTCTATTAGCTTGAGGATATGGTATTTTGATATACCAGAACGAAAACGGGTCAATTCGTGGTTATATACTTATGATTTTGTATTTTTTCTAAAACGTGTCATTTTGTGGGTTAACACTCACGCATTTTGCCATATTTTTTTGCATAACCAAAAATTGATTAGCTTGAGGATATGGTAATATGATATACCAGAATGAAAATGGGTTAATTCGTGGTTATATACTTATGATTTTGTATTTTTTCAAAAACTCGCCATTTTGTGGGTTAACACTCACGCATTTTGCCAGATTTTTTTGCAGAACCAAAAATTGGTTTTTCTTGTCTATTAGCTTGAGGATATGGTAATATGATATACCAGAACGAAAACGGGTCAATTCGTGGTTATATACTTATGATTTTGTATTTTTTTTAAAACGCGCCATTTTATGGGTTAACACTCACCCATCTTGCCAGATTTTTTTGCAGAATCAAAAATTGATTTTTCTTGTCTATTAGCTTGAGGATATGATATTATGATATACTAGAACGAAAACGGGTCAATTCGTGGTTATATACTTATGATTTTGTATTTTTTCAAAAACTCGCCATTTTGTGGGTTAACACTCACGCATTTTGCCAGATTTTTTTGCAGAACCAAAAATTGGTTTTTCTTGTCTATTAGCTTGATGATATGGTAATATGTTATACCAGAACGAAAACGGGTCAATTCGTGGTTCTATACATATGATTTTGTATTTTTTCTAAAGCACGCCATTTTGTGGGTTAACACTCACGCATTTTACCAGATTTTTTTGCAGAACCAAAAATTGATTTTTCTTGTCTATTAGCTTGAGAATATGGTATTATGATATACCAGAATGAAAACGGGTCAATTCGTGGTTATATACTTATGATTTTGTATTTTTTTTAAAACGTGTCATTTTGTGGGTAACTCACGCATTTTGCCAGATTTTTTTCCAGAACCAAAATTTGATTTTTCTTGTCTATTAGCTTGAAGATATGGTAATAGTATATACAGACGAAAACGGGTCAATTCGTGGTTCTATACTTATGATTTTGTATTTTTTTCAAAAATGCGCCATTTTGTGGGTTAACACTCACGCATTTTGCCATATTTTTTTGCATAACCAAAAATTGATTAGCTTGAGGATATGGTAATATGATATACCAGAATGAAAACAGGTTAATTCGTAGTTCTATACTTATGATTTTGTATTTTTTCTAAAACGCGCCATTTTGTGGGTTAACACTCACGCATTTTGCTAGATTTTTTCGCAAAACCAAAAATTGATTTTTCTTGTATATTAGCTTGATGATATGGTATTATGATATATCAGAACGAAAACGGGTCAATTCATGGTTATATACTTATGATTTTGTATTTTTTCAAAAACGCGCCATTTTGTGGGTTAACACTCACCCATTTTGCAAGATTTTTTTGCAGAACCAAAAATTGATTTTTCTTTTCTATTAGCTTGAGGATATGGTATTTTGATATACCAGAACGAAAACGGGTCAATTCGTGGTTATATACTTATGATTTTGTATTTTTTCTAAAACGTGTCATTTTGTGGGTTAACACTCACGCATTTTGCCATATTTTTTTGCATAACCAAAAATTGATTAGCTTGAGGATATGGTAATATGATATACCAGAATGAAAACGGGTTAATTCGTGGTTATATACTTATGATTTTGTATTTTTTCAAAAACTCGCCATTTTGTGGGTTAACACTCACGCATTTTGCCAGATTTTTTTGCAGAACCAAAAATTTGTTTTTCTTGTCTATTAGCTTGAGGATATGGTAATATGATATACCAGAACGAAAACGGGTCAATTCGTGGTTCTATACTTATGATTTTGTATTTTTTTCAAAAACGCGCCATTTTGTGGGTTAACACTCACGCATTTTGCCATATTTTTTTGCATAACCAAAAATTGATTAGCTTGAGGATATGGTAATATGATATACCAGAATGAAAACAGGTTAATTCGTGGTTCTATACTTATGATTTTGTATTTTTTCTAAAACGCGCCATTTTGTGGGTTAACACTCACGCATTTTGCTAGATTTTTTCGCAAAACCAAAAATTGATTTTTCTTGTATATTAGCTTGATGATATGGTATTATGATATATCAGAACGAAAACGGGTCAATTCATGGTTATATACTTATGATTTTGTATTTTTTCTAAAACGCGCCATTTTGTGGGTTAACACTCACCCATTTTGCAAGATTTTTTTGCAGAACCAAAAATTGATTTTTCTTTTCTATTAGCTTGAGGATATGGTATTTTGATATACCAGAACGAAAACGGGTCAATTCGTGGTTATATACTTATGATTTTGTATTTTTTCTAAAACGTGTCATTTTGTGGGTTAACACTCACGCATTTTGCCATATTTTTTTGCATAACCAAAAATTGATTAGCTTGAGGATATGGTAATATGATATACCAGAATGAAAACGGGTTAATTCGTGGTTATATACTTATGATTTTGTATTTTTTCAAAAACTCGCCATTTTGTGGGTTAACACTCACGCATTTTGCCAGATTTTTTTGCAGAACCAAAAATTTGTTTTTCTTGTATATTAGCTTGAGGATATGGTAATATGATATACCAGAACGAAAACGGGTCAATTCGTGGTTATATACTTATGATTTTGTATTTTTTTTAAAACGCGCCATTTTATGGGTTAACACTCACCCATTTTGCCAGATTTTTTTGCAGAACCAAAAATTGATTTTTCTTGTCTATTAGCTTGAGGATATGGTATTATGATATACTAGAACGAAAACGGGTCAATTCGTGGTTATATACTTATGATTTTGTATTTTTTTTAAAACGCGCCATTTTGTGGGTTAACACTCACGCATTTTGCCAGATTTTTTTGCAGAACCAAAAATTGGTTTTTCTTGTCTATTAGCTTTATGATATGGTAATATGATATACCAGAACGAAAACGGGTCAATTCGTGGTTCTATACATATGATTTTGTATTTTTTCTAAAGCACGCCATTTTGTGGGTTAACACTCACGCATTTTACCAGATTTTTTTGCAGAACCAAAAATTGATTTTTCTTGTCTATTAGCTTGAGAATATGGTATTATGATATACCAGAATGAAAACGGGTCAATTCGTGGTTACATACTTATGATTTTGTATTTTTTCTAAAACGTGTCATTTTGTGGGTTAACACTCACGCATTTTGCCAGATTTTTTTCCAGAACCAAAAATTGATTTTTCTTGTCTATTAGCTTGAGGATATGGTAATAGTATATACCAGACGAAAACGGGTCAATTCGTGGTTCTATACTTATGATTTTGTATTTTTTTCAAAAACGCGCCATTTTGTGGGTTAACACTCACGCATTTTGCCATACTTTTTTGCATAACCAAAAATTGATTAGCTTGAGGATATGGTAATATGATATACCAGAATGAAAACGGGTTAATTCGTGGTTATATACTTATGATTTTGTATTTTTTCAAAAACTCGCCATTTTGTGGGTTAACACTCACGCATTTTGCCAGATTTTTTTGCAGAACCAAAAATTGGTTTTTCTTGTCTATTAGCTTGAGGATATGGTAATATGATATACCAGAACGAAAACGGGTCAATTCGTGGTTATATACTTATGATTTTGTATTTTTTTTAAAACGCGCCATTTTATGGGTTAACACTCACCCATCTTGCCAGATTTTTTTGTAGAATCAAAAATTGATTTTTCTTGTCTATTAGCTTGAGGATATGGTATTATGATATACTAGAACGAAAACGGGTCAATTCGTGGTTATATACTTATGATTTTGTATTTTTTCAAAAACTCGCCATTTTGTGGGTTAACTCACGCATTTTGCCAGATTTTTTTGCAGAACCAAAAATTGGTTTTTCTTGTCTATTAGCTTTATGATATGGTAATATGATATACCAGAACGAAAACGGGTCAATTCGTGGTTCTATACATATGATTTTGTATTTTTTCTAAAGCACGCCATTTTGTGGGTTAACACTCACGCATTTTACCAGATTTTTTTGCAGAACCAAAAATTGATTTTTCTTGTCTATTAGCTTGAGAATATGGTATTATGATATACCAGAATGAAAACGGGTCAATTCGTGGTTACATACTTATGATTTTGTATTTTTTCTAAAACGTGTCATTTTGTGGGTTAACACTCACGCATTTTGCCAGATTTTTTTCCAGAACCAAAAATTGATTTTTCTTGTCTATTAGCTTGAGGATATGGTAATAGTATATACCAGACGAAAACGGGTCAATTCGTGGTTCTATACTTATGATTTTGTATTTTTTTCAAAAACGCGCCATTTTGTGGGTTAACACTCACGCATTTTGCCATACTTTTTTGCATAACCAAAAATTGATTAGCTTGAGGATATGGTAATATGATATACCAGAATGAAAACGGGTTAATTCGTGGTTATATACTTATGATTTTGTATTTTTTCAAAAACTCGCCATTTTGTGGGTTAACACTCACGCATTTTGCCAGATTTTTTTGCAGAACCAAAAATTGGTTTTTCTTGTCTATTAGCTTGAGGATATGGTAATATGATATACCAGAACGAAAACGGGTCAATTCGTGGTTATATACTTATGATTTTGTATTTTTTTTAAAACGCGCCATTTTATGGGTTAACACTCACCCATCTTGCCAGATTTTTTTGTAGAATCAAAAATTGATTTTTCTTGTCTATTAGCTTGAGGATATGGTATTATGATATACTAGAACGAAAACGGGTCAATTCGTGGTTATATACTTATGATTTTGTATTTTTTCAAAAACTCGCCATTTTGTGGGTTAACTCACGCATTTTGCCAGATTTTTTTGCAGAACCAAAAATTGGTTTTTCTTGTCTATTAGCTTGATGATATGGTAATATGATATACCAGAACGAAAACGGGTCAATTCGTGGTTCTATACATATGATTTTGTATTTTTTCTAAACCACGCCATTTTGTGGGTTAACACTCACGCATTTTACCAGATTTTTTTGCAGAACCAAAAATAGATTTTTCTTGTCTATTAGCTTGAGAATATGGTATTATGATATACCAGAATGAAAACGGGTCAATTCGTGGTTATATACTTATGATTTTGTATTTTTTTTAAAACGTGTCATTTTGTGGGTTAACACTCACGCATTTTGCCAGATTTTTTTCCAGAACCAAAATTTGATTTTTCTTGTCTATTAGCTTGAAGATATGGTAATAGTATATACAGACGAAAACGGGTCAATTCGTGGTTCTATACTTATGATTTTGTATTTTTTTCAAAAACGCGCCATTTTGTGGGTTAACACTCACGCATTTTGCCATATTTTTTTGCATAACCAAAAATTGATTAGCTTGAGGATATGGTAATATGATATACCAGAATGAAAACAGGTTAATTCGTGGTTCTATACTTATGATTTTGTATTTTTTCTAAAACGCGCCATTTTGTGGGTTAACACTCACGCATTTTGCTAGATTTTTTCGCAAAACCAAAAATTGATTTTTCTTGTATATTAGCTTGATGATATGGTATTATGATATATCAGAACGAAAACGGGTCAATTCATGGTTATATACTTATGATTTTGTATTTTTTCTAAAACGCGCCATTTTGTGGGTTAACACTCACCCATTTTGCAAGATTTTTTTGCAGAACCAAAAATTGATTTTTCTTTTCTATTAGCTTGAGGATATGGTATTTTGATATACCAGAACGAAAACGGGTCAATTCGTGGTTATATACTTATGATTTTGTATTTTTTCTAAAACGTGTCATTTTGTGGGTTAACACTCACGCATTTTGCCATATTTTTTTGCATAACCAAAAATTGATTAGCTTGAGGATATGGTAATATGATATACCAGAATGAAAACGGGTTAATTCGTGGTTATATACTTATGATTTTGTATTTTTTCAAAAACTCGCCATTTTGTGGGTTAACACTCACGCATTTTGCCAGATTTTTTTGCAGAACCAAAAATTTGTTTTTCTTGTCTATTAGCTTGAGGATATGGTAATATGATATACCAGAACGAAAACGGGTCAATTCGTGGTTCTATACTTATGATTTTGTATTTTTTTCAAAAACGCGCCATTTTGTGGGTTAACACTCACGCATTTTGCCATATTTTTTTGCATAACCAAAAATTGATTAGCTTGAGGATATGGTAATATGATATACCAGAATGAAAACAGGTTAATTCGTGGTTCTATACTTATGATTTTGTATTTTTTCTAAAACGCGCCATTTTGTGGGTTAACACTCACGCATTTTGCTAGATTTTTTCGCAAAACCAAAAATTGATTTTTCTTGTATATTAGCTTGATGATATGGTATTATGATGTATCAGAACGAAAACAGGTCAATTCATGGTTATATACTTATGATTTTGTATTTTTTCTAAAACGCGCCATTTTGTGGGTTAACACTCACCCATTTTGCAAGATTTTTTTGCAGAACCAAAAATTGATTTTTCTTTTCTATTAGCTTGAGGATATGGTATTTTGATATACCAGAACGAAAACGGGTCAATTCGTGGTTATATACTTATGATTTTGTATTTTTTCTAAAACGTGTCATTTTGTGGGTTAACACTCACGCATTTTGCCATATTTTTTTGCATAACCAAAAATTGATTAGCTTGAGGATATGGTAATATGATATACCAGAATGAAAACGGGTTAATTCGTGGTTATATACTTATGATTTTGTATTTTTTCAAAAACTCGCCATTTTGTGGGTTAACACTCACGCATTTTGCCAGATTTTTTTGCAGAACCAAAAATTTGTTTTTCTTGTCTATTAGCTTGAGGATATGGTAATATGATATACCAGAACGAAAACGGGTCAATTCGTGGTTATATACTTATGATTTTGTATTTTTTTTAAAACGCGCCATTTTATGGGTTAACACTCACCCATTTTGCCAGATTTTTTTGCAGAACCAAAAATTGATTTTTCTTGTCTATTAGCTTGAGGATATGGTATTATGATATACTAGAACGAAAACGGGTCAATTCGTGGTTATATACTTATGATTTTGTAATTTTTTTAAAACGCGCCATTTTGTGGGTTAACACTCACGCATTTTGCCAGATTTTTTTGCAGAACCAAAAATTGGTTTTTCTTGTCTATTAGCTTTATGATATGGTAATATGATATACCAGAACGAAAACGGGTCAATTCGTGGTTCTATACATATGATTTTGTATTTTTTCTAAAGCACGCCATTTTGTGGGTTAACACTCACGCATTTTACCAGATTTTTTTGCAGAACCAAAAATTGATTTTTCTTGTCTATTAGCTTGAGAATATGGTATTATGATATACCAGAATGAAAACGGGTCAATTCGTGGTTACATACTTATGATTTTGTATTTTTTCTAAAACGTGTCATTTTGTGGGTTAACACTCACGCATTTTGCCAGATTTTTTTCCAGAACCAAAAATTGATTTTTCTTGTCTATTAGCTTGAGGATATGGTAATAGTATATACCAGACGAAAACGGGTCAATTCGTGGTTATATACTTATGATTTTGTATTTTTTTTAAAACGTGTCATTTTGTGGGTTAACACTCACGCATTTTGCCAGATTTTTTTCCAGAACCAAAATTTGATTTTTCTTGTCTATTAGCTTGAAGATATGGTAATAGTATATACAGACGAAAACGGGTCAATTCGTGGTTCTATACTTATGATTTTGTATTTTTTTCAAAAACGCGCCATTTTGTGGGTTAACACTCACGCATTTTGCCATATTTTTTTGCATAACCAAAAATTGATTAGCTTGAGGATATGGTAATATGATATACCAGAATGAAAACAGGTTAATTCGTGGTTCTATACTTATGATTTTGTATTTTTTCTAAAACGCGCCATTTTGTGGGTTAACACTCACGCATTTTGCTAGATTTTTTCGCAAAACCAAAAATTGATTTTTCTTGTATATTAGCTTGATGATATGGTATTATGATATATCAGAACGAAAACGGGTCAATTCATGGTTATATACTTATGATTTTGTATTTTTTCTAAAACGCGCCATTTTGTGGGTTAACACTCACCCATTTTGCAAGATTTTTTTGCAGAACCAAAAATTGATTTTTCTTTTCTATTAGCTTGAGGATATGGTATTTTGATATACCAGAACGAAAACGGGTCAATTCGTGGTTATATACTTATGATTTTGTATTTTTTCTAAAACGTGTCATTTTGTGGGTTAACACTCACGCATTTTGCCATATTTTTTTGCATAACCAAAAATTGATTAGCTTGAGGATATGGTAATATGATATACCAGAATGAAAACGGGTTAATTCGTGGTTATATACTTATGATTTTGTATTTTTTCAAAAACTCGCCATTTTGTGGGTTAACACTCACGCATTTTGCCAGATTTTTTTGCAGAACCAAAAATTTGTTTTTATTGTCTATTAGCTTGAGGATATGGTAATATGATATACCAGAACGAAAACGGGTCAATTCGTGGTTCTATACTTATGATTTTGTATTTTTTTCAAAAACGCGCCATTTTGTGGGTTAACACTCACGCATTTTGCCATATTTTTTTGCATAACCAAAAATTGATTAGCTTGAGGATATGGTAATATGATATACCAGAATGAAAACAGGTTAATTCGTGGTTCTATACTTATGATTTTGTATTTTTTCTAAAACGCGCCATTTTGTGGGTTAACACTCACGCATTTTGCTAGATTTTTTCGCAAAACCAAAAATTGATTTTTCTTGTATATTAGCTTGATGATATGGTATTATGATATATCAGAACGAAAACGGGTCAATTCATGGTTATATACTTATGATTTTGTATTTTTTCTAAAACGCGCCATTTTGTGGGTTAACACTCACCCATTTTGCAAGATTTTTTTGCAGAACCAAAAATTGATTTTTCTTTTCTATTAGCTTGAGGATATGGTATTTTGATATACCAGAACGAAAACGGGTCAATTCGTGGTTATATACTTATGATTTTGTATTTTTTCTAAAACGTGTCATTTTGTGGGTTAACACTCACGCATTTTGCCATATTTTTTTGCATAACCAAAAATTGATTAGCTTGAGGATATGGTAATATGATATACCAGAATGAAAACGGGTTAATT
The DNA here is from genome assembly GCA_029959085.1 of Nemophila menziesii. NCBI lineage: Eukaryota > Viridiplantae > Streptophyta > Magnoliopsida > Boraginales > Hydrophyllaceae > Nemophila > Nemophila menziesii. The sequence continues at coordinate 6,953,830 of JARWIR010000036.1, read as the reverse complement.
CGTGGTTATATACTTATGATTTTGTATTTTTTCAAAAACTCGCCATTTTGTGGGTTAACACTCACGCATTTTGCCAGATTTTTTTGCAGAACCAAAAATTTGTTTTTCTTGTCTATTAGCTTGAGGATATGGTAATATGATATACCAGAACGAAAACGGGTCAATTCGTGGTTATATACTTATGATTTTGTATTTTTTTTAAAACGCGCCATTTTATGGGTTAACACTCACCCATTTTGCCAGATTTTTTTGCAGAACCAAAAATTGATTTTTCTTGTCTATTAGCTTGAGGATATGGTATTATGATATACTAGAACGAAAACGGGTCAATTCGTGGTTATATACTTATGATTTTGTATTTTTTTTAAAACGCGCCATTTTGTGGGTTAACACTCACGCATTTTGCCAGATTTTTTTGCAGAACCAAAAATTGGTTTTTCTTGTCTATTAGCTTTATGATATGGTAATATGATATACCAGAACGAAAACGGGTCAATTCGTGGTTCTATACATATGATTTTGTATTTTTTCTAAAGCACGCCATTTTGTGGGTTAACACTCACGCATTTTACCAGATTTTTTTGCAGAACCAAAAATTGATTTTTTTGTCTATTAGCTTGAGAATATGGTATTATGATATACCAGAATGAAAACGGGTCAATTCGTGGTTACATACTTATGATTTTGTATTTTTTCTAAAACGTGTCATTTTGTGGGTTAACACTCACGCATTTTGCCAGATTTTTTTCCAGAACCAAAAATTGATTTTTCTTGTCTATTAGCTTGAGGATATGGTAATAGTATATACCAGACGAAAACGGGTCAATTCGTGGTTCTATACTTATGATTTTGTATTTTTTTAAAAAACGCGCCATTTTGTGGGTTAACACTCACGCATTTTGCCATACTTTTTTGCATAACCAAAAATTGATTAGCTTGAGGATATGGTAATATGATATACCAGAATGAAAACGGGTTAATTCGTGGTTATATACTTATGATTTTGTATTTTTTCAAAAACTCGCCATTTTGTGGGTTAACACTCACGCATTTTGCCAGATTTTTTTCCAGAACCAAAATTTGATTTTTCTTGTCTATTAGCTTGAAGATATGGTAATAGTATATACAGACGAAAACGGGTCAATTCGTGGTTCTATACTTATGATTTTGTATTTTTTTCAAAAACGCGCCATTTTGTGGGTTAACACTCACGCATTTTGCCATATTTTTTTGCATAACCAAAAATTGATTAGCTTGAGGATATGGTAATATGATATACCAGAATGAAAACAGGTTAATTCGTGGTTCTATACTTATGATTTTGTATTTTTTCTAAAACGCGCCATTTTGTGGGTTAACACTCACGCATTTTGCTAGATTTTTTCGCAAAACCAAAAATTGATTTTTCTTGTATATTAGCTTGATGATATGGTATTATGATATATCAGAACGAAAACGGGTCAATTCATGGTTATATACTTATGATTTTGTATTTTTTCTAAAACGCGCCATTTTGTGGGTTAACACTCACCCATTTTGCAAGATTTTTTTGCAGAACCAAAAATTGATTTTTCTTTTCTATTAGCTTGAGGATATGGTATTTTGATATACCAGAACGAAAACGGGTCAATTCGTGGTTATATACTTATGATTTTGTATTTTTTCTAAAACGTGTCATTTTGTGGGTTAACACTCACGCATTTTGCCATATTTTTTTGCATAACCAAAAATTGATTAGCTTGAGGATATGGTAATATGATATACCAGAATGAAAACGGGTTAATTCGTGGTTATATACTTATGATTTTGTATTTTTTCAAAAACTCGCCATTTTGTGGGTTAACACTCACGCATTTTGCCAGATTTTTTTGCAGAACCAAAAATTTGTTTTTATTGTCTATTAGCTTGAGGATATGGTAATATGATATACCAGAACGAAAACGGGTCAATTCGTGGTTCTATACTTATGATTTTGTATTTTTTTCAAAAACGCGCCATTTTGTGGGTTAACACTCACGCATTTTGCCATATTTTTTTGCATAACCAAAAATTGATTAGCTTGAGGATATGGTAATATGATATACCAGAATGAAAACAGGTTAATTCGTGGTTCTATACTTATGATTTTGTATTTTTTCTAAAACGCGCCATTTTGTGGGTTAACACTCACGCATTTTGCTAGATTTTTTCGCAAAACCAAAAATTGATTTTTCTTGTATATTAGCTTGATGATATGGTATTATGATATATCAGAACGAAAACGGGTCAATTCATGGTTATATACTTATGATTTTGTATTTTTTCTAAAACGCGCCATTTTGTGGGTTAACACTCACCCATTTTGCAAGATTTTTTTGCAGAACCAAAAATTGATTTTTCTTTTCTATTAGCTTGAGGATATGGTATTTTGATATACCAGAACGAAAACGGGTCAATTCGTGGTTATATACTTATGATTTTGTATTTTTTCTAAAACGTGTCATTTTGTGGGTTAACACTCACGCATTTTGCCATATTTTTTTGCATAACCAAAAATTGATTAGCTTGAGGATATGGTAATATGATATACCAGAATGAAAACGGGTTAATTCGTGGTTATATACTTATGATTTTGTATTTTTTCAAAAACTCGCCATTTTGTGGGTTAACACTCACGCATTTTGCCAGATTTTTTTGCAGAACCAAAAATTTGTTTTTCTTGTCTATTAGCTTGAGGATATGGTAATATGATATACCAGAACGAAAACGGGTCAATTCGTGGTTAAATACTTATGATTTTGTATTTTTTTTAAAACGCGCCATTTTATGGGTTAACACTCACCCATTTTGCCAGATTTTTTTGCAGAACCAAAAATTGATTTTTCTTGTCTATTAGCTTGAGGATATGGTATTATGATATACTAGAACGAAAACGGGTCAATTCGTGGTTATATACTTATGATTTTGTATTTTTTTTAAAACGCGCCATTTTGTGGGTTAACACTCACGCATTTTGCCAGATTTTTTTGCAAAACCAAAAATTGGTTTTTCTTGTCTATTAGCTTTATGATATGGTAATATGATATACCAGAACGAAAACGGGTCAATTCGTGGTTCTATACATATGATTTTGTATTTTTTCTAAAGCACGCCATTTTGTGGGTTAACACTCACGCATTTTACCAGATTTTTTTGCAGAACCAAAAATTGATTTTTTTGTCTATTAGCTTGAGAATATGGTATTATGATATACCAGAATGAAAACGGGTCAATTCGTGGTTACATACTTATGATTTTGTATTTTTTCTAAAACGTGTCATTTTGTGGGTTAACTCACGCATTTTGCCAGATTTTTTTCCAGAACCAAAAATTGATTTTTCTTGTCTATTAGCTTGAGGATATGGTAATAGTATATACCAGACGAAAACGGGTCAATTCGTGGTTCTATACTTATGATTTTGTATTTTTTTCAAAAACGCGCCATTTTGTGGGTTAACACTCACGCATTTTGCCATACTTTTTTGCATAACCAAAAATTGATTAGCTTGAGGATATGGTAATATGATATACCAGAATGAAAACGGGTTAATTCGTGGTTATATACTTATGATTTTGTATTTTTTCAAAAACTCGCCATTTTGTGGGTTAACACTCACGCATTTTGCCAGATTTTTTTGCAGAACCAAAAATTGGTTTTTCTTGTCTATTAGCTTGAGGATATGGTAATATGATATACCAGAACGAAAACGGGTCAATTCGTGGTTATATACTTATGATTTTGTATTTTTTTTAAAACGCGCCATTGTATGGGTTAACACTCACCCATCTTGCCAGATTTTTTTGCAGAATCAAAAATTGATTTTTCTTGTCTATTAGCTTGAGGATATGGTATTATGATATACTAGAACGAAAACGGGTCAATTCGTGGTTATATACTTATGATTTTGTATTTTTTCAAAAACTCGCCATTTTGTGGGTTAACACTCACGCATTTTGCCAGATTTTTTTGCAGAACCAAAAATTGGTTTTTCTTGTCTATTAGCTTGATGATATGGTAATATGATATACCAGAACGAAAACGGGTCAATTCGTGGTTCTATACATATGATTTTGTATTTTTTCTAAAGCACGCCATTTTGTGGGTTAACGCTCACGCATTTTACCAGATTTTTTTGCAGAACCAAAAATTGATTTTTCTTGTCTATTAGCTTGAGAATATGGTATTATGATATACCAGAATGAAAACGGGTCAATTCGTGGTTATATACTTATGATTTTGAATTTTTTTTAAAACGTGTCATTTTGTGGGTTAACACTCACGCATTTTGCCAGATTTTTTTCCAGAACCAAAATTTGATTTTTCTTGTCTATTAGCTTGAAGATATGGTAATAGTATATACAGACGAAAACGGGTCAATTCGTGGTTCTATACTTATGATTTTGTATTTTTTTCAAAAACGCGCCATTTTGTGGGTTAACACTCACGCATTTTGCCATATTTTTTTGCATAACCAAAAATTGATTAGCTTGAGGATATGGTAATATGATATACCAGAATGAAAACAGGTTAATTCGTGGTTCTATACTTATGATTTTGTATTTTTTCTAAAACGCGCCATTTTGTGGGTTAACACTCACGCATTTTGCTAGATTTTTTCGCAAAACCAAAAATTGATTTTTCTTGTATATTAGCTTGATGATATGGTATTATGATATATCAGAACGAAAACGGGTCAATTCATGGTTATATACTTATGATTTTGTATTTTTTCTAAAACGCGCCATTTTGTGGGTTAACACTCACCCATTTTGCAAGATTTTTTTGCAGAACCAAAAATTGATTTTTCTTTTCTATTAGCTTGAGGATATGGTATTTTGATATACCAGAACGAAAACGGGTCAATTCGTGGTTATATACTTATGATTTTGTATTTTTTCTAAAACGTGTCATTTTGTGGGTTAACACTCACGCATTTTGCCATATTTTTTTGCATAACCAAAAATTGATTAGCTTGAGGATATGGTAATATGATATACCAGAATGAAAACGGGTTAATTCGTGGTTATATACTTATGATTTTGTATTTTTTCAAAAACTCGCCATTTTGTGGGTTAACACTCACGCATTTTGCCAGATTTTTTTGCAGAACCAAAAATTTGTTTTTCTTGTCTATTAGCTTGAGGATATTGTAACATGATATACCAGAACGAAAACGGGTCAATTCGTGGTTCTATACTTATGATTTTGTATTTGTTTCAAAAACGCGCCATTTTGTGGGTTAACACTCACGCATTTTGCCATATTTTTTTGCATAACCAAAAATTGATTAGCTTGAGGATATGGTAATATGATATACCAGAATGAAAACAGGTTAATTCGTGGTTCTATACTTATGATTTTGTATTTTTTCTAAAACGCGCCATTTTGTGGGTTAACACTCACGCATTTTGCTAGATTTTTTCGCAAAACCAAAAATTGATTTTTCTTGTATATTAGCTTGATGATATGGTATTATGATGTATCAGAACGAAAACGGGTCAATTCATGGTTATATACTTATGATTTTGTATTTTTTCTAAAACGTGCCATTTTGTGGGTTAACACTCACCCATTTTGCAAGATTTTTTTGCAGAACCAAAAATTGATTTTTCTTTTCTATTAGCTTGAGGATATGGTATTTTGATATACCAGAACGAAAACGGGTCAATTCGTGGTTATATACTTATGATTTTGTATTTTTTCTAAAACGTGTCATTTTGTGGGTTAACACTCACGCATTTTGCCATATTTTTTTGCATACCCAAAAATTGATTAGCTTGAGGATATGGTAATATGATATACCAGAATGAAAACGGGTTAATTCGTGGTTATATACTTATGATTTTGTATTTTTTTCAAAAACTCGCCATTTTGTGGGTTAACACTCACGCATTTTGCCAGATTTTTTTGCAGAACCAAAAATTGGTTTTTCTTGTCTATTAGCTTTATGATATAGTAATATGATATACCAGAACGAAAACGGGTCAATTCGTGGTTCTATACATATGATTTTGTATTTTTTCTAAAGCACGCCATTTTGTGGGTTAACACTCACGCATTTTACCAGATTTTTTTGCAGAACCAAAAATTGATTTTTCTTGTCTATTAGCTTGAGAATATGGTATTATGATATACCAGAATGAAAACGGGTCAATTCGTTGTTACATACTTATGATTTTGTATTTTTTCTAAAACGTGTCATTTTGTGGGTTAACACTCACGCATTTTGCCAGATTTTTTTGCAGAACCAAAAATTGGTTTTTCTTGTCTATTAGCTTTATGATATGGTAATATGATATACCAGAACGAAAACGGGTCAATTCGTGGTTCTATACATATGATTTTGTATTTTTTCTAAAGCACGCCATTTTGTGGGTTAACACTCACGCATTTTACCAGATTTTTTTGCAGAACCAAAAATTGATTTTTCTTGTCTATTAGCTTGAGAATATGGTATTATGATATACCAGAATGAAAACGGGTCAATTCGTGGTTACATACTTATGATTTTGTATTTTTTCTAAAACGTGTCATTTTGTGGGTTAACACTCACGCATTTTGCCAGATTTTTTTCCAGAACCAAAAATTGATTTTTCTTGTCTATTAGCTTGAGGATATGGTAATAGTATATACCAGACGAAAACGGGTCAATTCGTGGTTCTATACTTATGATTTTGTATTTTTTTCAAAAACGCGCCATTTTGTGGGTTAACACTCACGCATTTTGCCATACTTTTTTGCATAACCAAAAATTGATTAGCTTGAGGATATGGTAATATGATATACCAGAATGAAAACGGGTTAATTCGTGGTTCTATACTTATGATTTTGTATTTTTTCTAAAACGCGCCATTTTGTGGGTTAACACTCACGCATTTTGCCAGATTTTTTCGCAAAACCAAAAATTGATTTTTCTTGTATATTAGCTTGATGATATGGTATTATGATATATCAGAACGAAAACGGGTCAATTCGTGGTTATATACTTATGATTTTGTATTTTTTCTAAAACGCGCCATTTTGTGGGTTAACACTCACCCATTTTGCAAGATTTTTTTGCAGAACCAAAAATTGATTTTTCTTTTCTATTAGCTTGAGGATATGGTATTTTGATATACCAGAACGAAAACGGGTCAATTCGTGGTTATATACTTATGATTTTGTATTTTTTCTAAAACGTGTCATTTTGTGGGTTAACACTCACGCATTTTGCCAGATTTTTTTCCAGAACTAAAAATTGATTTTTCTTGTCTATTATCTTGAGGATATGGTAATATGATATACCAGAAGATAACGGGTCAATTCGTGGTTCTATACTTATGATTTTGTATTTTTTCTAAAACACGCCATTTTGTGGGTTAACACTCACCCATTTTGCCAGATTTTTTTGCAGAAACAAAAATTGATTTTTCTTGTCTATTAGCTTGAGGATATGGTATTATGATATACCAGAACAAAAACGGGTCAATTCGTGGTTATATTCTTATGATTTTGTATTTTTTCTAAAACGCGCCATTTTGTGGGTTTAACACTCACGCATTTTGCCAGATTTTTTTGCAGAACCAAAAATTGATTTTTCTTGTCTATTAGCTTGAGGATATGGTAATATGACATACCAGAACGAAAACGGGTCAATTCGTGGTTCTATACATATGAATTTGTATTTTTTCTAAAACGCGCCATTTTGTGGGTTAACACTCACGCATTTTGCCATATTTTTTTGCATAACCAAAAATTAATTAGCTTGAGGATATGGTAATATGATATACCAGAATGAAAACGGGTTAATTCGTGGTTCTATACTTATGATTTTGTATTTTTTTCAAAAACGCGCCATTTTGTGGGTTAACACTCACGCATTTTGCCAGATTTTTTTGCAGAACCAAAAATTGATTTTTCTTGTCTATTAGCTTGAGGATATGGTATTATGATATACCAGAACAAAAACGGGTCAATTCGTGGTTATATTCTTATGATTTTGTATTTTTTCTAAAACGCGCCATTTTGTGGGTTTAACACTCACGCATTTTGCCAGATTTTTTTGCAGAACCAAAAATTGATTTTTCTTGTCTATTAGCTTGAGGATATGGTAATATGACATACCAGAACGAAAACGGGTCAATTCGTGGTTCTATACATATGAATTTGTATTTTTTCTAAAACGCGCCATTTTGTGGGTTAACACTCATGCATTTTGCCAGATTTTTTTGCAGAACCAAAAATTGATTTTTCTTGTCTATTAGCTTAGGATATGGTATTATGATATACGAGAACAAAAACGGGTCAATTCGTGGTTATATACTTATGATTTTGTATTTTTTTCTAAAACGCGCCATTTTGTGGGTTAACACTCACCCATTTTACCAGATTTTTTTTTGCAGAACCAAAAATTGATTTTTCTTTTCTATTAGCTTGAGGATATGGTAATATGACATACCAGAACGAAAACGGGTCAATTCGTGGTTCTATACATATGAATTTGTATTTTTTCTAAAACGCGTCATTTTGTGGGTTAACACTCACGCATTTTGCCAGATTTTTTTTTTCGAACCAAAAATTGATTTTTCTTGTCTATTAGCTTAGGATATGGTATTATAATATACCAGAACAAAAACGGGTCAATTCGTAGTTATGTACTTATGATTTTGTATTTTTTCTAAAACGTGTCATTTTGTGGGTTAACACTCACGCATTTTGCCAGATTATTTTGCAGAACCAAAAATCTATTAGTTTGAGGATATGGTATTATGATATACCAGAACAAAAACGGGTCAATTCGTGGTTATATACTTATGATTTTGTATTTTTTCTAAAACGCGTCATTTTGTGGGTTAACACTCACGCATTTTGCCAAATTTTTTTCCAGAACCAAAAATTGATTTTTCTTGTCTATTAGCTTGAGGATATGGTAATATGATATACCAGACGAAAACGGGTCAATTCGTGGTTCTATACTTATGATTTTGTATTTTTTCAAAAACGCGCCATTTTGTGGGTTAACACTCACGCATTTTGCCATATTTTTTTGCATAACCAAAAATTGATTAGCTTGAGGATATGGTAATATGATATACCAGAATGAAAACGGGTTAATTCGTGGTTCTATACTTATGATTTTGTATTTTTTTCTAAAACGCGCCATTTTGTGGGTTAACACTCACCCATTTTGCCAGATTTTTTTACAAAACTAAAAATTGATTTTTCTTGTATATTAGCTTGATGATATGGTATTATGATATACCAGAACGAAAACGGGTCAATTCGTGGTTATATACTTATGATTTTGTATTTTTTTTAAAACGCGCCATTTTGTGGGTTAACACTCACCCATTTTGCCAATTTTTTTTGCAGAACCAAAAATTGATTTTTCTTCTCTATTAGCTTGAGGATATGGTATTATGATATACTAGAACGAAAATGGGTCAATTCGTGGTTATATACTTATGATTTTGTAGTTTTTCAAAAACTCGCCATTTTGTGGGTTAACACTCACGCATTTTGCCAGATTTTTTTGCAGAACCAAAAATTGGTTTTTCTTGTCTATTAGCTTGAGGATATGGTAATATGATATACCAGAACGAAAACGGGTCAATTCGTGGTTCTATACATATGATTTTGTATTTTTTCTAAAGCACGCCATTTTGTGTGTTAACACTCACACATTTTACCAGATTTTTTTGCAGAACCAAAAATTGATTTTTCTTGTCTATTAGCTTGAGAATATGGTATTATGATATACCAGAACGAAAACGGTTCAATTCGTGGTTATATACTTATGATTTTGTATTTTTTCTAAAACGTGTCATTTTGTGGGTTAACACTCACGCATTTTGCCAGATTTTTTTCCAGAACCAAAAATTGATTTTTCTTGTCTATTAGCTTGAGGATATGGTAATATGATATACCAGACGAAAACGGGTCAATTCGTGGTTCTATACTTATGATTTTGTATTTTTTCAAAAACGCGCCATTTTGTGAGTTAAACACTCACGCATTTTGCCAGATTTTTTTGCATAACCAAAAATTGATTTTTCTTGTCTATTAGCTTGAGGATATGGTATTATGATATACCAGAACGAAAACGGGTCAATTCGTGGTTATATACTTATGATTTTGTATTTATTTCAAAAACGCGCCATTTTGTGGGTTAACACTCACGCATTTTGCCAGATTTTTTTGCAGAACTAAAAATTGATTTTTCTTGTCTATTAGCTCGAGGATATGGTATTATGATATACCATAACGAAAACGGGTCAATTCGTGCTTATATACTTATGATTTTGTATTTTTTCTAAAACGTGTCATTTTGTGGGTTAACACTCACGCATTTTGCCAGATTTTTTTGTAGAACCAAAAATTGGGTTTTCTTGTCTATTAGCTTGAGGATATTGTATTATGATATACCAGAACAAAAACGGGTCAATTCGTGGTTATATACTTATGATTTTGTATTTTTTCTAAAACGCGCCATTTTGTGGGTTTAACACTCACGCATTTTGCTAGATTTTTTTGCAGAACCAAAAATTGATTTTTCTTGTCTATTAGCTTGATGATATGGTAATATGACATACCAGAAGGAAAACGGGTCAATTCGTGGTTCTATACATATGATTTTGTATTTTTTCAAAAACGCGCCATTTTGTGGGTTAACACTCACGCATTTTGCCATATTTTTTTGCATAACCAAAAATTAATTAGCTTGAGGATATGGTAATATGATATACCAGAATGAAAACGGGTTAATTTGTGGTTCTATACTTATGATTTTGTATTTTTTTCAAAAACGCGCCATTTTGTGGGTTAACACTCACGCATTTTGCCAGATTTTTTTGCAGAACCAAAAATTGATTTTTCTTGTCTATTAGCTTGAGGATATGGTATTATGATATACCAGAACAAAAACGGGTCAATTCGTGGTTATATACTTATGATTTTGTATTTTTTTTAAAAACGCGCCATTTTGTGGGTTAACACTCACGCATTTTGCCAGATTTTTTTGCAGAACCAAAAATTGGTTTTTCTTGTCTATTAGCTTTATGATATAGTAATATGATATACCAGAACGAAAACGGGTCAATTCGTGGTTCTATACATATGATTTTGTATTTTTTCTAAAGCACGCCATTTTGTGGGTTAACACTCACGCATTTTACCAGATTTTTTTGCAGAACCAAAAATTGATTTTTCTTGTCTATTAGCTTGAGAATATGGTATTATGATATACCAGAATGAAAACGGGTCAATTCGTGGTTACATACTTATGATTTTGTATTTTTTCTAAAACGTGTCATTTTGTGGGTTAACACTCACGCATTTTGCCAGATTTTTTTGCAGAACCAAAAATTGGTTTTTCTTGTCTATTAGCTTTATGATATGGTAATATGATATACCAGAACGAAAACGGGTCAATTCGTGGTTCTATACATATGATTTTGTATTTTTTCTAAAGCACGCCATTTTGTGGGTTAACACTCACGCATTTTACCAGATTTTTTTGCAGAACCAAAAATTGATTTTTCTTGTCTATTAGCTTGAGAATATGGTATTATGATATACCAGAATGAAAACGGGTCAATTCGTGGTTACATACTTATGATTTTGTATTTTTTCTAAAACGTGTCATTTTGTGGGTTAACACTCACGCATTTTGCCAGATTTTTTTCCAGTACCAAAAATTGATTTTTCTTGTCTATTAGCTTGAGGATATGGTAATAGTATATACCAGACGAAAACGGGTCAATTCGTGGTTCTATACTTATGATTTTGTATTTTTTTCAAAAACGCGCCATTTTGTGGGTTAACACTCACGCATTTTGCCATACTTTTTTGCATAACCAAAAATTGATTAGCTTGAGGATATGGTAATATAATATACCAGAATGAAAACGGGTTAATTCGTGGTTCTATACTTATGATTTTGTATTTTTTCTAAAACGCGCCATTTTGTGGGTTAACACTCACGCATTTTGCCAGATTTTTTCGCAAAACCAAAAATTGATTTTTCTTGTATATTAGCTTGATGATATGGTATTATGATATATCAGAACGAAAACGGGTCAATTCGTGGTTATATACTTATGATTTTGTATTTTTTCTAAAACGCGCCATTTTGTGGGTTAACACTCACCCATTTTGCAAGATTTTTTTGCAGAACCAAAAATTGATTTTTCTTTTCTATTAGCTTGAGGATATGGTATTTTGATATACCAGAACGAAAACGGGTCAATTCGTGGTTATATACTTATGATTTTGTATTTTTTCTAAAACGTGTCATTTTGTGGGTTAACACTCACGCATTTTGCCAGATTTTTTTCCAGAACTAAAAATTGATTTTTCTTGTCTATTATCTTGAGGATATGGTAATATGATATACCAGAAGATAACGGGTCAATTCGTGGTTCTATACTTATGATTTTGTATTTTTTCTAAAACACGCCATTTTGTGGGTTAACACTCACCCATTTTGCCAGATTTTTTTGCAGAAACAAAAATTGATTTTTCTTGTCTATTAGCTTGAGGATATGGTATTATGATATACCAGAACAAAAACGGGTCAATTCGTGGTTATATTCTTATGATTTTGTATTTTTTCTAAAACGCGCCATTTTGTGGGTTTAACACTCACACATTTTGCCAGATTTTTTTGCAGAACCAAAAATTGATTTTTCTTGTCTATTAGCTTGAGGATATGGTAATATGACATACCAGAACGAAAACGGGTCAATTCGTGGTTCTATACATATGAATTTGTATTTTTTCTAAAACGCGCCATTTTGTGGGTTAACACTCACGCATTTTGCCATATTTTTTTGCATAACCAAAAATTAATTAGCTTGAGGATATGGTAATATGATATACCAGAATGAAAACGGGTTAATTCGTGGTTCTATACTTATGATTTTGTATTTTTTTCAAAAACGCGCCATTTTGTGGGTTAACACTCACGCATTTTGCCAGATTTTTTTGCAGAACCAAAAATTGATTTTTCTTGTCTATTAGCTTGAGGATATGGTATTATGATATACCAGAACAAAAACGGGTCAATTCGTGGTTATATTCTTATGATTTTGTATTTTTTCTAAAACGCGCCATTTTGTGGGTTTAACACTCACGCATTTTGCCAGATTTTTTTGCAGAACCAAAAATTGATTTTTCTTGTCTATTAGCTTGAGGATATGGTAATATGACATACCAGAACGAAAACGGGTCAATTCGTGGTTCTATACATATGAATTTGTATTTTTTCTAAAACGCGCCATTTTGTGGGTTAACACTCATGCATTTTGCCAGATTTTTTTGCAGAACCAAAAATTGATTTTTCTTGTCTATTAGCTTAGGATATGGTATTATGATATACGAGAACAAAAACGGGTCAATTCGTGGTTATATACTTATGATTTTGTATTTTTTTCTAAAACGCGCCATTTTGTGGGTTAACACTCACCCATTTTACCAGATTTTTTTTTGCAGAACCAAAAATTGATTTTTCTTTTCTATTAGCTTGAGGATATGGTAATATGACATACCAGAACGAAAACGGGTCAATTCGTGGTTCTATACATATGAATTTGTATTTTTTCTAAAACGCGTCATTTTGTGGGTTAACACTCACGCATTTTGCCAGATTTTTTTTTTCGAACCAAAAATTGATTTTTCTTGTCTATTAGCTTAGGATATGGTATTATAATATACCAGAACAAAAACGGGTCAATTCGTAGTTATGTACTTATGATTTTGTATTTTTTCTAAAACGTGTCATTTTGTGGGTTAACACTCACGCATTTTGCCAGATTATTTTGCAGAACCAAAAATCTATTAGTTTGAGGATATGGTATTATGATATACCAGAACAAAAACGGGTCAATTCGTGGTTATATACTTATGATTTTGTATTTTTTCTAAAACGCGTCATTTTGTGGGTTAACACTCACGCATTTTGCCAAATTTTTTTCCAGAACCAAAAATTGATTTTTCTTGTCTATTAGCTTGAGGATATGGTAATATGATATACCAGACGAAAACGGGTCAATTCGTGGTTCTATACTTATGATTTTGTATTTTTTCAAAAACGCGCCATTTTGTGGGTTAACACTCACGCATTTTGCCATATTTTTTTGCATAACCAAAAATTGATTAGCTTGAGGATATGGTAATATGATATACCAGAATGAAAACGGGTTAATTCGTGGTTCTATACTTATGATTTTGTATTTTTTTCTAAAACGCGCCATTTTGTGGGTTAACACTCACCCATTTTGCCAGATTTTTTTACAAAACTAAAAATTGATTTTTCTTGTATATTAGCTTGATGATATGGTATTATGATATACCAGAACGAAAACGGGTCAATTCGTGGTTATATACTTATGATTTTGTATTTTTTTTAAAACGCGCCATTTTGTGGGTTAACACTCACCCATTTTGCCAATTTTTTTTGCAGAACCAAAAATTGATTTTTCTTCTCTATTAGCTTGAGGATATGGTATTATGATATACTAGAACGAAAATGGGTCAATTCGTGGTTATATACTTATGATTTTGTAGTTTTTCAAAAACTCGCCATTTTGTGGGTTAACACTCACGCATTTTGCCAGATTTTTTTGCAGAACCAAAAATTGGTTTTTCTTGTCTATTAGCTTGAGGATATGGTAATATGATATACCAGAACGAAAACGGGTCAATTCGTGGTTCTATACATATGATTTTGTATTTTTTCTAAAGCACGCCATTTTGTGTGTTAACACTCACACATTTTACCAGATTTTTTTGCAGAACCAAAAATTGATTTTTCTTGTCTATTAGCTTGAGAATATGGTATTATGATATACCAGAACGAAAACGGTTCAATTCGTGGTTATATACTTATGATTTTGTATTTTTTCTAAAACGTGTCATTTTGTGGGTTAACACTCACGCATTTTGCCAGATTTTTTTCCAGAACCAAAAATTGATTTTTCTTGTCTATTAGCTTGAGGATATGGTAATATGATATACCAGACGAAAACGGGTCAATTCGTGGTTCTATACTTATGATTTTGTATTTTTTCAAAAACGCGCCATTTTGTGAGTTAAACACTCACGCATTTTGCCAGATTTTTTTGCATAACCAAAAATTGATTTTTCTTGTCTATTAGCTTGAGGATATGGTATTATGATATACCAGAACGAAAACGGGTCAATTCGTGGTTATATACTTATGATTTTGTATTTATTTCAAAAACGCGCCATTTTGTGGGTTAACACTCACGCATTTTGCCAGATTTTTTTGCAGAACTAAAAATTGATTTTTCTTGTCTATTAGCTCGAGGATATGGTATTATGATATACCATAACGAAAACGGGTCAATTCGTGCTTATATACTTATGATTTTGTATTTTTTCTAAAACGTGTCATTTTTTGGGTTAACACTCACGCATTTTGCCAGATTTTTTTGTAGAACCAAAAATTGGGTTTTCTTGTCTATTAGCTTGAGGATATTGTATTATGATATACCAGAACAAAAACGGGTCAATTCGTGGTTATATACTTATGATTTTGTATTTTTTCTAAAACGCGCCATTTTGTGGGTTTAACACTCACGCATTTTGCCAGATTTTTTTGCAGAACCAAAAATTGATTTTTCTTGTCTATTAGCTTGATGATATGGTAATATGACATACCAGAAGGAAAACGGGTCAATTCGTGGTTCTATACATATGATTTTGTATTTTTTCAAAAACGCGCCATTTTGTGGGTTAACACTCACGCATTTTGCCATATTTTTTTGCATAACCAAAAATTAATTAGCTTGAGGATATGGTAATATGATATACCAGAATGAAAACGGGTTAATTCGTGGTTCTATACTTATGATTTTGTATTTTTTTCAAAAACGCGCCATTTTGTGGGTTAACACTCACGCATTTTGCCAGATTTTTTTGCAGAACCAAAAATTGATTTTTCTTGTCTATTAGCTTGAGGATATGGTATTATGATATACCAGAACAAAAACGGGTCAATTCGTGGTTATATACTTATGATTTTGTATTTTTTTTAAAAACGCGCCATTTTGTAAGTTAACACTCACGCATTTTGCCAGATTTTTTTCGCAGAACCAAAAATTGATTATTCTTGTCTATTAGCTTGAGGATATGGTATTATGATATACCATAACGAAAACGGGTCAATTCGTGCTTATATACTTATGATTTTGTATTTTTTCTAAAACGTGTCATTTTGTGGGTTAACACTCACGCATTTTGCCAGATTTTTTTGCAAAACCAAAAATTTGTTTTTCTTGTCTATTCGCTTGAGGATATGGTATTATGATATACCAGAACAAAAACGGGTCAATTCGTGGTTATATACTTATGATTTTGTATTTTTTCTAAAACGCGCCATTTTGTGGGTTTAACACTCACGCATTTTGCCAGATTTTTTTGCAGAACCAAAAATTGATTTTTCTTGTCTATTAGCTTGAGGATATGGTAATATGACATACCAGAATGAAAACGGGTCAATTCGTGGTTCTATACATATGAATTTGTATTTTTTCTAAAACGCGCCATTTTGTGGGTTAACACTCACGCATTTTGCCAGATTTTTTTTTCAGAACCAAAAATTGATTTTTCTTGTCTATTAGCTTAGGATATGGTATTATGATATTGATGTCTCCCTAAATGTTCTAATTTTATGCCATTGGAAGACATCATTTTTGGTGTTTATTTGATTATTTAGATAGACTTTTGGTGCTAATATGCAATAATCCGGAATTTCCATTTTATTTCTAGTAATTTTGATTTATTAAACTTTTGCGCGTAATATTGGTATTTTTAGTGTAAAGTTTACAGGTTTTAGATGTTAGCTAGAAGAGGAATCCGAGGAGAAAGTTAAAGATCATGATATGGAGTCAAGACTTAAAGATAAATCCCGAAGATATTATTTTTAGAGCTGAAAATCTATTTTCCAGGCCATAGATTGCTGATTTCGAGGTGCTTAAGAGATGATTTAGCCGCTGACCCTTGAATAGATTATGTTCCTTATCGAGTTACGGAACTTTAGCAACTGGAATGAGGTCAATCGGGGTCATAACGAAGCGGGAAAATCCGTTTTAGTGAAGGTGTATCAGCAGTTACGGGATTTGGGATTAATTAGTGGACTTGGGTTTTTCTAATTTTTACTTAATCCTTAAGTAAAAGCCCTAATCCGATTTTATGATTATAAATAGGTCTTTAGACCTCATTATTCAGTACCTCTCAATTTATTCTTCAATTCAATTCATCCTTTGAAGAGAGTGTCCAGAGAAGAAGCAGAAAGAAGGAAAAGAAGAAGCTTGGAGCTGGAGACTCTCCAATTCACAGCCAAACCAATTCCGAAATTAGGTTTCTCTGTATTTTAATTCTGTAAAACAATATGAATTCTATTTCTTTTAATTTAGTTTTTGTCTTTTCAATTATTATGAGCTAAACATAATTAGTGCTTGAGAACGCATAATGGGTTAATCCCAATTTGATTTCATTCTATACATTTAGATTTGGGATATTTATTATTTAAATCAAATTGGGTAATTCGTATTTTTCTTTAACTTGCATTTTAATTACTATTATTGAAGTAATTAACCAATGATAGGACTTAGTATCTAGGCTATTCCAATTAGTGGCGATTGGATCACCTTGACGGGGGGTTTAGGTACAGAAATAATTAATGAATATAGGTTAGAAATTATTTGACTCTGACGAGCTTAATTAAACCTATGGCCTATTGGGTAATTTACATTTAAACACTTGAGAGTGGACTATAATCACCTTGGCAGGGTTCGTAGCACTTGAAAGTTGCTCCTTAGTCCACCCTGACGGGGGTAAGGAGATTTTAGAATCCCAACCAATACAAACTTACCAATTTGTCCCTCAAACAATGTATGAAATGAATGACAGTTAGGAAAACTCTTGCGTCTCTCAAGTACTGCCTGCTCATACTTGCGTATCACTTTTATTTACTTGCGTCTTAGTTAGTTATTTATATTTTCGCATTGATCTTTCATACTTAGGATTAATATAAACCAACCAATCAATCAAAATATCTTTTACTTGCTTTCATAAGTGCAATAAATCATTAATAGATAAGCATTGTAGTCAACCATCCCGTCCTTGGAACGAATCTGTTTTA
>JARWIR010000036.1:3245000-3247500 GCA_029959085.1 Nemophila menziesii | reverse complement strand
GTAGATTGTGTCTTACGCATATGCCTTTAATAATTCATATTCATAAACAACTAAGTAAAAAAAAAAAAACATGTTTATTATATCAAATTTTGGAGCATCAATAATTTTAGTTCATCATGGGTAGGGACACTATTGCTGAGATAATAACCTCTATACGAAATGCCGATATGGATAGAAAAAGAGTGGTTCGAATAGCATCTACTAATATTACCGAAAGCATTGTTAAAAGACTTTTACGAGAAGGGTTTATCGAAAACGTGAGAAAACATCGAGAAAACAACAAATCTTTCTTGGTTTTAACCCTGCGACATAGAAGGAATAGGAAAAGACCCTATCAAAATATTTTAAATTTAAAACGGATCAGTCGGCCCGGTCTACGAATCTATTCTAACTATCAACGAATTCCTAGAATTTTAGGTGGGATGGGGATTGTAATTCTTTCTACTTCTCGAGGTATAATAACAGACCGAGAGGCTCGAGAACAAAGAATTGGCGGAGAAATTTTGTGTTATATATGGTAATCCTTTTAATATCCAAATTCGATCTGAAACTTCCTATTTGTGAAAAAAATAAGAAAAGGGGCGGGTTGTCTAATATCGTTCCTCCTCCATTAGTTGATACTTCAAGGGGGCTTTACCTGGAATGAAAGAACAAAAATGGATTCATGAAGGTTTAATTACTGAATCGCTCCCTAACGGCATGTTCCGGGTTCGTTTAGATAATGAAGATCTGATTCTAGGTTATGTTTCAGGAAAGATCCGACGTAGTTTTATACGGATACTGCCAGGAGATAGAGTCAAAATTGAAGTAAGTCGTTATGATTCCACCAGAGGACGTATAATATATCGACTCCGCAACAAGGATTCAAAGGATTAGGTAGTTTTTTACACTTCAGCATTCCTTTCGTGGGACTCCGATTTGAGGTGCAAAATTTTAAGAAACTTATTTTCTTCCAAGAAGTAGATTCAGAATTAAGGTAAGGAATAACAAATATGAAAATAAGAGCTTCTGTTCGTAAAATTTGTGAAAAATGCCGCCTAATCCGTAGGCGGGGACGAATTATAGTAATTTGTTCCAACCCCAGACATAAACAAAGACAAGGATAATAAGATTCGCTAAAACAACCGATGTACAAACAAGGAATCTGTTTTGACATGAAATGGATATATCCATATATCTCTGATTCATATTTATGAGATGATAAAATATGGCAAAAGCTATACCGAGAGTTGGTTCACGTAGGAATGCACGTATTGGTTCGCGTAAAAATACACGTCGAATACCAAAGGGAGTTATTCATGTTCAAGCAAGTTTCAATAATACCATTGTTACTGTTACAGATGTACGGGGTCGGGTGGTTTCTTGGGCCTCGGCCGGTACTTGTGGATTCAAGGGTACTCGAAGGGGGACGCCATTTGCTGCTCAAACTGCAGCAGGAAATGCGATTCGTACAGTAATCGATCAAGGTATGCAACGAGCAGAAGTCATGATAAAAGGTCCCGGTCTCGGAAGAGACGCAGCATTACGAGCTATTCGTAGAAGTGGTATACTATTAACTTTCGTCCGGGATGTAACCCCCATGCCACATAATGGCTGTAGACCTCCGAAAAAAAGACGTGTGTAGAAATGAATATTGAAGAAATTTCAAGAGAAACAAGAGAAATAAATGATTCAATGATCTAATCGAATAATATTACTATGGGGCGAGAGAAAGTAATAGTATCTACTCGGACACTTGAGTGGAAGTGTGTTGAATCAAGAACAGACAGTAAACGTCTTTATTATGGGCGCTTTATATTGTCTCCACTTATGAAAGGTCAAGCCGATACAATAGGCATTTCGATGCGAAGAGCTTTGCTTGGAGAAATAGAAGGCACATGTATCACACGTGTAAAATCAGAATATGAAAAAGTACCACATGAATATTCTACCGTAACGGGTATTCAAGAATCGGTACATGAAATTTTAATGAATTTGAAAGAAATTGTATTGAGAAGTAATCTATATGGAACTTGTGACGCCTCTATTTGTGTCAGGGGTCCTGGATATGTAACTGCTCAAGACATCGTCTTACCAACTTATGTTGAAATCGTCGATAATACACAACATATAGCGAGCCTAACAGAACCAATTGATTTGTGTATTGGATTACAAATCGAGAGAAATCGGGGATATCTTATAAAAACGCCACATAATTTTCAAGATGGAAGTTATCCTATAGATGCTGTATTCATGCCTGTTCGAAATGCGAATTATAGTATTCATTCTTATGGGAATGGAAATGAAAAACAAGAGATACTTTTTCTCGAAATATGGACAAATGGAAGTTTAACTCCGAAAGAAGCACTTCATGAAGCCTCTCGGAATTTGATTGATTTATTTATTCCCTTTTTACATATGGAAGAGGAAAGCGTACATTTAGAGGACAATCAACACACGGTTCCTTTATCCCCTTTTATCTTTCATGATAAATTGGTCAAATTCAGAAAAAAACAAAAAA
>JARWIR010000036.1:3210000-3215000 GCA_029959085.1 Nemophila menziesii | reverse complement strand
TTGAATTTCCTCCATTTGAAATTCACAATTTAAACCAAAAGTAGAAGATTTTGAGGGTTATTAAATGCTACATAGTACGATACAGTTAAAACAAGGTTTTATCTAACTAAAAATGGATCCCTCGGAGACAGATAAACTTATCAATGGATTCTCTATCCTCTCTTTTTCTGTTTCATTAGTCTATTCTATGTTTATGTTATAGGATAACAAGATGATTAGAAATCCTTTATTTTTTCAACCTAATCGCTCTTTTGATATTGGAAAAACCTTTTTTATCAATATACTGCTCCTTCTACACACGGATCTCCATTCCATAATGGAGAATACCAATAGTTAGGATTTCTTCACTTCAAAAATAGAGAATTGACTCGTGGGGGGAAAAGCCCTTCCCGCATCAGGTACTAATATATTTTTAACGTCTAATTAGATGGGGAAATCATTCAAACTAAGAATAGAAGCTCGTTACTTTTTCTTTCCCTATAAAGAATTGAAATTGAAGCCCTAGGGCCCTATCCATTTATTAATTTGACCCAACTCAATTTTGTTCCGTTCCAAGAATTCCTTTACTTTAGACCGAGGCCCGGTAAAAATAAACTATTGTCAGAACTATATTCGTTGCTACGACATGCTCTTTTTTCCATTCATTTCCTTTCAGGATCAGTCGTGGTCTTCCAAACTTTACCGCTGGTATGGATGAATCCCTCACTTCATCCAAATGTGTAAAAGATCCTAGCCGCACTTAAAAGCCGAGTACTCTACCGTTGAGTTAGCAACCCGAATAAAATAATCAAAAAGTGTGTAGATAGAATCAAAATAAAAAAAAAAAAAAAACACACACACATTGCCTAATTGATTCAGAAGATAAAAATAAATAGATCATATGAAAATATAACAAATTATCATATAAAAGAAAATATAGATAACTATCAAAATTGATAAAGCCCTCTTATATTATCTACTTAATTTTAATCCTTTTGGATCCTTATATCAAGGAGACCTTTAGTTGAAATAAAACTAAAAACCTATGGTACAGAAATAAAAGGATCCACTTCACTTATCACGATGAATTATATTTGTTCGATACACTGTTGTCAATATGAATGTTGACAAAAAAAAGAATTAAAATGGATTTTGTATTTCAAATGAATCTAATTTATATGATTTCTATTTGATTAAAATAAAAAATAAAATAAAAACTTGTGTTAGATTGGTACTAGATACCTAATTCTAATCTACATAGATAGAAAAAGAAGTGTAGATGGGGGACTAAATAAATAATTAAGAAAAGAAATAAAAAATAATGTATTCAATCAGTCTAAGTGGAATAAGCAAACTTGATTCCTTTTTATTATTGTTAGTGGCATTGCAATGAAAGTAGAGTTCCAACAAAACCGCCTAATGGATCATTTTTCTAGGATAAATAAAAAGAAAGTTTTGTCATTATAGAACATGGGATTGGATGGAAGTAATGATAAAAGAAATCAATATGAATAGGGTAGAAAGGGGGGGGGGGAAATCACAAAATAGTGGATAAAAGCTATAGAAAGTTATATACAAGTCACTACTCCCCCCCTTTTGCATTTCCTTAATTGAATTCCGTTTGATTAGGGCGAAGTTCCTTAAAAACCTCCGCCTTCTTTAAAATATCCTGAACAGTTCCAGTAGGTTGAGCGCCCCTTTCAAGGAAATATAGAATAGCAGGAACATTTAAATAAGTTTGATTCTTTATCGGATCATAAAAACCCACTTTCCTAAGATCTTTTCCCTCTCTTCGGGATCGAACATCAATTGCAACGATTCGGTAGACGGCTCATTGGGATAGATATAGATGAACAATACCCCCCCTAGAAACGTATAGGAAGTTTTATCCTCGTACGGCTCGAGAAAAAATGATTTGATTTGCAGTTTTGTCTATGTTCTATGTATGGAATTCAAATCAATGAGAAAGGAATCCATAAAATCATCAAATCAATTAGACTATTATTTAATGAAATATTTTTTCTTCCTGAAAAAGAAACCATTAGTACGCCGAACTCAAGTTTGATAACTATCAAATAGCTCAAAAGAAAATCTTTATTTATATTTAGGCAATTTCATTTAGTGAGTCGTCTTTACGCCTTTTTGTTTGTCTCGTTTCAAATCGATTTTGATTCCTCAATTCAGTTATTGGGACAATTTAAATGGTGTTTCCTTGTTCTGGGATCCTTTATCTTTGTTTTAAATCCTTGGGTTTAGACATTACTTCGGCCCTTCTTAATCCTTTCAAAATGGCAGCAACATACCCCTTTTTATGATTTATTTCTATCAAAGAATCCGACAGACGATTGATTCCGCGTGATACATCCACTTTGTATCAAAAAAGGTTGATCAATTCCAACAGAATTTCCTTTTGAATTGAAAACTTGCTCAAATTGGATTCTTTTGATTCCTATATTGAAGATATATTTACGAAGTTGTTCAATTTATTGATTGGCATTAACCCTAGATCCTTGCCCCGAGAAATGAATTAATACTTTCTTTTCTACTCGAACTCCATCATGGACTATTTACATTACAACCCAACAAAAAGGGGGGTTCTTGTGGAGTGGAACAGACCAAATGATGTCGAGCTAAGAGCACCTTCATTACTATATAAAATGGTGGATGTAAGAATCCACAGCGGATCGTGTCTTCAAGTCGCACGTTGCTTTCTACCACATCGTTTCAAACGAAGTTTTACCATAACATTCCTCTTAATTTGGAAGCGGTATGGAATTGATTCAATTATGGAATCATGAATAGTCAGTTCATGCATAGACATTGTATGTGTGGAATCTATACCCCTTTCTTCTCTATATATATGGGCAAAGGTATATAGATATATAAAGATTTTTCTTTGCAGAAGAAGTCTTAACAAAACCCCATCTTTAACATACATAAATAAAAATATAAAGAACACAAATAAATTTGTTCATTTTTTTTTGAATTCAAACAAGTCTCTTGTGGGCCAGGTAAGATGGGAACGTGGATCACAAATAGATTCAGTTCCATTTGTGTATTATTTGACCAGAATTCAGTTTGTGAAAAAACCCCTTATTTATTCTAATAAAATTGATTCGAATAAATTGGATAGGCTCTGGGACGGAAGGATTCGAACCTCCGAATAGCGGGACCAAAACCCATTGCCTTACCACTTGGCCACGCCCCATTTTTCTATTCGACACTAATAAAGAATATTATTATTATTAGTATTGGTTGTTTGTCAACTTCAGCCCAAATATCTATCAAATAGATTCCTCAAATTTTGATAAATATAGATATAGAATTCAACTCAATTTATTGATCATTACATATAATTCAATTAAGATATTGTATGAAAATATGATTTCTTCTATTCTCCTTTGAGAATGGGAGAATTTTTTATTGGGTGAGTTCAAAGGAGGATTTTTTGTCTACCTTACTTATTTTCTTCCTTTTTTCTTATATTAATAACTCAATCAAAATGCAATTATCTCCAAGAACAAAATGTCTGTTATGCTTAATATCTTTAGTTTGATCTGTCTTAATTCTGCCCTTCATTCGAGTAGTTTTTTCTTCGGCAAATTGCCCGAGGCCTATGCTTTTTTGAATCCAATCGTAGATTTTATGCCAGTCATACCTCTATTTTTTTTCTCTTAGCCTTTGTTTGGCAAGCTGCTGTAAGTTTTCGATAAGATATAGAATAATATTCTAGAAAATTCTAACAATTGATAAGATCAGATAAGTTTTACAATATGAACCCTCGATTCAAACATTGAAATTCTTGGGCAGTCGCGATAAATATGGGTTACCTCATTTCCTCATTTTTTTGACCCTTTTTCCATTCAAAGAGCCTATTAGGGTCCTCCAAAATATCTACTTGTGGAGATGAAAGAAATTTTTATTAATGCAAAATTCTTATTACAAATGAATTTCTGAAAATAATTTTCTATTTCGAGAAAGAACCTTATTTCTTGGTGTCAAAATCGGATATGTGGTAGAAAAATGGAGGATCTATTCTCTTTTTTTTTTCGAAAAATCATCTTGGAGATTGTGTAATGCTTACTCTCAAACTTTTGGTTTACACAGTAGTGATATTTTTTGTTTCTCTCTTCATCTTTGGATTCCTATCTAATGATCCGGGGCGTAATCCTGGACGTGAAGAATAAAATCAAAAGAGTTTTTCTTTGGTTGATTTTTAGATTTTCTTAGGATTTTACCTATTCGACACGGAATTTGAAAAAAAAAAAAAGAAAGCCACCAACGGAAACGGAAAGAGAGGGATTCGAACCCTCGGTACGAATAACTCGTACAGCGGATTAGCAATCCGCCGCTTTAGTCCACTCAGCCATCTCTCCCAATTGAAAAAGGTTACATTACACATAAAGCAGGGAGTCGTTCTTTTTCTTCCCTCTCTCTATTATATAGATATGTACAACTTTTATCAGCAATTTCATGTAGATAAAGGAAGGAAGGGCTGGAAAGAGCCAACAATAGAAAGAAAATAAAGAAGACCCCCTTACGTTGACTTTGTTCAAAAGGCCCCCCTTATTCTCACGGCCTGGCCTGGTCAGTACCTAGCCGGGCCTTTTTTTCCAACGAATTGAATTCGAAATAAATACTAATTGATTTGAAAATCAAAATGCTTGTTATTATATATTATATTGAATTGAATATGAAATATTCAAGCAACAACAAAAAAAAGAAGACAGACTCTTTTTATTTTTATATAAAATAAAAGTCTTCTTTATCTTTCTTCCTTGTTTTTTTTAACCCTACTGGACTAAAAAAACGAAATGATCGATTTTTCCACAATGCATTTTTAGGTTATGATTTTAGTGCTTTTAGCGAGCCCGGTCTATCACAACTCCTCCAGCAAAAGGTAGAACCTGCTCTTTATTTAGTTATTTTCATTTAAATGAACCCCCTCTTTCCCGAATCTCATTCAATTTGAATCTCCTCACCAAAACAAAAGGATCAACACTCTAATTTGGATGATTCTT
>JARWIR010000036.1:3202500-3207500 GCA_029959085.1 Nemophila menziesii | reverse complement strand
TCGCCCATTAATACAACACCAACATTATTTGATTCCAAATTCAGAGCAATGCCTATTGTACCCTCTTCAAATTCTACTAATTCACCCGCTATTACTTCATCAAGGCCATGAATACGAGAAATGCCATCGCCTACTTGAAGTACCGTCCCGGTATTTACAACCTTTACTTCTCTAGTATATTGTTCAATACGTTCGCGGATAATATTACTAATTTCGTCGGCTCGAATAGTTGCCATGACTATTTCTTAATTCTTTTTTGAAAGAAAAAATAATGCCTACAGTAGAAAGACTAATCAGTTATTTCTTTCATCGCCCCCAACATCCCAATATTGGCACTAATAGTACGTAAATGTAACTCGTTGTTCAAACAACTATTCAAAGTTCCTATAGCTCCTTGTAAGGCTTGTTGAAAAACCCGTTGTCGTACTTGATTAATCGCCCTTTGCTGTTCAAATTGAATCGTTTCATTTTTGTAATTTTCTAATTGTTCCAAAGTCTTATAAGTTGAATTAATCAAATTCAATTTTTCTCGCTCTATCTCAGAGTATCCATTCACTCGAAAATGCTCGGCTTCCATTTCCACTTTCAGTAAGCGAGACCGGGCTTTTTCCAGCTGTTCAATGGCCCCCCCACGCAGTTCTTCTGAATTTTGAATAGTATTTAAAATCCTCTGTTTTCGATTATCTAATAAATCACTTAATGAAAGTAGATTATCTTTTCATTCATTTTAAAACTTCTATAATCCCTTCCCGAACCAAACATGAATCTTTTGATTCATTTGGCTCTCACGCTCAATTACTTAGGGTAAATTCTCATATCCTTTTTTAGATTAGAAATGTAATGAGCCTATCCTCTCTTCTTTGTTCATCTTCCAAAAAGATATTGAAACTAATGCAAGACCAAAATACTCAGAGGACTCTTCTGACAAAATAAAAATAGGTAATTGTCAGCAAAGTTGTTTTTTTTCTTCAAATCCAAAATCCTTCTTACTTATACATAAAACACAGGTCGTCTATTCAGCATTAGAGAATAAGGGATAGGCCCATTTTTATTACAATGAGTGGTTCAAATCATTTTCATTTTATCGATATGGGTGTTCTATACCACTAAAATATTAATTTTCATTTTAAAACCATCTCTATCTCTATATTAAGATAGTGGTAGAAAGAGTACCATGCTGCATCTAGACTTCAAACGGTTTGGTTTAACCATGTTAACGGTCCTACATTATTGGTTGATAAAGAATCAAAGGAGATTGACCAATAAATCACGAAATGCTATGGTTCTTACATCTAATTTCTTAATTTATTCAGAAGTAATTCGCGAGATCATGCACCTTTTTACTAATTAGAACGGAAAAAGGTACAGCTGGTTGGATTTAGCCGATTCTTGAAATAAACAACTCGCACACACTCCCTTTCCAAAAAAGATCAATACACCAATTACTACACTTAGATTTATTGGATTTGTTGCTAAAATATCGGTATTAAACCCGAAACTCCCGGCGGATGGCCAGTGGCCCAAAGAAAGGAAAGAATCGGTTACATTTTTCATATGATCTCCTCTTATATATAGACTAAAAAATCGAACAGAGTTTTTTTTCTATTACCTCTTTTTTTCTTCTTTTATTTCTTTCCTATTTTGAAATCGAGTCAAAAAATATTGAGTTATAAACTATGAATTACCCCTTTTGTTACAGTTACAAGACTTCCTAAAAAGAGTTTTCCTTGGACTACGAAGGGGGAAGGATGAAAGCGAGTCGGTGTGCTAATTCCTCACCCACAAATCATCCCTTCCCATAGGTTATTTTCTCAACAAATACATAATTGTAGGAGTTGCATTTTGATATAATTTGAAAAAGCAAACGACAAGTCCAAGTTAATAAAATATGAAAAATATATATTTTTCATATTTCTAAGATTAAACAAAAGGATTCGCAAATAAAAGTGCTAATGCTACAACCAGCCCATAAATTGTTAAAGCTTCCATAAAAGCTAGACTAAGCAATAAAGTACCTCGGATTTTCCCCTCAGCCTCGGGCTGTCTCGCGATACCCTCTACAGCTTGACCCGCAGCAGTCCCTTGGCCAACTCCAGGTCCAATAGAAGCAAGCCCTACGGCCAATCCAGCAGCAATAACGGAAGCGGCAGAAACCAGTGGATCCATGATAAGTTCCTCGTACCCAAAAAAAAATGGTTAATGATACAATCAAGCAATAAATTATGACTTAATTATTCCATCACTAGGATTCATCCAGTCAAAGTAACTAAGAACTTCGAGTTGAGGTAATATAATCAAATTAATAATTGAATAATTAGAACTACTTCGATCTATCTTTTTTTGTTTCGATCCATAGAGTCTTTGTGAACCCGTACGACTTCCGTTCTTCCATTTATTGGTTCCAAACGGTTATTTGAATTCTTCCATCTTCATCTTTTTTCTTGATTTCATCTGTTTATTCATTCAATTCCCAGTCATAATTAGATGAAAGGACTTCTATTTGAATCCCTATCTTCATTTTCACAGTAATAGGGCAAATGAAATCTATCTTTTATAACTAGTCAATATCTAAATCAC
The DNA here is from genome assembly GCA_029959085.1 of Nemophila menziesii. NCBI lineage: Eukaryota > Viridiplantae > Streptophyta > Magnoliopsida > Boraginales > Hydrophyllaceae > Nemophila > Nemophila menziesii. The sequence continues at coordinate 3,204,923 of JARWIR010000036.1, read as the reverse complement.
ATATACACGTCTTTCTTACATAACGTAAACCAACCAGTCATTCATCTTAGATTCAATCAGATTCAAGAATCAATCGTCGAAACATCTACAAGAATTGACTTATTGCCATTGAATTCCATTACATATACCCGGTTCGACCCCGCCCTCTTCGAAGCAACCTATTTTTTGATCAATCCCCCTTTTTGAAAATGTCTTTCTCCCTTTTCTATTCCCCCCGGATACAATCAAATGGACAAATTGATTGGGCAAATCATTGCATAGAAATATCATTATTTGATCGATCTAAGTTCATGCAGTTTATTGTTTATTAATATTTTTTTTGTTAATCATTGAATCACATTAACTGAAACCAGAATTATTTCGCCTTTTTATTTAATCACGCGTTGTAAACATATACTACAAGCATTCTTTTTCAAAATTTAAATTGTTCAAATAAGAATTTGAATAGGCTGACCAACATAAAGCAAATATTCATTGAGGGGAGGTATGAGATTAAATAGATGAAAAGGGAATTTTAGGAAAAATATATTTTCTTTTAGTTTTTTTAGTTTTAAAACTCTCCAGTATCGTAATTTTGGGGCTGTTACTCTAGAAGATCGTATATAGCGTAATTCTATATTCCAAAAATAAATATTATCTTTAACCGCACATACATTTCTTTGGGCTAAGATAAAAAAAAAAATTTCAATGATGGCCCTCCATGGATTCGCCTATATACGCCGCGGCTAAAGTTGCAAAAATAAGAGCTTGAATACCACTTGTAAATAATCCAAGGAACATGACAGGTATAGGAACGACTGAGGGTACTAAATAAACAAGAACAACAACTACTAATTCATCAGCTAAGATATTCCCGAAAAGTCGAAAACTAAGCGATAAAGGCTTTGTGAAATCTTCTAAGATATTGATGGGTAACAGGATTGGAGTTGGTTGAATATATTTCCCGAAATAACCCAATCCCTCTTTACTAAGACCCGCATAGAAATATGCTACTGACGTGAGTAAAGCCAAAGCAACAGTAGTATTTATATCATTCGTGGGTGCGGCTAACTCGCCATGAGGTAATTTTATTATTTTCCAGGGTAAAAGAGCTCCTGACCAATTCGAAACAAAAATAAATAGAAACATAGTTCCAATAAAAGGAACCCAAGGACCATACTCTTCTCCAATTTGGGTTTTACTCACATCTCGAATGAATTCAAGAACATATTCGAAGAAATTCTGACCCCCAGTCGGAATGGTTTGTGGGTTCCGAACAGCTATAGCGTCTGAACCTAATAAGATAGCAATTACAACCCAAGAAGTAATAAGGACTTGACCATGGACTTGGAAACCCCCTATTTGCCAATAGAATCCACACCGGATATATCGTATAACCCTTTTAGTGTGTTGATGGAACAGGATAGAATATTCATATTGCCCTCTAAAAAAAACGGAAAATAAAATTATTTGGATTCAACCATCTTTTTGCCTACTTGAATCGGATATTTTGAATACAAACTAAGATTTTGAATACTAACTAATTACATAATATCCCCAGTCATTATCCCCAGTCATTTTGATTTTTGAAATTCAGAAATAGTAACCCATTCAAGAAATCTACGGGATTTCCGAAGTAAGTTATTTATCTTATTATTAATCAAGGATTTCTTATATAGCTAGAACGCCCCTCACAAATTGCGAATACTAATTTGTTAAGAATCAATCGGATTGAAGATATAGCGTCATCATTCGCTGGAATCGAAATATCTGCGAGATCAGGGTCACAATTTGTATCGATTAAACAAATTGTTGGAATTCCTAAAGTGATACACTCTCGCAGGGCCGTATATTCTTCGTTCTGATCAACGATGATTACAATATCGGGTAACCCTGTCATATATTCAATTCCGCCCAGATATGTTTGCAAGCGAAATAATTGTCTTTTGAGCATAGCTGCATCTCTTTTCGGAAGACGGTTGAGTCTCCCCGTTTTTTGTTCCATTCTCAAGTCCCTGAACTTATGAAGTCTCGTTTCTGTAGTGGACCAATTCGTTAACATACCGCCCAGCCATTTTTTATTAACATAATGACACCGGGCCCTTATTGCAGCCCATGCTACTGAATCAGCTGCTTTATTTTTGGTACCAACAATTAAGAATTGTTTTCCCCTACTTGCCGCATCAAAAACCAAATCACAAGCTTCTGATAAAAAACGAGCCGTTCTAGTAAGATTTATAATATGAATACCTTTCCGCTTTGCAGAGATATAAGGTGCCATTTTAGGATTCCATTTCCTAGTACCGTGTCCAAAATGAACTCCTGCCTCCATCATCTCTTCCAAATCAATGTTCCAATTTCTTCTTGTCATTTCTCCCCACACCCCTCTCCTTTTTTTTAAGCAGGGGGAACCTTGAACTGAAATTGAAATAAATAGTTGTTCC